>JAGPOW010001296.1:28302754-28324181 GCA_030014935.1 Caiman crocodilus | reverse complement strand
TTTTTTCTTTTTTTTTAAAGTGCCAGGACTAGGCTGGGGATGGGGCCAGGCAGGGCAGTCTTGGGGGCTTCTCCCATGGCTCCCCTCCCCAGGGAGAGGCAGGCACAGCCATTGGAGCCATGGGAGAACTTGCAGACACCTGGCTCTGCCTGCCTCTCCCTGACTAATCCAAGTCTCCGAAACAGTATCGAAACTCCAAAACAGATTTGGCCAAATTGAAACACTGAAACGAATCGCTGTCCTCCAAAATGGCCAAATCCAAAATCAAAATGAGACATAGTCATTTCGCACAGCCCTACCCATTACTTTTACTGTTTAGAAAAATGAAGTACAGTCAGTTCTGACTACACAAAAATATGCAATTTTTGTATGTACTTATAATTAAATGAATTTCTACCCTCCCCTTGGTAATATTACTTTTGCTTGTATAACAGGTTTCATCCAAGCATCTCAAAAAGTTCTGTAGATAGTTTAGCCTTCCTATCCTTCTTTTACAAAGGCACAAAAAGTTTAGGTGACTTGTCCAAAGCTATACCGTGACAAAATGGCACAGTTTAGGAATAAAACACAGGTGTCCTGAATTCTGGTGCTGTTGCCTAACCATTACAGAATGCTTCCCTCCAAATCTGTATCTAGATTTAGCACCACTTCATTAAGCTCACTAATACTTAAGCAGTTATTTATCTTGGATTGCGTGGCATAAAGATAATACAGTATTGTAAGCAATGAGATTTTTGACTGCAAAATTAATAACCATGAAGTAAAATTTATTGGAGCTTTATATAAAAGACTCACATTACTACTGAGACAAATAGTTTAGTAGGATTCACTAGAGATTCAGATTCTTCAAAGTGTCATCTGAAGTTAGGAAGAATCCCTCACCCACCCCTTTTCTATGGTATAGTAATAGAGGAATATTCTGTAGTAGTTGAACAGGTTCCTTTGGGGGAAGTTTCAATTAAGCACTGAAGTTCTGGTATATAAGCCACTGAACTCAATGGGGAGTTTTGGATCAGCCCCTCAGTGAGTATCTAGTGGTTAGAGCAAATATATCAGAATCAGGACTTGTTTTCTAAATCACTGACATTTTGGGCAGTCACTTAACCTTTCTGTGTCTCATGCTCTTTCTCTGTAAAATGGGGTTGTAATCCTTATCCGGGGATGTTGTCAAGCTTAATTAATTAGTTCACGAACTTAATTGAATTCTTGGATGAAAGATTTTGCCTCTTTAAAATCAGCCATTTTTAGATGGAGTAACTGGTCAGACAAATCACTGATCTGTTATACTTTGGTAGTTGCCCCACTTTTAATTGAGTCCCTAATTCTGCAAAACTAAGGCCAAACCTAACTTTAAGCATATTTGGACATGCTTGGTTTTAATGTTGGTCCCACACACAAACATTTGTGTTCTTTCTTTTCATCAATTAGGCAGTAAGGAATTTCTTCCATTCCTGTGCTGGCTGGTGCGTTGTTACCTTCATCCTGGGTGTCTGTGACCGACATAATGACAACATCATGCTGACAAACACTGGCCATATGTTCCATATTGATTTTGGGAAATTTTTAGGTCATGCACAAAAATTTGGAAGCATTAAAAGGTTGGTCCCTATAATAAGATTACTTATAAAGTTTAAAGTAGTTCCAGTGATTATTATAAATGCTCATGAGCACTGTAAAGAAGTCCATGCCTTGTTTGTCTCCTGAAACTTCTGCAATGCCATGCACAGCAATTGTTACACTATTATCAAGATGAATGGCTGAGGTATGAAAACTTTCTTTTAGGTAAGTGGTTTGAATATGATGCACCACAGCAGCGGCCAAAATCAGTTACCATCCAGCGTCTGGATTATATTGAGAAGTTTCTTTGTTGTGGTTCTGTTTCCAGTAGACAGGAAGTATATGACAAATCCAGACCAGAGCTGGGTATAATTGGTTTCCTATTGTCACATTCAACATAGAGGCCAAACACTGTGAATGTGTGTGAAGAATCAATATGCTCTCACGTGTAGGGTGAAATTCTGGTCATGGTCATGGGCCTTTTGCCACTATGAGCCATGTTATACCTTACACTGTGAACCACACAAATGTTGATTGGTGTTAGTGATAGTTTCAGTTTGGAGCAGTCACACTTCAGGCTAGCAGGGGCCTGGAAGACTGAAAGGTAAGAATTGCCACCCCCATTCTGGGCCTCCTCTCCTGCCCCCAGGATGCCCCCAGTCCTGTCACCCCCACTCCAGGGTATTACTTACTTGTGGCTACCCCTGCTACCTGTCCCAAGGAAGCAGGCAGGGAAGAACTAATCTGCCTGCCTAGCTGGTGCTGGGCTGTTCCTCTGGCCCAGAGAGCAGCAGTAGTGACCATGGCCAGCCAGGCAGTTTAACACTTCCATGCCTGCTTCCCCAGGATAAATAGTGCAGTAGCGCTAAGCTGGACCAAGGAGGGTGGGTGGGTTGTTCACACTAAGGTATAGCCTAAAGTGGCTACACCTCAGTATAACAGGATCTGGTAACACAGGACAAAGACAATCCTGCCCTAAAGTGATGTAACTATTAGCCACATAATACCTACATAAATTTAACTTAAGGTGTTAATGTGAGGACAATCACTGTAGCTCCAGGAGCCACCTAAAAGTCCAGTGCAACAATGCCCTGACTTTGTAGCTGTAATTAATATTTGCAGTGTAAACCCAAACTCCGTTAAAGTACTGAGATATATTGTAGAAACTCTCATGGCCTTTACCAATATTATAAATATTCTGCAGTTATATACAAAGTGCATCCCCTATCCTGGCTCTTTTTTGGTAATTTCACTATGAAGAAAGGAATTAGAATGAAATTCTGATAACTGCAGTTTGTTTAGACATTTCAATAGACCTTTGTAGCAACGTTTACCGATGCTAAGCATCTCCTCTGAGTAATGTGGGGAGTCCTCCTTTCACCTTTCCTAATGATTCACCTGAACTGGCCTCAGAATGGATTGGCTTGAATTAATCATTTTTTCATTTTGGTTTTCATTTGACTATTTTAGACTATCTCTGCGTGTTAGACAGAAAATAACATTGTGGGCGTACGGATGTGAAGGAGGCTGACGTGGCTAATAAATAGTTCTGAGCCATGCAGTCAAAAGATTTAGTTGCAGTGTTCAGAATTAGTGTCAGTCACTCCAGATATGCTCTCTTAATTTCCCTTATTTACTATGGAAAGAATTACGCACAGCAGAATCGCAAAGAGATATGCATGCACCCACTGAGTCATGTGCTGCGGCTCTCACTGGCAAAGCTCCTCTTGGATCGAGTCCAGAGTTCCCTTAAATAACAATTTTGTGAGAGCAAAAAATGATTTAATAGGGGAGAGGGAAATTTGGTCAACTGAATGCAGTAGGACATATAATACCCAAAGATTAGGCAAGAATGCTTTGGTAATAATGGACATTAATAATAGAATTATAGTATACATTTGTATTTAATCTAAAACGCTATTTAAAATTGTAATTTAATTAAATACAGGCATTTTGTTTCATATAGCTTGTTGCTTTTTTTATTTTTTTTTAATTTTCTAACACCCTTAAAATACTCCTTCTGGTTAATTCAGGCTTCTTCATGAGGAATAGGATTAATATATTTTCCGTTGGCTTTAAACACTAGGAACCAATGTGTTTCCTGCCCACCCCCACAAAGTAGGGTTAAGATAAATGGCTGTAGTACACATGAGAATTGTCAAATGTATATTGCAGATATACATGCACTGAGACATGGATTTCAGGTTTCCATTGCCCAAAGAGCTCAAACGTTCATAAGCATTGAAATTTTCCATTCTATTTTTGTCCATCCATTCTTTTATAATGCACAGAGCAGATTTTGGGAAAGTATTAGTCTGTTTTAATGACCATTTACTAGGATTTTAGCTCAGTTCTCCAAACCTTATTTGCCTTTTAACCATGATTTTTATAGTAATAATTTCATTACTAAAGTCATGTCAGTAAAAATAGCAACAAAACTTCTGAAACCTCAGTGTTGTTTGTGCTGAATTTGGGTTTTCCCCTACAATAGAACTAATGTGTGTTGTAATGAAATACCTTGAGGAAACTTTAAAAAATCAGTAGTATCAGCATCTCATAATGGAAATCCTTGTTCATACAAGGAGAAAAGATATCAGAGATTTTTAATGCATTTTTAATGCATCTACTTCTGTGAGTAAAGCTTTTCAGGAAAAGAAGTCCCCTCTTTGCGATGATTACAACACCACGCTATCTCTCTCTTCTTTTTCCCCATGAGTTAAGGAAGGTGACTTGCTTACTGCAGATCTAAATGCCCATGGTGCATTCTCAAAAGCTGGAGCTTGCAAGTAGCAAACACTGGTCCCTCATAAAGTATCATAAGGAAATGCTTTCTAAAGCATTCTGTGTTCGTCTGTAAGTTAACTGAAAGAATAGAGTAGCCTGAAGAATTAAGGGCAGCAAATTCTTCCAGCCTATCTAGTATAATTCTGAAAAGGAGCTCTTGAAGGTGAGATGATTCGGGTAACCTGAAAAAGTTTAGAAAAACATTAGTTTCCACAATTAAATAACATGCAAAGCTTGATCATAGAACAATATGCAAAAGTTGGGTACCCAAATGATCCAGTTCACTATCCCCCACTAAGGGTGTGGACAGAACTAACAAACTAAATGTTTCAAATCCTTTAAAACATTTCAAAGGGCCAGCTCTACAACACGCATGCCCATTAATATCTTTTAAAAACAGGGGAAGCCCTCCAAAAGAGTTCCTCCTTACATGACATACCATTCTAAAGCATTTAAGTTCTTGTCATCACTATTATTGTTGACATTGGTGATTCCTCATGGCTGAGGATGATCACTCCCACAGCTCAAGTAAATAGTTGTAGATGAGTCCATTGAAGGCTAAGAAGGTTGATCCTAGAGCCACAGACTCTGACAGATGCCACAAATTTTGGTTAAAGGGAGGGTCGAACCACAGGTTTCTCAGTCTTGTTTCCTTTCCTTCCATTTCTGTCATTTTTCTGGCTCCACGGTAAGACAGTTTTCCTCAAAAAGAGATGCACCGTCTCTCACAAGCCATCATCACGTAGCCCTGTCCTGGGCTAGTTTTTCCCAATTTGTAATGTCAATGCCACACTTCTTAATGTTTGCCTGAAGGGTGTCCTTGAAGCATTTTCTCTGGGGGGCCCCACATGTCTTTTGTCCTTGGCACCAGTGGGAGAAGGCTGCACGTGACTTGCTTTACATGAGGGAGGCCATTGTGCATCAGCAAGCACACAGACCTTGGCAGAGGAGAAACCTGTGACCAGAAGATCTAAGACAACTGGGGCTGGTACATTTCCCGTGTTGAAAAGTTTCCAATACATTTCACTGGGAAATGTTTCAGAAACTACTTCTGTCTTCATTGCAAATCTCTTCCATTTTTAGTCAATCCTGCTCTTGCGAAAACTAATAGTAAAATTCCCATTGACTTTAGTGGTCATTGGATCCAGGAGTTGATCCTCAAAGGGCTGTGCACACCCATAGGGTAGCATAAGGCTTTAATTATAATAATATCCTACTTCTAGCAGCGTTCAAAATAAGGGTTAGAAGTTGATATGCGATGTGTATAGTCAATAGTATAGCACTGTTCTTGAGAAGAAAATCATTTCCCGACCTCGGAGCACTCTTAGACAATGAAACATGAGTAGAGCCCTACCAAATTCATGGTGGAAGTGGGCTGTGCTGTGGCTCTTTTGATCTTGCAGGTTCCCCTACATACCTCCCCATGGCAGCAGGTGAGAATCTTCCCTTTTCCATAAGAGTCTATTTCCTGATGGAGAAAAAAGATTGGTGGAAGGGTCCCCGTGCAGCTAGCTCACTCCTGACCATCAGGGAGGCAAAAACTGCAGTTTTAAATATGGTGCCATTTTTGTCTCCCACTGCTGATTGGCCGAGGGACCTCAGTGGCCCCAGTGCTTGCTGCTGACCAGCAGGGAGGCAATCACAGCGCCATGTTTAAAACTGTGGTTTTCACTTCCATGCTGATCAGGAGCAAGCCACAAGCGAAGCCCTCCAAACAGCAGCAGGTGAGGGGAGCTGTGTGGGAACCTGAAAGAGTAAAGGAGCCGCTGCACAGCTCACTTCCACTGTGACTTCAGTAGGGGCCTAAACACAAGATTTCGTTTTCTTATTTTTATATCTTAAAAAGTAACACGCTTTGCTAGGTACAGTATATACCGTTCTTTAATTCTTTGATTCAACCTATGTTGCTCTATAGCAATGAATTGCACCAATGGACTCCCAGCTGTGTTAAGAAATGTTTTTCCCTTATTCATTCAAAATGTCCTGTGCTTTCATGATTTCATTTTGAGTAAGTCCTATATTCTCTGCTCTTCAGACAACACTTCCACTGATTTCATAAATAAGCATGCAGGCGTTGAGGCAGTGGTTGACAAGTGGAAGAACAAGGGCTGAATTCTGCCTCTGTTCCACACATTTTGTTTCTATTCTAGCCGGTTTTCTTCATGAACTCTTCTCCGTTTGTGAGCTATGCAATAAAGGATTTATTTAAACTATGTTTCACTGCAAAATCTCTCTGCCTTTAAACATGGATAAAGGAGTGTTAAAGTTGGAATGGGTTTGAATTGTTATAGATTCATTCACATGTAATCGTTTCAATATATCAGCTGCTTCCCTTTGAAATGTTCCCCTTTTCATAGCTTCATAGTTGGTAGGATCAGAAGGGACCTGAGCAGATCATCAACTCCGACCCCCTGCCATGGCAGGAAAGGATGCTGGGGTCAAACAACCCTGGCTAGGTGATTATCCAGCCTCCTCTTGAAGACCCCCAGGGTAGGAGCAAGCACCACTTCCCTTGGAAGTTGGTTCCAGATCCTAGCCGCCCTGACTGTGAAGTAGCGCCTGCTGATGTCTAGCCTGAACCTACTCTCAATCTACTTATGGCCATTATTCCTTGTTACTCCCAGTAGTGCTCGGGGGAACAGGGACTCTCCCATTGCCTGCTGGTCCCCCTTGGCAAGTTTACAGACGGCCACCAGATAGATCCCCTCTCAGTCTTCTCTTGTGGAGGCTGAACAGGTTCAGATACCATAGTCTCTCCTTGTAGGGCCTGCCCTGCTGCCCCCTGACCATGTGAGTGGCCCTCCTCTGGACCCTCTCTGTGCTGTCCACATCGCTTCTCAAGTGCGGCGCCCAGAACTGGACACAGTACTCCAGCTGCGGCCTGACCAGTGTCGCACAGAGGGGGACGATCGCCTCCTTGGACCTGCTTGAGATTGAAATAGATCCAAATGTATGCATGTCCACACTCATGAATTTACCAGCCTGTCACTATATCCCTCCAATCATTTTCAGCCCCTTTCTCTGAACTTTCCTAGCCATTGCTATCCACATCATCCCACAATAATCTCTTGTGTTCTTCTCCCACCCAGCCATCTTGTTTACCTACTACTTGTTACTGCACATTGGATTTCACTGGTCTTACCCACAAAGACCTCTTTGTCTATTTTTTTTGCAGATTGACACTGCTTTCCATTTGTGAAATATTGCTCCTGAGGTATTTGTTCACATTATTTTTTAAGGAAATTTTCTATTTAAGAAAGTCCATATTTTCTCCAGGAAATATCAAAAAATGCCATGCTTGTACGCTGGAACCTTTTCCAGTTCAAAAGCAGTGAGAACATATGAGAGTGGCTGTGTCTACACATGCACTTTTCTGTGGAGTAGATTAATTAGTCTACATGTCAGGCTGCAGTAAACTAATTTACACTGAATTAAGATAGTACTGGTGGAGACAGTACTATCTTAGGCCAGGGTAATTTACTGAGATTAAATGCATGTATAGACACTGACCGTAGGCATAAATTATGCCCAGTCAGCCCAGCCAGTGTGGACCCAGACTCCTGCCTTCCACCTAGTCACACAGTTTCACATTTTTAGCATCTTCATGCCCCAGCCAGCCCCTACACCATGACCCGGAGCCCAAGGCTAAGTGGCCCTGGCATAAGCTGTTCCACCCCAGCTCAAATTGCTGCTGTCCCAGGTGCCCATGTAGACACTGCACCTGGGAGTAGTTTACTCTGGAACCAACTGCTCCAGAGTTTATTGCTTCAAATTAATTGCATGCATAAACAATAGGAAAGTTACCACTTTTTGTTCCTAAACATTATACTTTCATTTGTAGTGTTAACATTTCAAATGAGCATTATTTTTCATTGAAAGTGCTAATTTGAGAGAGAGTGCTAAGGAATAACCCTTTTAATGCTTTCTCTTTCTGATATGGCAGAAGTTAGGAGAACAACCAAAGATAGAAAATATAGCTTTTATTTTTATTATGAATGATTTCCAACTGTATTTGGTGGAATACCACCAGAAAATGGTTTAAATACAGAATTTCAAAGTTAAAAATTGAAAAATGAATATATTTCCCCTTCATTTTTCCCTTTAAAATTTATGCCAAGGAGTAAAATGTTAATGGGGGGAAGGGGAGGGTGGGGATGGAGGAGAAAAAAACCCTTTCCTTTTCTATAAAAATGTATTTCCTGATTAAGAAAATCATCAGAAAATTTCAGACCAGGTCAGTTCATTAATTTAAATAAAATTCCATTTTCCACCATGCTGCTAATCTTCATTCCCACCCACCTCCATCTGCAGGAATCAATATGGAATGCATTATTTTACATTTATTTAAACAGCTTAAATTCACCAGCTGACGTCACTGCACTTGCTGTCCCTCTTAGTCTCCAAAAATCTCAGGCCCCAATCCTAAAAATTCTGTATGAATAACATACAGCACTGGAGAAGTTCCATTGCAGCTAATGAGATTATGACTTGCAGAATCGGAGCCTACATTTTCAAATGTGATTTTGTTGCCTTAGTTCTTGGATTACCGACTAAATATTTAAAGGAGCCTGAGTTTCAGAGAATATCATTTCTGAAAATCAGGCCCGTCTTATATGTGCCAAGTCAGGCACCCATCAGCACAAGTCATCGCTTGAAATTTAAACCTTAGAGCTCCTAAGCATGATTCTGATGGTGGCTTTTCCATTCTGCTATTGTCTTTTTCAATGTTGAAGAGTAGGTGTCTATTATTAGTCTTTCCCACGCTTTACCCAGTTAGTGATCCTGAATAATACTTTGTCTTTTACGCTTGCTTATTCATTTTCTTTAATAGACTCTTATGGAGAGAGCTCATCAAAAGCTTTCTTTGAAATCAGAGTAAATTATGTCCAATGGCCTATTTGTAACTATGATGTTATTTATTATCCTGTATAAATAGCCTAACAGTTTAGAGAGATACATTTTCCCTTCTAGTAGCTGTGCTGGTTTGACCCCATCAGTTTTTATTTATCCACATGTAAAGTTCTTCTGCTCTTCCTTAATTACATGCTCAGTTGAGTTTTCCAGAACTCACTTCAGCTGGTCTGTTATTCCCAATATCCCTTCTTAGCTTTTATTTGAAGTTGAAGCACCACATTAACTGCTTTCCAATCTTCAGGAGCAGCTGCTGTTTCAAGAAATTTATTGTATATTCTCATTAACAATGATCAGGATAGAGTACAGTGTTATTTATTACTTGTAGAAACACTAGTGGAATTCCCTCCAGGTCGGGATATTTACTGCACATAAATTTCTTTAGTGGCTTCATATCTTCAAAATTTGCTCTCTGTCTAGGCCATCCTGTGAATGCCTTATAAAATGCCTTTGGAGACAAAAAGTTCCACACTGAAATCAACATTAAATTCTGATGAATCAAAAATGAAATAAACGTCTTCTCTGCTATATCTCCATTGTCTTTAAAAATGCCATTGCCCCCCTACCACTTCTCTCACCGTACAAGTCGGTCTTCTCACATTCAACGATTATGCTTCCAACATGTGAAGAATTTCAACTTGCTTGACCTTGATAACTTGGTCGGTTTGTTCTGCATGCTGTAGCTTTGCCTTTTGTCTTTATCTAAAAAATGTTCTCCAATCTATTTGTGTGTGCCATTTATAAAGGATTTAAACTGATACCCTAAGGAAATCTTTAAACATTTCTGTTTAAATCATCATAATTTGACTCTCTTCTCTTTTGCCTAGTGATATATACACCTCCTGCACTTCTGATGCACTGTTTTTGAATAGGCTTCTTAAAACAAGGGTACATTTTTACTGTATTATGCAGCCCATTTCCCCAAGTCTGGTATTTTAGAGGTCGTTAGTGCTGTGTTATCCTGGAGTAAGTCACACTCTTAGAATATTGAAACAGTTTATATAAACATTACTGTTTCCAGTTTACCCGTCTCCCTCACCTCCTGAATTAACCTCTCTATATATTTAATCAGGCTTGGTTGGTAAAAAAAAAAAATACAAAATGAAAAACAGTAACAAACTCCTTATAACCTACAAAATGAGATGCTCTTAGAAAGCAGTTATTTATAGTATCACGTACTCAACATTTTCAAAAAGGATGCCACAAGTAAGCTATTTAAATCCATATTAAAACATTCAAATATGCTACTGTTTGTTGCTCAGCTGCTCTGAAACACAGACGGATTACTCGGGTGCCTGTCAGTTGTCAAATGTGGATGTAGATTGGGAGACATGAAGCTGGGCAACATCATCAATACAGAGTATCAGGATATTATACAGAAGGAAATGAGTGCCCTTGATTGAATTATGGAACTGGGTTAAACATTTAATAGACCAAAATGTAAAGTCATGCAATCAGGCACTAATGACAAGGATTTCTGCTAGGTATTATTCATGGGTTAGGAATAACAGAGCAAGTAAGCTTATTAGTCATTTAGAAGATGATTATGAAATACCAATGCGATGCAACCCAGTCAGACCAGAGTGATAGAGCTATATCAGTGTATATCAGTTGTATAAGGCACTAGTGAGATCTCGTTTGGAATATTGCGTGCGGTTCTTGTCGTCCATTTTCAAGAAAGATGCCTTCAAACTCTGTTTCAGAGAAGGGCTATTAGAATGATAATTAAAATAGAAAATTCAATCTTATGAAAGTATGACTTCTTTAGTTTACCAACTGAAGGCTAAGAGGATGATTGTTGTCTGTAAAGACATCAAAAAGGTAACGAGGGGAAAAAACTATTTAAGCTAAAGGACAAAGTTGGCAGAAGAACAAATGCCTAGAAACTGCCCATGAATACATTTAGGTTGGAAATTAGAGGAAGGGGCTCCTGACCATAAAATCAGTGATATTCTGGAACAGCTTTCCAATATGAACAGTGAGAGTAGAAAACCTTACTACACTGAAGGTGAGCTAGATCAATTTATGAAAGGGATTATGTTGTACAGCTCTCTGGGATAGCAGAAGTCCTTTACAGTCTTATATTCCTGTGTCGTATGATGGAAGTTGTAGGAAGGGAATTAGGATCAAAGACAGATTTCACTTGTATCGGAATTTTTTTTTTCTTCTCTTCAGATTTCTGTATTTCCAGAAATGGTAGAAATGATGGGAAATTACCAATATGGAACCAAATTATTTGGCTTTCGGGTCAAGTGACTTTTTTCTGGACACTTGACCCGAAAGCCAAGAGTGCATGAGAACAACCAGTCATATGCTGAGGAACCAGTTGCTGCAGTTCCTCCATACGTAGCACTTAACTGTCTTCAAGAGCATTTCAGTGGCAGCTCTGTGTGTCAAAGCCCCTCTACTTCCTGTTGCAATTGTAACCCAAGCGTACTGGAGTCTGTACCCACTTTCTAGTAGAAGGAGATGGCCGGCAGGGCATGCATACTGGAGATGGAAACTGCAGCTTGCTTGCAGCTTCCCCTTCTCTGGTGTCTCAGGACACCATATCTTAACAATATACATGGTTTATTGAAATCCAGAATAAAAGGAGAGAGGATAGAATAAACTAGAAGGGTGCTAAAGATAAATATTTACATATAATATATTTAAGTCAACAAATAACAGAACAAATAAGTATAGCAGTCCCCAAGAACCACGAGAGAAACCTTGCCCGCAGATCCTCAGAGGGTAAGGATGTGCCAGCAATTGATGGGTAAGCACCCCAAAATGCAAAGCACAATAAGCAGTTAATAAACTCTCCAGAATAGACAACATAACAAGCAATTAATAAATACTCCAAACTGTAAGACACAGCAAGCAATTAATAAACATTCCAAAATGGAAGGCATGGTAATCCCAAATGCCTCTGTCCCCTAAAGGAGTCTCTCTCTCTCTCTCTCTAGTCTCAATCCCCTCTGATGGGGCTCTCCACTGTGTTCCTCCCTGGTGGAAAACCCTTTGCCCAGGAACTCGTGCTTCCCGGTGAATAGGGGTCCAGCAAGGGTTCCCGGTGCTTTGTCCCCACCTAGGCAAGCGGCTCCTGCAGCAGGTGCTGTGTCTCAGTACCCGCAGGAGGTGCCTGGCTCGTTCGCACGCCCGGATGGCTCAGCCTTCTCAGCAGGTTGCGGGCCTGGGCCGCCTCGTGCACGCCCAGAGCTGGGGCTCCGGTTCAGGCCCACTGCACTGCAGAGCCTGCACTGCCAATGGGCCCTCACACCCAGCAGTGGGGAATGGCCCCTGCACCCTCCAAGGGCCCTCAACCTGAAAATGACTCGCCATCCGGTGGCATCCTGCATCTGTGCCGGCCTCATGCTGGGGTTGGCGCCTCGAGCAGCTCCCAAGGTCCTGGTCCCTCTCGGGCCCTCTGCGGAGTGACGCCTGCACCACCCAGCCTCATGCTGGGGTTGGAGATGTAAGGTCCTGGTCCCTCTCGGACCCTCTGCGGAGTGACGCCTGCACCACCCAGCCTCATGCTGGGGTTGGAGATATAAGGTCCTGGTCCCTCTCGGTGGAGATATAAGGTCCTGGTCCCTCTCGGACCCTCTGTGCAGCAGCGCCTGCACTGGCTTGCCACAGTCTGTCACGGCGAGGGGTTGAAGACGTGGCTGCCTACCACTTGCATCTGATGGCGGAGTCTCCAGGGCACCTGGAAGCACCCCCTGGGTAGCTCTCCCTGAGCCCCGGCTTCTTTTTTCTTTACCATCCTTCATCATGTCCCCCGCATGCTGTGCCTTATATACCCTTTGGGGGCTCTGCCCCAAGACTGAAGACTGGCCAATTGGAGTCTTCTTGAAAATCTTCCATGAAGTCCACTCCTCACCTCGCCCTGACGTAGGGGTGGAGTGGACGACTCCCACAGCTCCTCCCCTGCTGGTTTCCGATTGGTGGGTTTACCCCACCAATCACTTTGGCAATTCTCTAAGCCCGAGGAAGCCAGCGAAGACAGGCAAGCCCACCACACAATAAATAAATGAAATGTTAAAACAACAGAATTCAGGGGAAGTCTCTCTGGAGGAATAAATTCTGGTTTGGTGGCAAGCTGCTCAAAATTTGCTCACTCGTTTGTCACTTTTATTGCATTCTAATGTATTGTCATTGCTGCTTGGCAACTGGGATACAGACTGTCATTTTGTTTAGACATATAAGGAGATATATCAGCCCTGGATGATTTGAGAAATAGAAGTCTCAGCAAGGGGCTTTTTTTTATTTATTTCACAAGCAGTCGGCAGTTCGGTATAACTATTTGTGAGCTTGTTTTAGGAAGCAGAAGACTCAATTAAATGTAGGTTTTCAGTATAAGCCAAAGACCACGTTACTTGGAACTGCACCCTTTCAAATCAACGGTAACATTGCTGTTGAATTCAGGAGTGGGAGCAGGATTTTGGCCAAGAACGTACCAGAACAAAATGCTCAGTCTACTTGTTCGGTGCTGTGATAATTTATGCAAAGTATTGAGAAACATGTAGTTTATTGCATAGAGTTGCTCTTACCTTAATTATTGAATCATAGACTTTCAACATGTACTCAAAAAGTAAACGTCATCCATATTAAATAGCAAAAAGACTTTGCCTTGACTTAATCTGTGATGTGTGTAGTCACCCACAGGACCCTCCAAAGACCAAACACCGAGGTTGTGTAGCTCAGCAGCAGTGGCATGAATTAAAAAAACAAGCTGATGTAGAAAGTCTCCAAAGAAGCTTTGCTTTACATTGCCCTAATCCTTTCCGGTATTCTGCAATGAATATTTTGATTTTATCTATAAACAGGAAATCAGTTTATCTTGGAATCTGAAGTTTAGGTCAGTGCATCAATAATTGTGACACGAGCTGCATAGCATTTCTGTAGTTTCAAAATGATAGAACTTTTAGATGACGCTTCTTATTTCGCAACTCACAACTGGCATCCCGTATAGTCACAATGTTCAAATATGTTTTTAGGCCACCTATTATACCCAGTACAGGAGACTTATCATCATCTTTCATAGGATGGGCTTTGGATAGGACTGATCCTGCCTCAGGCACGGGATTGGACTAGATGACCTCTGGAGGTCCCTACCAGCCATACTTCTCTGTTATTCTGTGATCACCAATCTCTTGTTTTTCTCCATAAAGATAATTGCAAAAGTAGTAGGTAATCTAGCTCCCCTCGAGCAGGATTGCCCCACTCTCGGACAGCTTTTTGTCCATCTTTCAAGTGGTTGTTTAAGATTAGCTTTACTGTACGGTTTACAGTATTGTTTCCGTACTGTATGCAAAGCATGTCTTTGCTAATACTCTGTATATTTTGATGTAGTTACCCATACACACACACAATTACTGTGATTAGAAATCTTTTCCAAACCTATAAAAAGAAGCCCCCGTGATTACAAAGTAATGCACAGCTGGTTTGTTATTTCATTTTATCTCAAGGAGTTTTCAGGGGTTGTTTCGCAAGAGATGTCAGCACTCCAGCACTCCCTGAAACCATTACTACTCTTAGTTACATCTGTGTTCTGGTCAGTCCTCCTGAGTACTACCATTCATTCATGATTCAGCCTGGGTGACTTTAGAAAATGTTGTGTGCATATGTGGGTGGGTGGATGGATATAGAAACAGATTGTAAACAACAAAAAGGGCTGTTCTGTATGGCTTTTCATTCCCTTTGTTCTGTGTCCATTTGCACTGTTTTTAAAATCTGTTTAATCTGTCATTGCCATGCATCTCATTACAACTGTTTTAGGACTAAAGCAAACTTTCCACCGCCAACACAATGGGAAGTTTAGATTGGATGGAGGGAAAAGGTCACTTACTGTTGATTTTCCTCATGGCCTGCAGTTACTAAATAAGGAAGTCAAGCTATCTTTCTCACTAGCTATGTCCCATACCGTGGGATTCATAACAGGGAAAGTTTGGAATTTTTGTTGACCTCATAAATTCATCTTCAGCTTATTTCAGATGTCCCATGGGACTTAGTAAATGTGAGGGATCCTAGTCTCTAGCCTAGAGTAAGATCCCAGTAAACTTTCCCATCAGATCCCCAAATTCCCTTTTTTTTTTTTTTATTGTTTTATGCTTTTGCATGCTGATTTATTCATTTGCTTCAAGTTTCTTTCCTTCCTCCCATGACATCATCCAAATATTCTTAACCTCCAAACGGACAATAAAAAGTATTCCCATGAAAATCTGGAAACTCCAAAGCAATACTGAGTAAAATTAATAACTACTTGCTTTTTCTTGAATTAGTTTAATAAGCCTCATGTCACAGTTGCAGCTAAGTATAAGCACTTAGGGCCCAAAACTGAAAAAAAAAACAGCCATAGCCTAGACCAAGTTAAACCAGTTCTTCTCATAGAGACTGTTTTGCTAAAATCTTACATCTCTAGATGGTATGCAGTTGCCATACTGTTATACTTATGGCTTACTTTTTTGGGAATCACCATGCAGGAAGCAGGCTTTTGGTCTCTCAAAATAGTGGCATAGTAAAGACCAGATCTCTTACTTACGTCCCCCTGAAAATGCAACAAACTAAAAGTGAGCACCCTGCATACCTGGGCCAAATCTTTATTAAGCCCATGTAACCCCACTGATTTAATTGAAGTCAAAGAAAAATAGATTGCAATTTCTACTTCCTATTCCATATAAAGACATGCATAGTGATGTTGAGTCATTGCTCTTTGGGTGCCTTATGGGTGTAATGTTCTGTATCAATTAGCTGTGATCTGGATGCAAAACTGACAGCTGCATATTTTGGGACCTGGATATATTGCAATATGCAGTGTTTCATATTCAGACCTTTAAAGGTGACTGCATGTGAACACATTCCTTAATCAAATTATATCCAAATAGCTTGTATGTAGGAACCTACTGAATTTGCAATTGCAAGATTTTCACAGGAATTGCTTATTCTGGCAGGCTCTGCAAAAAACTGCAGGCTCTGCGATTTTGGCAGGCTTGCAAAAAAAAAAACTTTACCAGAAAGCAGAGAGTCTTGGAGCACAGTGGAAGGGGGAGGAGGGCAGGGTGCGGGGCAGGGCAGAGTGGGGCTGCTCATGACTCACTGCTTTCTAGTAAGTTTTGGGTTTGGGGGCGGGGGGGTTGCCTACATCTTTGTCTCCATCTTTTCTGTCGTGGGGGCCCCAGCACTGGACACAATACTCCAGATGTGGCCTCACCGGTGCTGAATGGAGGGAAAGAATCACATCCCTCAATCTGCTGGCAACACTCTTAATAAGGCAGCCCAGCACGTTGTCGGCTTTCTTCACACCAAGGGTGCACTGTTGGCCCATATTCAGCTTATTGTCCACTGTAACCTCAGGCCCTTTTCTGCAGAGCTGCTGCTTAGCCAGTCAGTTCCCATCCTGTACTATTGCATGGGATTGCTCCATCCTAAGTGCAGGACTTTACACTTCTCCTTATTGAACCTCATGAGATTTCTTTGGGTCCAATCCTCTATTTTGTCAAGGTCTCTCTGAATCCAAGCCCTAACCTCCAGCGTGTCTACTGCTCTGCCCTGCGCAGTGTCATCTACAAACTTGCTGAGGGTGCACTCAATCCCATCTTCCAGGTCATCGATGAAGATATCAAACAAAACTGGCCCCAGGACTGGCCCCTGGGGTACTCCACATATTACCAGCTGCCATCTAGACATCGAGTTGTTTAGTACTCCCTCAGCCTGATAATCCAATCACTTTTCTATCCACCTTGCAATCCGTTCATCCAGTCCACACTTCCTGAGCTTGCCTGCAAGAATGTCATGGGAGACCATGTCAAAAGCCTTGCTAAAAATTAAAGTATACCATATCCAATGATCTCCTCCCCATCCCCAGAGCGAGTCATTTCATCATAGAAGTCAATGAGGCATGACTTGCTCTTGGTGAACCCATGCCGCCTGGTCCTAATGACCTTCTTCTCCAGCTGCTTAGAAATGGATTCATTGAGGATCTGCTCCATGATTTTTTCAGGGGCTTTGGTGAGGATAACTGGTCTGTAGTTCTCCAAATCCTCCTCCTTCCCTTTCTTAAAGATATTCCCGGGTCTTCAATTGAAGTGCTAATTTTCAGAATGAATGGTACTTTGTAGTAGATTTCAACCAGTGCACATCGATGAAGGAAGAGCAGGGGGCACATCCTGTTCCATTTATTGGGCGTTGAAGTGACACTTTGGAATCTAAGTGGGCTCCTATTCAACCCCACTTGGGTCCCTGAAAAATCTATGAATGTGTTCACTTTTGTAACATGCCTTTGTCTTGGGTTAAAGACTAAAAGTCACTACAAATGACTGCCACCCAACAGTTCCCCGATGGATTTGCAGGGACTTGAGTGGGGGTGAGAGATGTGGCTCTCAACAGCACTCTGAGGATCACCACGAAAGCTGTGTAGACATGCCATAAGGAAGCCACTTCTGTTTGTTCTGGTTGCAGGTGTGCATGTGCCTGAAGGGAATCAGAGGGCTGTTTCTACTTTGCTGTTCTGTGGTCATTTTTCTTCTTCCTGTCTTCATATTCTGAAGTAGTTTTTTAAAAAGCTGCATGCAGAGGGAGACCCTGGCATGAGCATACAGAAATTCACTCCTGTGTATTTTTTTTTCCCTAGAATATCATACTGAGTGTTTGCAAAGCTCCTCTTACTGAAACTGAGTTTTTCACATTACACTTAAGATGTTTCCATTTTCGTCATTCTCATTTCCTGCACTATGCTATATTACTTTTCTATCATATTGTAGTTGTTTTTTAATTGCATGGTGCTCTCATAATGGGCCTCTGGCTGGACTCAGTATTGCTGCTGTGGAGTTTCACTATCCAGCTGGTTTCAGAGGTAACCATGGAAGAGAGACTGTGATGTCACGAAAGCTTAAGTCGAGCCAGGCTTAAATGCTCCAAAAAAAATCAATTTTCTGCATCATATTTTCCAGAAGAATACTGAAGGACAGGTCTGCCACCTCAGGAGAAAGACGTAAAGGAAAATGAGAAATTTAAGAACTTGTAAAACTATTTCAAATCTCCCTGCAATATGAGCAAAGCTGTAAATAACACAGGCACTGACAGCTACACATTCGAACAAAATGTTTAACGACCACAGCAGCAAAGAATTGGCTACTGTTTATAGCCACCCTGCCATATGGAAGTTGTCCTGTGGCCCAGCCCAATGCAATTTTACACACTACTCATCTTCCATGAAAATAACAGTTATTTCCAATTTCAGCTCAAATAACCATGAGGTTGATTTAATGTGCAAGATTTCAACGTGCTCTGAATGAGCAGTATTTCCATGCTTTGATATTGATGTGCACTAGTCTGAGCATTCGGCTGCAGATGTTGGACGTCACAGAACATAGAGGTCATTTAGACTCAAAGGTTTGGTTTGGCAATTAGAGAGAGAAAGAGATAACCCAACTGCAAAACAGAGATCAGGATTTGGTTTTCAAATACTGTCACAATCCCAGAGCTTTCGAAGCCGGGTTTGGGGTTGAACCCATCTCTAGGGTTAAGTGAAAATGATCAGTTTGGCAGACTTTTTGGCTCTGTGACTCCTTCCTCTGCTGACTTCCATGAATGTCATATGGTTCATATTGCCTTAAATAATGATCAGGGATCTGTTTTGTGGTTAATGTCTGTAAAGCAATTCTTCTGAGCAGCAGGTGTTCTGAGAGAAGCTGAACGGTGGATTAAGGATGGGACTGGGAAAAAACTGCCTTTTGTAATCAGCAGTAGATATAGTTTCATCATATTTGATTGAGAGAGATACATCTGCAAACCACATAATAAGAGGCAACGGTTGCACAATCAATTCTTTGCTTAAATAACACAAGCTTGCTAAGAAGAAGATGTTACAGGTTCACTTCACCGTGGTGTAAACTAAAATTCTAGGAGTTATTTCATCATTCTCCTTGGCCTTTTGACTTAAACTTTAGGAAACTAAATTGTTTGCACAGCTGATGCCAGTTTTACAAGGAGGGAAGGCAGTAGGCTTTAAAGGGAGGTATCCAGGGCTAGGATACCAGGCAAAGCAGGTTCTGAAGCGTGTCTGAACTGAGCTTCCAAGCCACAACACTTGGACCATGTGTAGCTCATTCTTCCTTTTACCGTAGGAGAACAAGAAAATCGTATTTGTTGGAACAGGAGATTTGCAGGGAAGGCATTCAGGTTTCTTATGAGAGGAATTAGCCAGTGCAGCGGGATCAGACTACACCTACTGGAGGCAATTTCGGTACCGTTGATGCAATGTTAAAGCTCTAAGCATGCACAGTAATAGTCAGTTTGAGAACCTTCTAAAAGGAGTGAATTCAGGAACTCGTGACCTACTTAGACAAGATGAGCATGTGCAGATATGAGTGTGAAACTGGTGGGAAGACCAAGAGAGATTTCTGAGGTCAAAGTAAGAGACAGCTTTGAGTGACAGAAATTATAGAAGTACACTGTGGAGAGGCTCCTGGGTGCTCTGTGACAGTGACTAGACCACCCCAGAACTGAGTTTATATGTATTTTGAGAGAGCAACTTTGGATCCATGTGTGGTACCTTTGCAGATCTGTGTGCTTGCTTAGCTCCTGTGGGTTGTACTCAGACTACTCCAGGATCAGCAAAACCCTCCTAGCCATCATGGATGTTACCAGCCAATATACCAACATCCCACACCAGGATGGCATCCAAGCCTGCCTTACATAGCTACAAGAGCAAGATTACAACTCCGAGTACAGACCCAAAGATATTACTGACCGTATGCACTTCATCCTCACATGCAACAATTTCACTTTTAATAACCAACACTTCCTCCAGACCATGGCCACAGCTATGGGCACCAAAATGGCCCCACAATAACCAACCTTTTTATGAGTCACCTGGAAAAAGAATTCATCAAGAACTACACCATCAAACCCTTGCTATACTTAAGATGTATCGATGACCTCTTCGTCATTTGTACTGAAAACCTGCAATCTCTGATTGAGTTCCATCAGAAATTCAACAATCACCATCCCTCCATTCAACGATCTCTTGAATACTCCAGCACCAACATCTCCTTTTTAGACATGATGATCAGCATCCATACCGGCAAAATACAGACCTCGTTATACCTGCACAGAACCAGCAGTCACCCTAAACACGCCAGAAAAATCTGTGATATATACAGCCAAGCCCTCAGATACCACCAAATTTGCACCTCACCAATCTTAAAAAGGCTTTCACCCAACAAGGATACTCCTCCAGAGAGAGAGATCGCACATTTGAAAGAGTCACCCAGATACCACGAGAGGAATTGCTATAGTACAGAAGAAAACCCTCCATGAATCGCACACTGCTGGTTATGACATATCGCCCTTCCCTCAAAACCATATGGAAAATCCTCAAACAATTGCAACCTATACTAAAAAGAGACTCTATTCTTAAAGATATCTTCTCGGAGCCACCCATCCTAGCCTTCAAACAAGCACCAAACCTTGCTAACCTCATCACCAAAGCAAATTTCCTCAGGCCCAGAACACACTGAATGGATCCAGACCGTGCCATGACAAGAAATACAAAACCTGCCCACACATCTCCACCACCCCCATTACTACACCTCACAACAGAGCCATCAGCATCCCTGGATCTCACAGCTGCATCTCCAGAAATGTAATACATCTCATCCAGTGCACCAAATGCCCTGATAGAAAATACGTAGGAGAGACCAAACAACAACCGAGTCCCAGGATGAACGCACACCGGAAATCTATCAAAGATAGAAATACCCAATTACCTGCGGGGGCACATTTCTCACAAGAAAACCACTGTCTCTCCAGTCCTTCAGTCCTGATCGTCAAAGAAAACTTACAAAACACTTCTCAGAAACAAGCTTATGAACTTGACTTCATCAGTCCCCTGGATACTAAAAATTATGGAGTAAATTGTGCGTCATTGATGCCTGCACAGTTGGATGGGTAAAAAATTGGCTAATGGGGCGCACCCAGAGAGTAGTGGTGGACGGGTTGTACTCAACCTGGTGAGATGTGAGCAGTGGGTACCCCAGGGCTTGGTCCTCAGGCCCGCACTGTTTAACATCTTCATCAGCGAGTTGGACAAGGGGTGGAAAGCACGCTGTCCAAGTTTGCTGATGACACTAAGATGAGGGGTGAGGTGGACACACTTGAAGGGAGAGAGAGGCTGCAACTAGATTTAGAC
>JAGPOW010001296.1:28269768-28298353 GCA_030014935.1 Caiman crocodilus | reverse complement strand
GTGATAAATTGAATCTGCACAAAACACAACTACGTAGACAGAAAAAAACAAATCAAAGTCGGATAAATATAAGGTAAATAATCAAAAAAAAAAAAAAAAAAAAAAAAAAAAAAAAAAAACCTAAATAAGCTCTAAGAAAGTTTCTCTTTGAGTTCACTTAAGTGCAAAAAAACAGATGATTCAGGAAAAGGGAAGATAAACTAATTTCCTTCTATTTATTTTCTATTGAAATAATTTGCATTTCCACAATTCAGATTATTGTGGTGCTGAAAACAGGCTTTTTCATATCTATATAAAGTCCATATAAGTTGGGTTTTAAAAGAAAAACCCATTCTATAACCACATAAGACGCATTACAATAGGGCTTCTGAATGTTGTCTGCTTTGAATGGTTGGTAACTCTTTGTGGTTTCCAGCAAACTGTGCTTATGAACCACAAGTCGCTTTTTGGGCCAGTATGGAGTATGCTTTGTTCTTGGTGGTGAGAAGTCTGTTTGCAGATATCAACAGCCCCAGCATTTGCTCTTGGGAGTGAGAAAAGACATAATCCATGAAGTTCCCATAGTTCTCAAAAGCTATAACATCTGTGGGAAGCCCAGGAGATTTCCAGGCAGAGTTCAGCTACATAAAAGGCTGTATGTAGCTCATCAGCTTTGCCCTCATTAAAGAATCAATGTAAACTGTTATAGAGGGCTTCCAGAGGGACATGAGCACCGTTCAGCTAGTTAGAAAAAATGTAAAATCCATTCCAAATCTTACAGGTTTGTCAGATAGAAAATCGTATTGCAGGTCTCTCTGTAGCAGGGGTTGGGGAGAGTAGTTCATTCAATCCTGACAAATTAGCTCTGTGCCAAAATGTGAGTGAAAAACAGGCAGACAGGAGTCACTACTGAAATCCAGGAGACACTGGACCCAATTTGTAGCAGACCCAGCAATTGCACTATTCCTTCGGATAAGTCATTTCAGTTTCCTGTGCTTCAGAAATGCTGTCTGTAAAATGGATGTAATGAAACTTGCTCATGCTGGTAAAACACTGAGATTTAAGCATGAAAAGTCATGGTATCAGCGACCAATATTATTCATGGCTATATTCAGAGATGAGCCTCGCCTGTATCTAAATAGCCCTTAAAAAGTGGCATTTCAAGTCACCCCTCATAGCTGTACTTCTATTTCTCTTTCACGCGGCACATATTCAAACACCGCCAGTCTTTTTGGAATTAGACATCCAGGCCTGAATTATATGATTGAGGACCATTTCTAGTTATGAGCAGACAGTCAAAATGCCAATAACCATTAAATATCATCCCCTCCATACCAGCTAGGTGTCCGTGTATATGTATGCTTGCTTTTCTAAGTGGTTGCCTCAAGTTTTATCTGATCAGCATTCAGCATTTCTAGCCATGGTGATGGGAATCCTTCATCTACCCCTAAACAAGAGGGGAGAAAAAATATATGTAGCAGGAGCAGTGGAGCCTGCAGGATGTTCTGTGAAGACCAGGCAGCTGGAAGGTTAGCAAGCAGGACAGCGTAGAAAAGCCATTCCACCAAGAGCTTTCCACAGCACTTGCTTCACTTTCCTAAATTTGCTGCGTATGGACTCCTTCCCATTCTGCGTATTTCTAATGATACTGTAGGAAACCTGGATTCTGTTTGTATTCCTGGCATTGGTTTAGTATGGCACTGGACAAGTTGCTTTACTTGCCGGTTCCTCACTTTCCCCATTTGTAAAATGGTGACAGCCTTCTTTTGCAGAGTGCTTGGACACTTGTGGATAAGCATGGGTAGGTGTGTATAAATGCAGAAGGTGATCATTGCTCCTGTTCTCTCTGCACTCATCAAACTCCTCCAAGATAAGGTCAAGATTGCCCTGAAAACTGTTGAAATTTACCTCGAAACTATTAAAATTGTTCTGTCCCTTTTGCTTTCTGTTAACCAGACCCACATAAACAGTGTTCAAGCTGTCAGAGCCCTGGTGTTGCTGTAGACAAGGTCCCTAGGTATTAAGCATCGTATTCTCCGTAAGGAGAAAAAAACCCAAAATAACAAAGCATTGACTCAAAAATATAGGCAAGGCGAAAAGAATTAAAGAAAATGAGCATGCCTCCTCCTCCAATTTAAGTACTCCTTTGCACAAAAAAGAAAATCTTATACTGAAAGTAATGTTGCTCTTTTATTTGCTGGTAGTTTAATCCTTTGAGATCAATGAGCTTTTCAGTTTGCACTGGAAATAAATATAATTTCGGAAAGAACAGAGCCCAAGTAGTGATTATAAAGTCACATCTATATTCTTCATGAGCAATGGGTGGGAAGGATTTTCTCTCCGTTATACAAGAAGTAACAGTGCTCTGTGATGGTAGCACAAAGCTTTAAACCTAATTAGAAAGATCCTTCTCCCCCTCTCCCCACCCTTTTTTTTTCATTTATTATGACTAGAGGTAGCTGTGCCAGTCATATTGGATATTCCTGGTAGTGCACTTCTTACTTCAATCCAACCCTCATCTCAATGTAACCTAAAGGGTTAAAGGGATACTGCATGTTCAAACGTGTATTTTAAAAAGCATCATATTTCCATGCACTTGAACTAATGTAACAAAAAGTTGCTTTTTTGAGGATCTCTTTGGATTACAGAAGTATATAGGATTAGGGAAGGTTTGCATTCTGGACTGGCGTTTGGGCAGGTCTTACTGGGGAGGAAGATTTTGTTGGCAGACTGGTGATTATTTACCACTGAGCTTGGTCTCCATGGCCTGGCCTGGAGTTCCCTTTGCCACCTTGGGAAGACCAAAGTAGCTTTGAGGAAAGGGGGAAATTGCTAGAGACTGGAGGCCCTATCCATGTGAAGATGCCCCTCTTGTGTTGCCTCAGTGTGAGGTTGTGAACACCACGATGCATTCACCTCATCAGTGGTCCAGTCTTACAGAGCACCATTCAAATGAGGAGAGGTTGCATTTTATAAAAAAAAGAGTATTTTCCCCATAAATCCATGCTTTTCTCATTTCATTTAGGATTGTCAATGCATTTATTGGCCTGATCCTATGTATTTATAGATGCTGCATGCAGGATTGCCTGAGCTGAACAGCATCCAGGATCTCAAGTATGTGCATGATAACCTTCGTCCACAGGACTCAGACCTCCAAGCCACAAGCTACTTTACCAGGTACGAAACAGAAAAGTTTCCAGAAAGTATCACTCTGCACTAGCAAATGAAAAACAACTCAACCATACATGCGTACAATTTTACTGCTGTTAGTTCTCTCTCAATTGTGTTAACCAACTGAAATCAGTGCAGTTATACAACAGGTTAACTTGTCTTCATACAATATTACAAAGCCTTCCTTGTTCACGTTACTGATAGTACCATGGAATTAGAGTGCAAAAAGTCTTGTGCATTTCTAATATAGTTTCCATTATTTATGCTGCTTGCCATTTTTTTTTCTCAGCTGGCACAGTGTAACTACACTGGTTTATTTATATTCAGCTTCAATCGCTGGCTCTAATGCATTGGCTCAGTGCTGTGAGGCTTGGTTTGCAAACACTGCAGGTAAATGAATCTACTCATATGAAGCTCTTGCATTTTCATTTTCCTCAGTTTATATTGAGTTTTGTAGACTCTTGCCAAAAATCATGAGGGGCATTGCCCTAGTTGATTGGATATAATAGACTTCAGACTCAGGAGACCTAGCTTCTCCTTGGTGTCAAGTGACTTCAGACAAGCTTCTTCCCCTTGTTGAACTTTAGCTTCTTGTTTTAAAATATGGGTAATGATACAGAGCCATATGAAGAAAGAAAGTTGCATGAGAGCTAGTTAAAAATAAAAGGTTGTAGCCTTGATTAAAATTGGGATAATATAATAATATTTTTCTAACAGATTTTTGGATCCAGTTTGGGGTGGCCTACATAAAACAACTCGGGTATTTTTGGTCCTGTTCTTTGTGGACATGTGAGAGATGTGTCTGCGTCATAGGATTCCTCATCACAGTTGCTTTCTTTTTAAAGTCTCAGAGAGAGGCCAACCACAAATAGGATAGAAAATGAATGTTCCTCTCAAGAACTGAGGCGTGATAAGGCGAAGGTTGCTGTAACTGCTTGTACTGTATCTGCTTTGGGGAGAGAAGCCTCCAAAGCTATTTGCAAGCACCTTCCAACAAACCTGACACAGGGCAGTTGAGTTAATGTCACTAACCCTTCCTATGAGCTCTGGAGACTCTGATCTATATCTGCAATTTAGCACTAATTTCAACCGTGTTAAAATGGCAGTCTTGGACTAGTTTGGCTAGAGATCCAGAACCTGTGAGACAGACCCTTGTTTAAAGCAGAGGATAGGAGCTACAAAATGAAATTATTACTGTATTATTTGAGAACACAGCAGATTACCGTTTTCCTGTTTCTAATCCTTAGATTTTCCTACTATTCATTAGGTATTTTGATTATAGTTGTAATTTCTGCATTGCCCTTGCATTAAATACTTTCAAGCCCTCCTCCACTTCTTTCCCTGCACTCTTCAACACTTTTTATATTACTATATTGGAGCCTGATATTTATTCTTAATACTGCAGTGCACAAGTCCTGGTTAATATTAATGATTTTGATAGTTGCATCCAGCAGGGAATAGATCTCTTAATGGTCTCCCTAGAATATAATCATGTTTCATTTATCTAGAAACAAAGGTTTGATTGTGACTTATTGTCCAACAAGATCATAAAACCCTGGAGAAACACTGAATATTGCTAAAGCATGCATTTTCCTCTTTGAATGTGAATGATGTCTGTTTGCACTCTCTTTGTCTGCAGCTCTAACAAAATGCTCTTCTATCATCTTAAAAAAAAGATTCACAGAAGGTGCATCTACACGTCGCTGTAGCAATGCACTACAGTGACGTAGCAATCGTATAAGTCTACATATGATCAGCTGCTACTTTGCACTATTTTGGCATGGCACTGTAGCAGTGTCACTATATCGCAATGTGTAGACACACCCAGAATCAAGTTAATTCATCATCTGTGTTTATCCCTATTTTGTTATCCAGCCACCTTTTAAATTGTACTAGTAGGCATGTATTACCTAACCTATTGACAAATCTTAATGTGGACAGGAATTACAGCTCTTCTGCTAGTCTTGTTTAAACATGAAGGATAAGGCTCAGCTGTATCCTATCTGTTGATGTCCTTCTGAGATCTATGATCATGATCTGCCCAGAATGTCCATTATTCTATTGTCTATGAGAACAAGCAGCATCATGGTGTTATGTCATTCCTACGCTTCTCTTTTGGCCACCAAATTTTTCCCTCACCCTTCTATGGAAAGTCAGAATGAGAGTGATAATCCAACCTACTCTTGTCTAGTGTATATCATTTTCTAGAACTGTATCTTGTTCTTCTGAGATGTACATAATCATAATATTTAGAGATAGCATGACACCATAAGTATTATATACTATAATGCTCTCTGGGTACTTTATAAATGTACACTTTCTCACAATACCTAGTGAAGATGATGACCACTGTACCTATTTAATTGAGATGGATAGAGGTGGCTAAAAATTAGTACGCCCATTTTCTCATATAAGTCAAGTGAACTGTCCAGAATCGCACAGAAAGCCAGAGGGTGGATCTGGGGACTGAGCTCCACAGTTCTGATTCTCCATTTTTTTAATTGTCTAATCAGAATGTCTTCACTCTACATGAGGCTTTGTCCCTTTCCAAGTATTGAAAAATATTGCAATCTCTTCAGCACCATGATGTGGGGTAGCTGTTGGCAAATCTTCACACTTTTTTAGTGGTAATTGGTACAGTGTCATAATATTTCTTCAATATCTGAGTTTAGTTTGGTCAACAACATAAAAAACTGCTTTCACTGTGTGCATCTACACATTCTGTAGTTACTGCACATTAAGTTTAGTACTTGTATAACCAAATGCTAAATCAATACGTAGTAGCACCAGTTGCTAGGCTTCTGTGTAGTTAGTCTCTCCTGTAGATGCACCCCCTGTTACTAAAGTAAAGCTCAACGAGTAAAATGACTCCTGTTACCATACAGTCTTTTGGCAACCTTCCTTTTGTAAAGCAGTTTTTCTTGCCTTTCCATACTCTGAGCCAACAGATTAATGCTGCCTCGGTTTAAGCTTCTACCTGCCAAGAACTTTGAAGACTGTTGAGGGCAGCATGCTTTTGGAAATGACCTTCTGATGGTTTTTTGATTCAAGTTCTGTTTTGTAATCTGTGGCAGCATCTGCTCAGTTTTCCTTCCAGCAGTGGGTAACTCCGCTATTATGAACTGACCAACAGCAGCACATTTACCATAGTATAGGCTTCAAAAGGGTTAATCCCCTGGGTCATCCAGGATCAATGGGGCATGTGAAAGTTGCACAGAAGTATCTGTGTCAGCATGCCACTTCTTGGGGTCTCTGGCCAAATGTAACATCATTGCCTATCCGATGTCCCTGCTCTGAGCTTAGTTTGATCCTTCAAGGTCAATGTGATCTTCCCCTCCCATAGAAACAAAGAACCTATCCATCACTAGACATACACCTCCTCTTTTGATTTAAGGCTAAATTTGCTCTCCTTCCTGTGTTACCATGGCATTGTTTGTCTTGTGACATTTTTAAAGTGTCCTTAATAAGTCTTTACAATATGTCCTAACAATTTAAAGCTCTTGAAAAAAGTAGATTGGAACCAATGTCACTCCACGAATGAGGAGTTTAATTTCACGGAAGTATATAATCAACCTCAGAGCTCCTGCCTACAGAGAAGAACTGGGCTGCAGACCTCAAAATTACTAGGATATAAGCATTGTATGTATTCAAAAGCCTAGCCATGGCGAAATTGTTGAAAAGCTGCTAACTGCCATTTCTAGATCATTTGTTTATTAACAGAGTAATATATTATGCAACAATCACTGCATGGTCATGCATTTCTATTCCTGTTCCACAGTGCCAGTGGCCAGAAAATTAGCTTGTTTCCAAATTTCTCCGAAGTCACAGCACAAATTCTAGCCCATCAGCAGAATGGCCCTAACAGGCCACAGGACATTGCATGCCTTTATATAAGAGTATCTCTCACCTGAATTAGAGCAAAATTTTTCTTCTTGGACAGAGATGGGGAATGATTTGGTTGGATGGGGACTCCATTTCCCAGCTGCCCATGCCCAAATGGCTTGTGCTGGACTCCATAGAGACCCCAGCCTCAGCCGCGCTGGCAGTGCACGTGGCAGAGCAGTGCAAGGTGCTGCTCTGGAGCTGCTGGAAACATAGGATGGGGGCAGCTTGCTCTGGAGCCAGGGCAGAGCTGCAATCTGTAGCCTGTGTGCACACATGCAGGGGACCGTGGCTCTGCCCCAGCTCCTTGCAGCAGTGACAGCCTGTCTGGAGCTGGGGCAGAGCCACAATCCAATCTCCTGCCTGCATGCCCCTGCCTGGAGTGTGCAGGCTACAGATCACAACTCTGAAGCAAGCTGCCCCTATCCCACATTCGTAGCAGCTCTGGAGCAGCCCCCTGCACTGCTCTGCCATGCACACCACCAGTGCAACTGAGGTCTCCATTGAAACCAGCACAAGCCATGCAGGCAGGGGCAGCTAGGTAATGGAGTCCACAGTTGACTGGTGGCCCAGAGGTTCCCCATCCCTGTTCTAGGTTGTATCATGAGCAACATTTCTGTTGGGTAGTATTACTGTTGCTGTTCCAATGAGATCTCACCAGATGTTAGTAGGGCCTGGCTTAAACCATGATTTTGTATTTTTCATGAAAATCATGAAATTAAGTCATTTTCACAAAAAAAATGTGATTTGCAAGGGAATACTGATATGGTGACTGTGTAGCACCCAGTCCTTGCCCCTGCCTACCCCAACCAGCAGCAATGTATTGCTGGGTGGAGTCACGCAAGCAGTGGGATACAAGTGCTCTGAGCTGTCCCAGCAGGGCTCCTGCATGTGGAGTGGAGCCAGGGGCAGAACAGAGGGCAAGCAGTGGGCAAAGCTGAGGGACAACGCCCCCATCACCAACATGCAAGCGATTCTTCCTGTGCTCCAGCCCACACCCCCTCCAGCCCACCTCGCAACCCTTTGCTGACTGTGGGCTGCAGGTACCATCAAGCAGACACTGCCATGAGGCCAGAAAAGTTCTGCCAGGTTCGGGCCCCCTGCATGCAAATGATGCCACCTATGCTGCAGCCTCCCCCACCTGCCTCACTTGGATGCAGGGGGCACCAGCCCAGCTGAATTCACCTGGCATCGTGGTGATGGCAACAGCTCAGCAGAACCTGCAGCCCACAGCCAAGAAAGGGTTGCGAGGTGGTGGGGGTGCAGGGCAAGCTGGAGTTCAGGCAGCATTGTTTGCATGTGGGGATACCCAGCCTGGCTGAACTTGCCCAGCATCATGAGTTTGTTGGCTATAGACTGTGGGTGCTGCCAAGCTGCTGCCGCCACCATACCAGGGAAGTTTGAACAAATTGGGCCCCCCCGGGTGTAAGCAATTCTGCTTTTGCTCTAGCCCCTCCCTCCACCCAGCTTGCAACTCTTTGTTGGCTACAGGCTATGAGCACTGGTGAGTCACCACCACTGTCAATGCCCCCCTGCCCCAGCAGCAGGGAGCTCCCAGCCCCAGCTCCATGATCATAGGAAGGGCACTGGGAGATCCTCATCTCCCAGTCCATTTCCTATGGTTGCAGGACCTGGGATCTCCCAGCCTGGGCCCCACAAATGTGAGTTACAAGAAGAGATAGGGGAGAGAGATCCTAGTTGTAGGCCATATGACCTTTTAAGAGTTTTCCAGACGTGTCCTATCCACTATTCCTTCCACGAGTTGAGGCAGGAGAGGGACTCTGTAGGTGCAGTATCTTACAGACAGCTATTATTCTGATCATGCATTTGAGGAAATCTAGAAACTATGGTTGGAATTGTCAAATGTGACATTGAAAATCCCACCTTATATTAGTGTTGTGGTTGGCCAGAAACCTCAATAGGAAAGGCTTCCTCAAAAGGAGTTTAATTTTCAGTCATGTTACAGTCATAGATTTATAGACACTAGGGCTGGAAGGGACCTCAGAAGATCATCGAGTCCAGCCCCCTGCCCTAGGAGTAGGAAGTCAGCAGGGATCATAAAACCCCAGCAAGATAAACATATAAATATCTCTTGAAGGCATTCAAAGTAGGTGCTTGAACCACCTCCAGTGACAATCTATTCCAAACCTTGGGGGCTTGGACAGTAAAGAAGTTCTTCTGACACCAATGTCTACATCATTAATGAAGATGTTAAATAGTATAGGCCCTAGGAGAGAGCCTTGAGGGACCCCACTGGTCACAGCACACCACGATGATTGGCTTCCATCAACCACCGCCCTCTGGGTCCTGCCTCAGAGCCAATTCCCCAGCCAGAGGATCATGGTGAGATCGAGGCCGCAGTTAGCCAGTTTTGCCAAGAGGTAATCAAGGGATACAAGATCAAGCCTTTTTTAAAGTCAAGATATATGACATCAATCTCTTCTCCCTTGTCCAGGTGATAGGTCACCTGGTCATAGAAGGAAATGAGTTTCGTCAGGCAAGACCTACCTGCAACAAACCCATGCTGGCTGTCCCTCAGGATGCTGCCATCGGCCAGTCTGTTAAGAATGGCCTCTTTGATAATCTTTTCTAAGACCTTCCCCAGGATAAAGGTCAGGCTGATGGGCCTGTAGTTTGCTGGATCCACTTTCCTCCCTTTCTTGAAGATAAGCACCACATTGGCCTTCTTCCAATCTTCGGGCACTTCACCAGAGTTTCAGGAGTTCTTGAAGATCTGTGCTGGGGCTGGGCTATGATGCTAGCCAGCTGCTCGAGTACCCTGGGGTGTAAACTGTCAGGGCCGGCTGACTTGAAGGTATCCAGCCTCTCAAGGTGTTCCTTCACAAGGTCAGCATTGATGGAGGGTAAAGAATCTCCCTCACCCAGGCCTTCCTGTCCCATAGTGGGCAGGAGCATCCCATTGGACTGGTGAAAACCTGACGCAAAGTACCCATTTAGCAAACTTGCTTTTTCCTGGGCGTCTGTTGTACCATCTGGTTTAGCAGGGGTCCAATGTTGTTCCCCACATATCTAAAAAAGGACTTTTTTGGTCCTTGATATTTGTAGCTAGCTGGAGTTCTATCGCAGCCTTGGCTTTCCTGGTTCTTCCCTGCAGGTCCAGACCAGTGCAGAGTATTCCTCCTTGGTGGTAGATCCAGTCCTCCATCCTTTGTACGTCCTTCTTTTAAGATGCAGGAGGTCTGCTAGTTCCCTGGAGAGCCAAGGGGGCTGCTGTGCCCTTTTGCTGCCTTTCCTCTGAGATGGGATATACTTTGCTTGCGCATCCAGGATTGCTCCCTTGAGAAGCAACCACATGTCCTGAACTCCCCTCCCCTTTGGGTTGTGGCCCTTTAGGGCCTCACTGACAAGCCTCCTTAGCTTGTCAAATTCAGCTTTCCTGAAGTCAAGGATTTCTGTATTACTGACTGACTTGCCAGCTTTATGGAGGATGGTGAAAGTGATCAGCTCATGGGCACTGTCGCCCAGCTTCCCTTAGATCATTAGGTCACTATTAAGTGACTAAGTCGTCCCGGGTTGTCAGTACCAGGTCAAGCAGCGCTTTACCTCTCGTCAGTCTTTAGACTTCTTATATCAGATAGAGCCCATTCATGCACAAGAGAAAAGTTTGCAGCCACTCGGATTTGGCCGATTGCTTTTCCAACAAGATGTCTGGGTAGTTGAAGTCTTCCATGATAACGATGCACCAGGAACATATCGCCTCAGCTAATTCCCTGGCAAACTCCTGGTCAAGGTCTTGATCCTGGGTAGACGGTCTTTAGTAGACTCCCACCATAGTGTTCCCTGTGCCGTGTTCCCCACGGGTTTTAACCCAGAGGGTCTCTAGTCATCCACCCTGGGCATCAGTGTCAGCTTGTAGGGATACGTAGCTTTCCTTGACATAGAAAGCTACACCTCTGCCCCTTTTGTCCACTCAATCTCTCCTGTACAGGATATAGCTGTCTATACGCATGGCCCAGCCATGGAGAGAATCCCACTAGGTCTCTGTTATCCCTATGACATCATAATTATTTGTGTTTAGCAGGAGGACAAGTTCCTCCTGTTTTTTCCCCAAGCTCCTGGCATTTGTGTATAGGCACACAAGTGTCCCTTTGGGGGTCCCTGCCTTGCCTACAGTTTATTCCAGGGCTGGAGCAGGGCTGGGCTCCTTAGAGTGCCTTGGCCTGCTGGCTTTGCGAGCGTTGCTCAGTAGTCCTCCCATCCCCCAGTGAGCTTAATTTAAAGCCCAGTGGAGCAGGTCAGCCAGTCTGGGTGAGAGGAGCCTCCTTCCCAGCAGAGAGAGGTGGAGACTGTCCCTTTCCAGCAGCTCACTGCCTCTCCCATCAAAGAGCAGACTGTGGTCATGGAAGCCAAAGTCTGCCCGATGACACCAGCACCACAGTCTTTGGTTCACTACCTCGATCCTCCTCTCCCTCCTCAGCCTGTAGCCTGAGAATGGGAGGATCAAAGAGAAAAAGATCAAAGAGATGATCTTTCCAAAATAATTTAATCACTGTACTCTATGTCGGTAGATCCTGTGGCAGCTGGAAACAAGAAGCAAGCCAAGTTCACGAAACATTGTTAAATCTGAATAATTGGTTCATGTTTGACAAAAAAAATCAACCTGAAGTTTATAGCATTAGAATACTAGTATAGAAACTAGAATGTTAAAGTACTAGTGTATAATAGGCAGTGTTCACAGTCATACGTGATTTTGAGTGCCTCTCCTTTTGAGACTCTGAATTGAGTATCTGATTCTTGGAAAGTACTAAGTACTTCCTCAGAATTCGCTTTAGATTTCCCCAGCTTGTCACACAAAAATAGATGCATCAAAATCTTGAGTTACTTTTGAAAAGACTGACCAAAGTTTATTGTCCTTAAAAAGCAGCCTCTCAACCTCCTGCCCAATGCCTACACATGCAGGACATTCTAAATTGCATAATTATTGACTCAATCCTGAGAAGGCTCTGAACCACATAAGAAATTAAAATTCAATTCAATAAGTGTGAGGTATAGAATTACTACATATAACTTATACTGAAAATTCAATTCACTTTTTCTGAAAAGCAGATCAGACACTAATCTGACTGGCAAAGGGATACTGTCACAAAGAGAAATCTCATTCCCGCCTGCAAATTGTGTGCCAGGTACATTTCAAAGTAACAACTTCATTTTCTATGACTAAAAGTAATCATACGTTATTTCAGTTTAATTTGGGCATACATTAGTACTTAATGTATAGACTGTCTCACTTTTGCCTGCTATACAGCCCATTAGACAGTAATCCTGTAAATACCTTAGGGCATATTTACATGAGATGTTTGTTGTCCAGTAGACTAATTAGCTGCACAGTAAACATCACACATCTACACATCCAACCGTATTAGACAGGAGTAAACTCATTTACTCCACAACAGGATAGCACTTGCCAATACATGTACTATCCTGCTGCAGAGTGAAAAACTCCACAGCAACACACATGTAGACACTGGAGAAGGATGGCTGGGGCATAAAGGTGCTTCACTGTGGGGGCTGCCCATTGGCTGGCTGACCTCTGTGCTCCAGCCAGCCCCATCACAGCACACTGGCTCAACATGCAGCGAACCCAAGCATGCATGTAAATATGAGCCTAGGAGCAATAAACTGTTACAATAAGCACTGGAGTTTATTGTATCAAATGAATATGCATGTGTAAACTCACCCCTTACATAAAAGCAGACCCTTGCGTAATGACACAGAGCCCCATGGTGTACATGGGAATGAAAGAGCCACCTGTAGAGTATTAGCTCCATTAGGTCTTTTACCTATCATTAAGAAAACCCTTTCCAGCATTGTCAGAGAAGATAAAAGGACCTTTCAGTACATCATTTTTATAAAATTGTATATGAGATGATGAATATTTCTATTTAAATAGAATCAGAGAATCATAGAAGTCGGGTCGGAAGGGACCTTGTAGATCTTCAAGTCCGACCCTCTGCCTGGGCAGAAGGAAAACTGGGCTCAAGTGACCCCAGCCAGGTAGGCATTGAGCCACTTCTTAAAGACCCCCAGGGAAGGGAGCCAGCACCTCTTCCCTTGGAAGTTGGTTCCAGATCCTAGCCGCCCTAACTATAAAGTAGTCCCTACGGATATCTAATCTAAACCTGCTCTCCAACAACTTGTGGCCATTATTCCTTGTTATCCCGGGGGGGGGCTAGGGGAAACAAGGTCTCCCCCAAACCCTTCTGGTCCTCCCTAGTGAGTTTATAGATGGTCACCAGGTCCCCCCTCAGTCTTCTTTTGTGAAGGCTGAACAGGTTCAGGTCCTGTAGCCTCTCATTGTAGGGCCTGCCCTGCTGTTCCCGGATCATGTGGGTGGCCTCCTCTGGACCCTCTCAATGTTGTCCACATCCCTCTTGAAGTGGGGTGCCCAGAGCTGGACACACAGTACTCCAGCTGTGGCCTGACTAGTGTTGCTTAGACTGGGAGGATCACCTCCTTGGCCCTACTTGAGATGCATCTGTGGACACACGATAGGATCCGGTTAGCCCTGTCGACCGTGACCTCGCATTGTCGGCCCACGTTCATCTTGGAGTCAGTGATGACTCCAAGATCCCTTTCTGCCTCCATGCTCTCAAGAGTGGAGTTTTCCATCTTATAAGTGTGCTGCCGGTTACTACTGCCCAAGTACAGCACCCTGCACTTGTCCGTATTGGAACGCATCCTGTTTTTGTCAGCCCACCCTTCCAATAGAGCATATATTAGATTGCTTATAGACTATACATAATAGACACTAGACTACATTGTATCATTTAAAAATATTGAGTTGATAGAATCCTTTTCTAAACACTCAATACATGTTAAGTCCCTTGTATTTTTCAGTTTGGCTTTAAAGTCAAGGTATGTGATTAGCAATCTGCAAGTTAAAAGCATTTCAGCGATATAATGGGCTCATGGATGGAACAATAAGACATTAAAATGATAGATTGCCTAAATGATGGTACTCTGATACCAGCCACTCGGCAATAGTAATAGCATCTGAATTAGTACCACATTGATTTCCACTGTAGGCAGAGGCACGTTGCATACAAGCTAAAATTCACTGTGTTTAGCTGCAAAATCAAGAGGATTCTCATGGTAATAGATTGATTTTTTTTTTCTTGCTGCTTTCCTACATTGTAACCAAGCTACGAATTCTATAATCCAAAACACCTCCCAGTGATTAATCAAGAGATTAAATTGTGCTTTTAATATAATACTTTCCCTTCAGCCCAGAAACTAAATAAAGAAAGTTGTACAAGCTTAGTCATGGCCCAATTAATCAGCACTATATTGATTTTCTAATAATAACTTAAATGAAGATTTATTTTCCTGTTTTGCATTTGAGCCCTAATTTATGTCATTTATAAAACAAGCTTTATTTGCCTGTTTCAGGAAAACTTAATTAATAATTAAGATAATTATTTTGCCTTATTGGAAGATGATTCTCCTTCTATTACATTAAGAAAATATATGTATCTTCTTTCCTGTACTTGCTCCAGGCTTAATATGGCTAATTTTTATATGAAAAATCTGCACAGAGTGCATGACTGTTTTCTTTCTTTTTTTTAGTTTACAATTGGGCATGTTCACTGGGGGCGTTGCTGGGAGAGATGGGTAGGACAGAGAAAACAAATCAGTTAACCCACTGAGGGACATAGTAATGTTAAGACCAGATTTAACACCGTCCAGTCTGTGGATGGTTCTTCGTTTGCAATTTCCTGTACAAGTTCATCTTAAAGTTTTGTTGTCTAACATCTGCTCTGAGGCCAGTGATGAAATGTCCAAGGAGGTTAAAGTGTTTTTTCTGGAATTGATATCAGATTGGTGTTCATTCATGCTTACATGTAGGGATCACCCTGTCTGTCCAGTCTGTCCAATGCAGACAGCAGAGGTGGGGACAGACATCACACATAAACTGGTTTAAGTGATCATAAACCGGCTTATACCTGTAACAGAACAGATGTTCAGTGCATATAAACCAGTTTCAAAATGGCTGAAACTGGTTTGAGATAAACCTGGTTGAATGTAGTATCAGACTTAACTGATTTGGCCGAAACCAATTTATGCATTGTCTGTCCCAAAACCCTTCCTGGTTTAAGTTAAACCAGATTCCCCCAGCATCCCAGCATGCTCTCTGGGCTGGACTCTCTGCTCCAGCCCAGCTGGACTGGCCCCGCCCCTCTGCTCCTGAGCCCAGACGGGTGGGAGTCTGGCCAGGGAGGAGTTTAATTCCCGCCTCACTCTCCTACTAGTAGCAACCCAAACCAGGTCTTCCCGGCGCTCCCCCTCGCTGCTGCAGAAGCAGAGCACCATGGCCCCTGAGGCAGAGGAAGGCAGAGAAGGGGGTTAATGTCCCCGCTGTGCCACTGGCAGCCAGGTGTGCCTGCCATCACCACCCTGCTCGCTCCCTGTGGTGGAATAGGCCCCCTGCTGTCCCCTCTGCTGGACCCCAGAAGGAGGAGCAATAACTCCGTCCCTGCCCTCCCCCACCAAGGGACCCTGTGAGCCAGTATCTGGCCGTGCCCCCACTTGGCTCCTGCAGCAGGAGAGGGCAGGACCCTTGATGGGGGTAGAAGATCCTGTCATATTATCAGGGAGTATGAGCCCCTTCCTGGCAGGGGGCCCTGCTGCAGGGTGGGCAGAGCCACCCCCTGGGCATGCAGCTGGCTTGGGGCTGCTCCATAGCAGGACTTCCTTTCTAGGCAGCCCAGCCACAGAAGCTTCTTTGCCGCTGCATGTGTTGCCCTGACCCTGAGTGCCCTGCATCGGCTCCAGGCTTGCCTATCCACACGGCATGGAAGAGAAAGTGGCTCCTCCCCCTCCCATTGCCAGCACTTCCAGGTGCAGCCGCCAAGCTGCTGTGCATCTGCTCTGTGCTGGTACCGCTGCCACATGGGATAGCTCAGAGGTGTCAGTGACATGGCAGAGATGCAGAGCATCCTGGTGTTAGCTCCAGAAGACTGCAGCAGGAAGCGCCAGGAGTGGGAGGGGCTGCTTTTCCTGCCGTGCTGACCAGCAATTTCTCTCCCACACCACTGCTGCTCAGCCTGGACAGGTGAGCCTGGAGCTGATGGGGGGTGTGTGTGGGATCAGGGTTATGTGTGCTGGTCCCTGCCTGTACCATGGGGCTGGGGCCAGTGGCAACAGCAAAGAGCTGCTGTGGCCGAGCTGCTAGAAAAGCAGTCCCGCCACAGAGCGACCCCGGCCCAGCTATGTGCTTAGGAGGTGGCTCCTCAGCCAGGCAGAACCAAGGTATCCACCAGACAAAGCTCCTCTGTGGGCTGGATCCACCCACCTGGCAGTGTCTGTCCATGCCCCCACCTGGCCACTGGAGCGACAGGCTGGGAGCAGCCATGATGGGGACAGAAACCCCTGTCAGTTTCCCGGGGCACAAGCCCATTCCCAGCAAGGGGGAGCTCTGGCTGCCCTACAGCAGGGCCCCCCACCAAGAAGGTGCTTATGCTCCCCAGCATTATGATAGGGACTGCTGCCCCAACCAAGGGCCCTTCCCCTTCCTGCTGCAGTGGCAGGGTGGGGGCACAGCCAGATGCCAACCCACAGGACCCCGGGGAGGGCGGATTATTCCCCCTCCTTCCAGCATCCAGAGGAGGGGACAGCGGGAAGCTTATTCCACCATAGGGAGTGAGCATGACAGTGAAGAGACCTGGCTGCCACTGGGGTTGAGGGGAAACTAACCCCCGCCCTGTTCCCTTCTGCCTCGGGGGCCATGGTGCCCTGCTGCTGTAGCAGCAAGATGAGAGTGCCTGGCAGACCCATCTTGGGTCCCTGCCAGTGGGACAGCAAGGGGGGAATTAAACCCCTCCCTAGCCAGTTCAGCTTGGACTGGCCATGCCACTCCTCACCCTACAGCTTCCCTGCAGCTGAAGGCATGCTTTGCTCCACCCCGGTTCCTGACCTGAGCAACTGTAGGCATGTGCCTGCATGTCTGCTCTGTTAGACTAACCTGCAAAGGTTGAATTAATTCAGGCTCCAGCTTTTTGAATGTCTGTCCCTGGCCCAGAGGGTCACTGTAAGCAGGTGACAGACTATATGACATTGGTAGCAGTGGCATAACTAGTGACAAGGTGATTGCAGCAACTGCCCCACAGTGGGGTGGGGAAGGAGCAAAAACACCAGCTACTGCCAGCAGCCACAAGTTGACAACTGTAAACCAGAAATCGCCACTTCTGCTTTGCCCCGGATGCCAGGACCAGGTGAATGAAATCTGGATGCTATAATCCGTGTTATTTTGTCTAGTGATGATGTGGTCTGTATTGAAGAGGGGGCACAGCTGGCCTCAGAGGCCAAAGTGATGTCTAGTGCCTTGGGTTAGGAGCTAGATGCTCTGTTGCTAGAGAGAGGCTGTTTGAGGCAGGGCAAAGGATGGGTGGGTCTGTTTCTCAGGAATCATGCAAATGTAGGCCTTTTTTCAGGAAGAAGCCCTCTTCAATAGAGAATTTAGGCCCCTGCTCTACTTTAAGCATGCCTGATGTCCTAGGTCAGTGGGATTTAACCAAATGGTAATGTGCTTATGTGGAATTCTGATAACAATGGATTAGTATAATTAGCATCTGCCTACACTTGGAAAAACCATTGTGCTGTGTGGTTGGCACATCACCTAAAATACCCCAGGAACTTGAACAGAAGTAATTAGAGAAAAATTAACCTTCTAGTGCAAAGGGATTCTAACTAGCAACTAGAGTCAGGAAGGTTCTCAGTAGGCAGCACTTCTCCTTCTACCAAGACCAACGATGAAACAAGTCATTTGTCAGAAGTGCTTCTAAGAGACTTACATAGTGCCTTTTCTCCTGAAGGATCCTTAAAATCTAAGGTATTAGAAATGTATTCCAACTTCTCTAGCTTGGGAATTTAATGTGGAGTTGTAACATTGGGGATTCTTGTCTCTCTTTGTCTTCCTTATGCAGCTGCATGAGGGGTAAGCAGGATCCTGATAACAAAGGAATTTACAATACGGTTATCACAACTGAATTGCTAAATGGCTGTTGAGTCACTGTACGTTTAGTCTCCGAAGAGAAGTTACCCATACCTCCTGAGCAGGACAGATGTTATACCAGCAAAGGGCTGATATTTTGGCTAGAGGGCCACTTACCAAGTTTTGGTGAGCCGTTGAGGGCTGCACCCATGAAATGTTTCAGAAGATGCCATTTTAACAAACTATAGATAAAGAGCAAATCAGATGCTAAAAATCGAAAATTTACTATAACATTTTAATTTTATTTCAAAAACTATTTTTGTCCTGATTTAGGTTATTTTGAGTATTGTATATAGAGGCGATGGCATAATAACTCAAAATAAAGTCTTACTCTAGTATATTGAGAGAGGTATATGTGAGGGGTGAGTGTGGGGGGGGTGTCTGCTGTGTGTGTAGGACAGAGGTGGGCAAAATGCGGCCCGTGGGTCAGATGCAGCCTGCCAAGCCATTCTGTTCAGCCTGCAGGGCCCCTAAAAAATTTAGAAAATGAATATTTATCTGCCCCTGGCTGCCTGTCATGCGGCCCTCAATGGTTTGCCAAAACTCAGGAAGTGGCCCTCTGCCCAAAATAATTGCCTACTCCTGGTGTGGGGTGTTTGTGAGAGGGGGGAGGCTGTTTGGAGATGCAGGGGTAGAGGGTGTACATTTGTGTGGGGGACTGTCCATGTTCCAGGTTTCAGGAGCCAACTGGGGTGGAGGGAGGGACTGAGGGGTGGGACCCACGTGCAGCAGAGCCTACGTGGTGTGGGTGCAATCTGTCCCCCGCCAACCTGCAGCTGCCCCGACAGCACTCCACATGAGGCCAAGCCCTACCCACTACCACCCTGGGTAGTCCAAGCTGCTAGCTGCCTTCCACTCAGTCCACCTGCCTAGCATGATGTGCAGCCACCTGTGGGAAGCCAAGTGGATGGAAAATGGCTGGGAGCTGGCGCCCCATGGATTTGGGGCAGGAGCCACCCCACTGCGGTATTCCCCTCTCTATTTGGGCCTGTGGTGCCTGGCATGCATCCCCAAGGCCCCTGCCCTTTCCACTTACCTGCTGCCTGGAGCAGCACAGCAGGGGGAAGAGGAGCCACGGGAGGTGGGGGGAGCTGAGCAGTACCCAAGCAGCTCTGGGTGCAGTCCTACAAGGAAGCTTTGCACACTGGCTGGGGCCCTCAGTAGGTGTGGGCAGGACTGCGCTGTGGGCTGCCCAAGGCAGGAGAAGGAAGGGCTCAGCCCCATATGGACCACTGCAGGGGCTTCTGTGGCCTGGATACAATCAATTGGCAGATGCCCACCCACGGGTCAAATCCAGTCAGCTGGCAGGGCAGATCCAGCCCATAGGAAAATGCTTCCCAAACTTTTCATTTACTCCATTTATAGCCCCATTTCCTCAGTGTGGCCTCTTATGTCCCCCACCCCCATGACTTCATTGACTGATGTTGCAACCCCATTTGGGGTCATGACCCACAGTTTGGGAATCGCTGCCATAGGCTGTATTGTGCCAACCCGCATGTTATATTCTAGCGCTCTTGCAAGCATGCTCTGTGCTCTTGCAAGCATGCTGTCCGTCTGTGTCTATTCTTTAAGGCAAGGGGGGGAGGGGTTGATCCAGGACGTTAAGGCCCCTGGCATATGTTCATTTAACGGCACAATGGGATGTTTTCCCTACCCCAACAATCACACCTCCTACCATGCCATGCATTCATGGTAGAACACATGATTTTGGGATCAGGGATCAAATCTGAAGTGTGCCACTACTACTTGCTAGTGCAGCGAGAGCCTGGGATCATGATCACAACTGACTGACTGTGGGGTCTAGCTCTAGGACCATACCGCAGCCAGTTCCAGCTACGGTGTCTTCCCAAAGCAGGAATTGCCAATCAGCTGGTTGTCAGTCTCAGCCATAAGACCACCAGAGCTGGATGAGCTGTCAACCAAGCCCCACCATGCAGTTAGCATCAGATTTCATGGCAGGTGACCCTGCCATATGGGCAATCCAAGGTGCGGTGGAAACCAGCCACCGAATTATTATACACATTTTGTGAAATATTTTGTAGCTGGTTTTGTGGGTTCTGGTCTGAACCTGTGGCCGGGTTACTTATTTAAGAGGCTATTAACAAGTTAAATCTTAAGCATAATGTTTGCCAGGAGCCTGGCAGAATAAGAGCTATAGCCAAGTCCAGATGGGTACAGTCGTGCGGTCTGTGGTGCCACAGACACATCTGCAGTGCCACATGCTGCACATTCACCTGTTCTCCACCCTGCAAGAGAGCATTGCAGGTCAAAAACCCTGCGCAAAAAATGTGGAGCAGTGCATGCAGGAGTAGCGCGTGCCACTCAAAACCAACGTCTGGCTGCCTAGAGCCCACTCGGGCTGCCAGCCCGGCTCCAAGCAGCAGAATTGCCACTGCTGCAGCCCCAGGAAGCCCCCTGGATCCCAGGTAAGGCTGCTAGGGCCAACCAAGTGCTGGCCCCAGCCTCCCCTACCCAACCTGGGGTAATCTGCCGCATGCCAGAGGGTGCATGGCACAGGACATCTAGCAGTGGCACAAGGCATCCCACTGCTAGTTGTTCCTAAGGAACCAAACGTCTGTGTTCGTTCGGATGTGGCCTATGGATCTGAGGCTACAGTGAGCATGTTTTCCACCCTCCCAATGGGACATATCCAGCCCTACTCCTTTGCAGATTGATGCAATAGTTCTTTTGAACTGGGTTCACTTGCTGGATAGGGTGTCCTGCTGCAAATACGTGATTACTGGTGAGTGTGTGTCTGTTTAGTTGCAGCCACCTAGAAATGGAAGCAAAGGGAAATACAGGCCTAGAGAGAGAAACTAATAGTCTATCTTTATTTTTATTTTCTTCTGTTTTGCTTTCAGAAAAATAAAGGAAAGTTTGGAGTGCTTTCCTGTCAAACTCAATAACCTGATTCACACACTTGCACAGATGTCACTGACAGGCTCTGCCAAGCCTTCAGCTTCTGACATTGTTCCCCGAGATGCTGAGGTGCTGAATACAGAGAGTTCAATTGCAAGAGCCACCATTTTAGGGATCAGCAAAAAGTCTGACTCCGTATGTATTACAATCTCTGGTCACTATTTTTAACTTAATTTTAAACTACTCTTCTGTTAGTACAATTAGAGGATCATGGGATGAGCAGTAGTGCCATGAGCATTGAGATTCGGGAGAGAAATAATACTAGGCAGAGAGCTATTAGCAGGGAGCCATTAAGAAAAACTGTTCCTGCCTTATAGTGAAAAAATAAATCAAGAGCCAATTAAAGTATCCAGAAGGGAAGCACAGCACAAATTAGGAAGCGTGCTAGAAATGGGAGCCTTCTGTATGATACTTTAATGGAGCATTATTAGTTTTCACACAGTGTGGTCATATTTCCATGTTTGAGCTGCATGTTATCCAGACAAGTCTCTCTCACATGCTCTCTTTCTCTTTCTCTTCACATACATGGAGAGAGAGAAAGACTTGTCTGGATAATATGATAATGATCCATAAAAGTTGTGTGTGTGTATGGAGAGAGAGAATATATAATATATGAACAAAGAGACAGATAGATATGTCCAAGTTATAAATCAAATTTTCTGGCACTATGGGCTGTATTAGAGAAAGCCTTTTCTTTGTTAAAATTGTCCTGTATTTTCACGTGTATTTTTTGTGTGTGTTTACACCTCTCTAATCATTTATGTTGTTCCTAACTGCAGCTGTACCTAGTCCAAGTTGTACAAACCTGCAACACTACAACCTTTGTGGAAAAGTCATTTGACCAGCTTTCAAAACTTCATGGCCACCTACAGAAGCAGTTTCCGTGGCATTCTCTCCCAGAGTAAGGCAGCGCTTTAGCTCACATGATTCTGCTAGCACATACAAAAATAGGAAAAACATGTGGTAGATGTGTGTTTAAGAAGATTCTTGTCTTTCCAACAGCCCATTCTATATTATAAAATCTAGGGGAAATGAGGTCATGGGCTATAGTGACAGCTTCCCTAAAATTTGGGTTGTGTTACCAGCACTGACAAAACTAATAGTTATTCTTTCTACAAGCATGCTAACTCACACAACGGAAGCTGCCTTTCTCTACAATCTCAACCGTAAAGAAAGTAAATACTTCAGCAAAACCCCTGAGCAATTTATTTGAACCCGAGCACTTGAACACTCAGGCTAATTCAGGCTTAAAAGGATTTTGGTGTTTGAACTGAATTAAGAGAGTTAAAATGAGGGCTTTAACTTGGAATAGCCTTGAGCCACAAATTTCCCTTCCAAATTTAGTCTCCCTTAAAATACAGAAGATATTCACTTGCAGGGTGTTAGTTCAGTTCTTAATGAGCAGAGGGAGGGGAAACCAGTTTTTCCTGCACTTACATTTCAGGTTGTTTAATCTGGGGTTTTTATTAACCCATTCTGGTTTAAGGTGTGATATTCTGAGCATGATTTACATTTTGCCAAAGTTTTGAGAGTTTTTAGAATCAGGATTTTTGTTTGGATTTATTGATAGTTTTACTTATTACATTGCTTTAAAAATGATTAAAAGCAGCTGTTTTTGTCAGTGCTCTTGGTGGGCAGAAGACTTTCAAAATGTACAAATCTGTCAAATATCACAAGTACAGGTCTGTCAAAGTCGGTGTGAAAGTCTTAAACCATTACTAACTCAGGATAACTGAAGTAATTTTCCCTTTGTTTCCACACCTCATGTATGTAATAAGTTACTCTCATTTTGTACACCTGGAGAAGACCAAATTAAGAAGGAGCTTAGTTCAAAGGATATGGCATTGGACTGACTGCGTGGCGGGAGACTAAAGGGTTTTGTTCTTTACTATGCTTTTGATTTACTGTCTATATATAGAGAGACTGATCTTGGGCACACCATTTCACTTTCCTTTTTTCTTTCCTGTGTTTCATCTTGTTGTTCACATTGTTAGCTCTCTAAGGAAAGGACAATCTGTCCTCATGCATTTGTACAGTGCCTAGCATCCCTGACCTCTCATATCAATTCCAGTCTCAGGGCACTACATCTGAAAATAAGCAAATAATAAAAAAATACCCTACTTTACTGCTTTCACCTTGATTTCTCACCCATTTGGTCTAAGTACAGACAGTCAAAAAAGCCCAAGGCTGAATCAGTTCAATCTTTGCAGGTTAGTTTAAGCTGGATAGGTTGAACCAACAAGCAAATGAACAGACATTCACTTCTGAATGCAGAAATACAGCCATATGCCCAAAATGGCTCAGGCCTGAAACCAGGGGGTGCTAGAGCATGCTTCCCTACTCAGCTGGAGCAGACAGCTTGGGCCAAGGCTAGTCCACCCACCCACCCTGTGAAGGGGAGGTTTGCAAGGGAGGTACAAAGCACCCTGGGATGCTGGAGGACTATGCGTTAAGTTGAATCTGAAAGGGATGTGGGACAGAAGTTCAATAAATTGATTTAACCTAAATCAGTTAAGTCTAATACTACTGTGGAGGAACAGTAGGGGGTGTTCTTACACTGAGCCACCCACCTTACTGTGTCCGACCACCTTCCAAGCTCTGAGTGCCTCCCTGGGGTTGCCTCACATCTGGCCAACCCCCTTCCTGGAGCACACCCGTTAGCCTGGGGCTATTGCTGCCACCACCCAGGGACAGGCTTGATCCTGGCACAGTATCCCGTAAGAAACACAGGCCTAGTAGCCCTCAAGGGTACTTGACTCACTTCAAGAACTCGGGATGTTTCCCTCAGTCTGGAGCACAAGTAGTGGTCTCCCTTAGTCAACCAAACCAAGGGGACCCCAAGGCATAATCTAGACCCACTTCCAATAAGTCTCCCATGCTAGGTACAAAGGAGAACTTTATTGGTTACAAGGAGTAGGGTTGGAGTAGGGTACAGAATTGAGTAGTATCAGAGAAATCCCATAGAGCAAACAGGGTGGCTGGGGTAGCCTTTGATCACACATCTGAGTTACTGCAAGCTATATATCTCGTTAGATCTCAGGTAGCTTACTCACAAATATCATCCAGACGCAGGTGGAGATTCCCTCTGGAGGCAGGCAGTTCACTGACGATGAGTTTCCAGAGAAAGCAAGCTTCAGATAGTCCAGCTCTTCTCTCTCTCTGAGTTTTCATCATAGCTAATGCCCCCACTCCTGGGCAGTCCTTAATTTATATAGCCTTTATGACCTCATTTACTTGGTCCAATGGAGGCCAGCACCTGTTGGCTTTCAACCAACCAATTTAAAATGCATCACTGGTTGCTGAGCAGACTGGCAGTCTCTAGCCCACCAGGGAGCCCAAGCCCCTCACCCAGGTATGCGATGCCAGTCATGTAGGCAGAGGGAGCAGGTTTCCCCCCTCTCTTAGGAATGTATCCAGCTCAGGTTATGTAAAGAAATAAGGTAAGGTGTGTATCCTCTGCAGGGCCCATACTAACCAAATTGTCACAAAGCAGATTTTTTGGGGAGAAACAGAGGTGGCCTTCTGCCACAACTACATCCATCCCAGTTTATCTTAAACTGGTTTTAACTAATTTTGAAACTGGTTTATATGCACTGAATTTCCATTGTGTTACAGATGTAAACCAGTTTCTGGTCACTTATCCTGGTTTATGCATAATTTCTGTCCCTAGCCTAAGAGTAGACTGCTAATTTTGTACCATTTTCTTTTGAATTTTAGTCTGAAATGATTTATGAATTTAACTGACAGCATAATTTGATTTATTATTATTTCAGATTATTATGAAATATCCAAAAGCAAGTAGGCCAAATTTTCATTTTCTCCTGTGTATAGTCAGAGATGAAATTTACCTAAGAAAAGAAAAATGTAGATTCTAATAATTGGATATTGGACTGCAGAATTAATTCTGACAAGCAATGATAAAAAAGTTCCTCCCTATAGACACTTTTAAAAAGCTGGACAATGCACTTGAGAGAATTATAGGGCTCAAAGATGTCTGATTTCATGGAAGACTGTAGTGCTTGAAGTAGTCTTCAGTTCTAGGATTTCCATAACTACTTAATCAGCATACCCCTTGTATGAAAGTGCCTGTATTGCAAACCAACTGAAAAAAACTAATTACATTTCATTTCTAAGAGAAGAAAATGTTCTATGCCCACTGGCAGTTTGTCCAGTTGTTTACTAGAGAAGAATACTATTGGTCTGTGTGACTTTTCAGAGTTGCATGATCTGCAAAGCTAGCCAGCTTTCTTCTCTAGAGATGGGCACCTTGATCCATGTATTGCCATCTGGTTAGCTTTCTAAAGACTATGGAATCTATTTGCTGAGCTACAGATTTAGGTTCAGTCTGTTCAAAGTGGAGATCTGGCCAATAGGCTTTCAAAAGTCTGGCCATGTCCATTTTCTCTCTGTTAAACTGCTAGCTGTCTCTTTACTTAGCTCAAATCACATTTGTCGGCAGCTTTCAGGTGTCTCCTGAGACCTTTGGCTGAACAAGGTCATACTCAAAAAAGAGGAAAAAAATTGAGACACAGTTTAAAGCCTGTAGTGGTGCTGAGAAACTTAATACGCCAAATTGAAACTTCCACTGCTCTAAATCATGCGGACTAGAGGATCTAAAGCATAATATTAGTTTAACAGGCTCAACTTAATATTAGTAATCCATATGACAAAACCCATCACATGCAGTTTAGAATGGATAGCTCTTCTGGGACACATAACATGTTCCCTCTTCTTCAGAGAGAGGGAGAGAGAAAGTCCTTTCAAGTTCAAGGTTAATGTAATCCAATAAGGCACATAGTTAGAAAGCTAACCCCCTGGCAAAACTAGCCATGCTTCTCTGGTTAAAAAAAAAAGGGAGAAGAATTTAATTATTTAAATGTAACTTTATAAAATGTTTACGTGAAAGATAATAATTAAAATTTGTTGGCATTTTCAGTCACCATAATATTTGAAGTTGATATGAGAACACTGTATAGAAAATGACTATACTTTTATTTAATAAACCTAAGTAAAATCACTAATAAAATCTAATAGAGGATCACTGCTGTCTATTATTGTGTGTTTTAGTGTATTATTTCTATGAAAGAGGAGCCTAGAGATTAGAACTGTGGCCAGGTACAGACATTATGGGCACCTATGCACATGCCCAATGCCTGCTTGAATGTATGCTAATTAAAATGTGTTAGAGCAAACTTGATTAATTGAGTCTGCTGGAGCATACTAATTAGCATGCTCCAGCAACCTCCGTGTCACATGTATTCAGCATCCTCATGCTTCAAAATACTGACCCCCCTGCTTTAGTTAAAGTACTCCTGCTGCCATTTTGAAGTGCAGGATGCTGAATACACCAGACACTGCAGGTGCTTTAATTAGAGTGACTCCCAAGAATCGCTCTAATTAAGGTGCCTCCCCTCCCCACACCCTGGAGCACGTGTAAAGATGTCCTACGCTTTTACTGGTGTAAGTGTTTGGAAACTGATCTATACCCATAACAAAACAGAAGTTTGGCACATATAGACTGATATACCTCACAGCACCTTTGTCTATACTCTATCTGTGAAGGCCAGCTTTTTTAAGTTACTTAGGGTGCTTCAAATGCCTAGTTGCCATTAAAATCCTGACCTTCACATACAGATTGAAGGCAAAGGAGGTAGGATGAGAAACAGGTGTTATGCATCTTGCTTAGTTATCAGCATATCATGCAACGCCAAGGATATGACATTTGGTCTCTAGAACCCCAGTCTAGTGTCCTGCCCTTTATGATCCCAATGCTTCTCATCGGTGGCATAACTAAGAATGCTAGCACCCTGGGAGCAGGGGGTGAGGCATGCCAAGAGCTAGTCTTACCTCCCATATGTGGGCTGCTGCCATTGCTGCCACTGCAGTGGCTGCTGCTGGGGCCTGGGCTTGGCAGACACAGGTCACTCTTGCTGTAGTGCTCGCTCTCCAGTGGCCTCATTTTTGTCACCTCCTCCAAACTGGTGTATGGGTCTGGTGTCCTGGCCGCCCACCCCTAGTTATGCTATTCCCTGTCATTCACCAAGTCCTGGACTGAAGTACAGCAAAAGCTTGTCTTCAGCAAGTAAATTGTAACAGCTATAAAATATCTGCATGTTCTTTGTTGCAGGTTCCCTCACTGGTGGCATTTACCCTTTACGGATCAAGAACATAAAAGAATGAAAGACCTGAATCTCTATCTTGAGCAGTTATTGAGTGGACCCAGCAAAATGGCTAATGTATGTGAGCTCTTTATTTGTTTCTCTCTGGCAATAATAGCTTACATTGCTTTTATCAGCTGCCTGCCCAAAAGACCCAAAGCTATAACAACCTACATAAAGTAACATCTCCAGCCAGAGCATTTAACGGGGCCAGCCACATAAGGCTAACACAGAGTAAAGAATACATTTGTTAGAGTTTTTTCAACATAATTGTTTCTTTATCAAAGCACCGATTCATCAAAATGGAGATTTTTTTTCTTAGGAAAGGGTGAGTTGCAGTAAATTTGCTATCAAAACCATTTGGCAGGAGGGGGAAAAAGTATATTGTTGAAACATCCCACTTTTGCCATATTTTAAACAAATGTTTAACTTTTTATGCTAAAGAGGATCGAAAGTTAATACATAGTTAAAAGATTTTTACAAAATTAAGGTGATACCAAAATGAAAGGGAACATTTAGTTCACCTAAGATGATTTTTTTTTTCAATTTTCAATTCAGCAATATTTTTAGAATTGTAACTTTTTCTTCTGATTCACCAAAATGAGAAAAATATTTAGAATCTCAACATTTTCAAGGGATGGGAAAACAGTTTCTAACCCACCTTCATGATTTCAGCCCATTATAACCACACGGGCTGCATACAGACCTTCAAAGATTAGGGGGAGGTTAGATTACATTAAAAATGGCCTCCTCATCTCACTAAATTCACCATGTGTGGACCATACACTAGTTAAGTAGATCTTCCTGAGAACTGTACAGAAGTTCAGGACAGTTAGATGGATCTAAAAATGGCTAACCTAGTCTGAACTAATTGTACCTCTGGGGCAGTATGGCTTAGTTCAGGTTCAGCGAGACTAATAGAACTGAGCTCGGTACAGCACAGTCCCAGGACTGGGAAAGCCCAGCTGCTAGCCCCAGAGCCAGGGATGCATTTGTCCTATGCTGCATCTGACACTGGGCTATTTTTAGACACCCCCCCAGTCCCACCTTGAGACCGATATTCCCCCCTGGAATAGCACCCCCACACGCACACTGACAGCCCACGAAACTCCCCATCTCACAAGTCACTCCTGGTGCCAGTTTTGTCAACGTTCACCAATGCTGCGAGCTGAGGAATAAGTTGGAGTCAGAGGTGGGCCAGGAGGGATGGGGGCAGGGGGGATTTTTTTGGGAGGGTTGTTTGTCTAGAGGGGTGGGGGTTGGATGTTAAAAATAGCCCCCAGTCCCAGGAGGTGGAGAAAAGAGCTCCATCTCCCCCCCTCCAACCTCCCCATGGACCCTACAAGCCCCCCTGATCCCACCAAATCTTCCTGGACCTCAGCAACCCCTCTTCAGGCCTTACCTGCCCCCCCCAATTCCCCCATGGACCCCCTAATTCCCCAATCCCCCTCCACAAGCAGCCATC
>JAGPOW010001296.1:28254250-28269668 GCA_030014935.1 Caiman crocodilus | reverse complement strand
CCCAATTCCCCCATGGACCCCCTAATTCCCCAATCCCCCTCCACAAGCAGCCATCATCCTGACTTACCTTAAATTGGGTGGCTATTTTTAATGCATTCTAACCTCCCCCTAACCTCACCGTCTGCCTCTAAACAGCCACAATGGAGATAAGAGGAAAAGAGCTAGAAATAAAAAATTGGTGCTGCCTTTTATTCTCCCGCTAATAATAATGATCCTAGGTTAAAGCCCAGCAGCAGATGGGAAATTATTGTAGAATTCAGAAGATGCTAACATCCAGGTGATAAAGAAATACTTTGGTTTGGAGATAAGACCTCAGTGTTTGGTCTGTCTGCTGGTCCTGCCAATGAAAATGCAAACTTTGGGGGTTCATTCTTTTTCTGATATATGCACCCTTCCTGATGCATGATCTGTTTGTGCACTGACTGCTTCTGTTTGCTAGTGAGCTGGGCAAAGTCAGGCCATTGATCTAGGAGTTCAAGGTTCTTTATCCTTTCTCTAGCATCCATGTGGGTGCTTATGCACATGCTCCAATGTAGTCTAATTAGTGGCCTGTAGCATTGCTGCAGCATCATGTGTATAAGCCCCCATGGGTTTAAATGGCTGGTGAGGCACTTTAAAGCTCATTGAATGAGCTTTAGTTAAAGCCTTCTGCCGCCCTTTTTAAATGTGTGGGAGGCTTAATACATGTGACACTGCATCATTTTAATTAGAGCAGCTCTCTGGTAACTGCTCTAATTAAAATGCCTCCTACCCCTGAGCACATGTAGTGGCACCCTATGTATACAAGTTTCCAATTTGGCACTGCAGTATACGAGCTGGGTTTAGGCTTGAGAAATAAATTAGTTAAAGCCTCTACCTATGATACGTATGTTCTTGCCCAACACTCGAGGAACAAAGCTAGTTCAATAATTCATCTTGCTCCTCCTATTATTATCCCACAGTGAAACTGTAGCTTTGTAAACTCACAGAACATGCTGCTGCTGGGAGGTAAGTGCGAATTGGTGGGTGGTGCCTCAAAGGATACCACAAAAGAAACTATTTAGGACAGTGCTAGTGTAAATGCAGAGCATATCTTAAATTAATTTGGTATGGTTTATGTAGTTCTTGTTCCATTACAAACTGTTCAATTGATAGAAACAACTCGGTTCTAGGATAGATAAAATATGTAAAGCCGAGAAGGAGAAGTTATGCAAAACTTCCAAAATAGCTGCAAAACCAATTTTTACTGTCGAGTACGTAATGTAACTAATGGAGTGCAAGACTCACTGAGCAAAGTCAATGACAGGCATAATGGGTAGATTGTCTCTATCTGTAAAACGTTGTGTCCTGCATATCCTCTTATGTTATATCTAACCAATAATTCTTGAGATGATTTTTGTGGTCACTGGCACTCCAGGATCACTAAATTATGCTGTTTTATTTTAATGTGGCTCTCCTGCAGGGAAATGTGAGAACTTCTGATGATATATTGTGACCCATCAGAATCAAGGAAACCAGTTTAGTAATGTTCCTGTTACTAGCTGACGAAGCCTTATTGTTTTAAGATATCAGTCCTCCTTCCTTTTTTTCTTGAGGGCCACTTGGTTAAGTGCTAAGTAGAAAACATTCATTATAAGCTTTCTTGATTAAAAATAATAATAATAATTACTTACCCTTCTCTCTGCTCCTTTTCTCATCTCAGATAGCCTCACAGTCAAATCTGTCCTTTTTCCTCAGACAACTTAAGAAGCCTAATTGAAGGCATATCTAGTGATTACTCTCTATTTAGGAGGTATACACTTGTGACTATGTCATGTCATGGTAAAATTATGTAGTGATAAGTTAGGGAATTTGTGGACAATAAGTGTAGTGTAAGTTCATGCACATGCTAATCTGGTACAGTGCATCTAGAATAGAAAATGTCTCTTGACACAATCATTTTTGTCCTGCTGCTGAATTGTATTTTTGCTGAATTGATGTCTGGGGTGTAGGCAAAAGGTGTAGAGAACCAAGCAGAAACAGTTTTATTATAAACAGCTCTCTCTACCATCTGTACACTGATTATTCTGACTGGCTAAATACGAAGGCAGCTCAAAAAGTCTCCACTTCAATGGAAACAGCAGGAAACTTGGTTTTATTATTCTGCAACAGAAAAAATCTAAAGAGAACTGGCTAAATTCAAATTTCTACCCGCATCATACCTTCAATATATGTTTTTTAGTCCAGGCTGAATGCTTATTATTTAAGCGGTGTCATGATGACTAAGGATGTGTCAAGCTATCACTTTTCTGGTAAATAACTTAACTGGAGAAGGTAATAGCTACTTTGTTGTTTTTGTTGCAGTTCTGATGGAGTCAGATGCCCCTTTAAATACTTTAAAAACCCTAAATTTTAAATGATAAATATATACCAAGGGGCATATATTATACAAATTGCTTTTATATAGGGATCCCATTGTAGAAACTTTTACCATGAGGCATAATACACCAGTGCTTCTACTCACACTGACTCTAATTCAAGGAAAAAACATTCTTAATCCCATCCCTGTTCAAAGAAGTGCATGAGTACATAATTAACTTTAAGCATGCATTTAAATCCCAGTGAGTTATCTTGGACATAAGCATATGTTTAAGAGCTACTTGGAGCACAAGTGCTTTCTCTCGGTCCAGGTTCATGCTCACTAGAAAAAAGAGTTGTACTTGATGCCACTGCATTCACCAAAATACAGTAGGAAAGAGATGCTATCCAAGTAAATTGACTTTTGTTATATGCCATGGGAAGCAAATGCCTGCCAATTTACAGCACTGAAGACAAATAACTTCCAAAAACATGTGTTGACCCCCAAAGGCATTCTGGGAACCAAAGAAAGTTTTGAAGAGCCAGTTCCACCAAAATTAAATACTGAGAAGCATCAAAGTAAATAAATTGTAACAGCAAATTTTATAATGATATACAGATAAGATATAAATGACCAGAGGGTAAAGGTAAGGCATATGAGGCAAATCATTAAAGTCTGTAAAATATACATCCATCTAAAGAAATTATAAGTGTTATTAATATTTAAAATATATATATTATTCTCCAATTCCTGAAGTCTTCAAAAGCCTCTAACAGGTGGCCAGTCTTCTTAGGGGAAAAGACTTCTTACCGAGATTTAAAATTAAATTTTAAAAGAGCACTTATCTTGGTTCATCTGAAGATAGGCTATTCAGCACAAACCATAATTCAAGACTAAAGATAAAAAATTCTAAGGTGAACCTGACTTAATATCAAAAGCTAACCAAATAAAGTCATTTTTTAACATTCCCCATAGGTTCTCCTCTAATTAATATTCATATGCCTATTCTTACTCCCTATTTAAGCTACATCATGTTCTAAACCAGATCTAACTGGTATAAACCTGCTGAATGCTCTCTATAAGTGACTTTTAGTTGACCTTTTCGAGCAATCTTTCCCACACTTCCAAAACTATTCTCAACTGATATTCTCTCACTTGTTCATTTCCTTTGCTGCTGCTTCTCTTACTCAAACTTTGGTCAAACAAATGGAAGCAAATTCTTAAACATATTGTGACTAAGCATCTTAAGACCTACTGCAGTCTGCATACAGCCTTTGAGTAATATAAATCAATGACAAACTTCAGCATTTATTTTTAACTTCCATTCTATTTTGGTGAAATCAACTGTGTGTCTGTGTAGATAGATAGATAGATAGATAATATTATAATTTTGTACTAATTATCCCATTGCTGGTTAGTTGCATACACCGTGTGCCTCCGGTGGCTGGGGCGGGGGCATGGCTGCACCGGCGGTGGCAGGAGCCCAGCGGCAGTTTGTGGGGAGCTCCCACAGACACTGCCAACACTGTCGGCAGCGGGGTGGAGTGGGGCAGGCACTACCAGCAGTGTTGGCAGCCACCGGAGCCAATCAAGGACCACCCGCAGGACCCACTGACAGTGTCGGTGGCACCTTTTTGCAGGGGATGCACCGCCACATGCAGGGGGTGCACGTGCACCTGCATGCAGCCCCTCTGCGTTGCCCCTGACATAAACAGAGCAATACTCATGGATGAACCTCATAATGTGTGACAATCCTTGCACTCCTTCAGTTTTGCTTTTTTAGATGACAAAGCAAGCACATAGTATCACACTGTGATAAAGCGATCCAGTAATAGATGGAACATCAAAAAACAATAAGTTGAGCCTTCGGAACACACGAATGACAACATTTCATATTATCACAGTATAAATCAAATCTGTGGCAACTACCATTCACAGCCAGCCACTCTTTTTTTATTCCAGTGTTGCCACTAGCTGAACAGGGGCAAAAATGGAGACTGCCAGTCCATAACAACCCAAGCGCTATAATATATAAAATAAATTAGAAGACTTGTAGAAGGTAGTCTACTCCCTAAGGATCCAAAAGCAAGTTAAAGAGCCATTGCCTGAGTCAGTTCTTGGATCCTATGTCAAATAGCAACATTTCAGTTGTCAGCTTTTTACAGTTTATTATGAAAGGAGAAGTTAAAACTTAACCCTGGTTCACAAAATCTCTAACTTCAGTTATGAAACTAGATACAAAGAAATGTTCCATTTTGGAGTCCTGAATGTTTTTTATAAGCTGCTGTCTAGCAACTTCCCAAAGTAAGTTTCTCATCTCTGCTTGAAAAAATCAGTGGTGTTTCTTTTGATTGCCATGAATCGGATATGCCATGTGATAATGAAGCTCAGAGATTTTGGATTTGATCTGACCCTACAAGCAGGTCTGTGCTTATATCATAGACATTTCATAGACATCAGGGCTGGAAGGGACCTCAGAATATCATCAAGTCCAGACCCTTGCCCCAGGGGCAGGAAGTCAGCTGGGGTCATAGGATCCCAGCAAGGAAAACACACACATTTCTCTTGAAGGTGTTCAAAGCAGGTGCCTGAACCACCTCTGGAAGCTGGCTTTTCCAGACCTTGGGGACTCAGACAGTAAATAAGTTCTTCCTTATGTCCAGCCTGAAACGGTCTTGTAGGAGTTTATAACTGTTTGACCTTGTCATCCCTTGGGGGGCTCTGGTGAACAAATGTTCCCCCACATCCTGGTGAGCACCCCTCATAAACTTATAGGTGGCCTTCAGATTGCCCCTAAGCCTGCGCTTTTCCAGGCTGAAGAGTCCCATAGCTCTCTGCCTCTTATCATAAGGTCTGTTTTCCTGATCTCTGATCATGTGCATAGCTCTTCCCTGGACTCTCTCAAGCTTCTCCACATCATTTTTGAGTTGTGGAGCCCAAAACTGGACACAGTACTCCAACTGTGGCCTCACCAAGGCTGAGTACAAAGGGAGAATGACGTCCTAGGATTTGCTTGAGAAGCATCTATGGATGCAAGCCAGCATTTTGCTTTCTTTACTAGCTACAGCATCGCATTGAAGGCTCATGTTCATCTTGTGGTCAGTCCTGACCCCCCAAGTCCCTCTCATCCATAGTGCTAGCCAGCATAGCACTGCCGAGCCTATAAACATGCTGCCGGTTTTTCCTTTCAAGGTAGAGAACCTTGCATTTTTTGGTATTAAACAGCATCCGATTCTCATCTGCCCAGTTCCTGAGCCTGTCAAGGTTAGCCTGGATCACCCTTCTGTCCTCAGGTGTGGATGCTTTACTCCAGAGTTTGGTATCATCGGCAAACTTGGCCAGTCCACTTCTAACTCAAATGTTCACATCATTAATGAAGAGGTTGAATAAAATAGGTCCAAGGACGGAGCCTTGAGAGACTCCACTGATTACAGGGCACCAGGACAATTGACTTCCGTCAACCACCACCCTCTGGGTTCAACCACGAAGCCAATTCCCCAGCCAGTGGATCATGGTGGACCCAAGGCCACAGTTGATCAGTTTTGCCAAGAGGTGATCATGGGATACCAGATTGAAGGCGTTTTTAAAGTCAAGATATATGACATCAATCTCTTCCCCCTTGTCCAGGTGATAGGTCACCTGGTCATAAAAGGAAATAATGAGATTGGTCAAGCAGGACCTACCCACAACAAACCCATGCGGGGTATCCCTCAGGATGCTGCCATTGGCCAGTCTGTTAAGAATGGCCTCTTTGATAATCTTTTCTAAGACCTTCCCCAGGGTAGAGGTCAGGCTGATGGGCCTGTAGTTTGCTGGATCCACTTTCCTCCCTTTCTTGAAGATAGGCACCGCATTGGCCTTCTTCCAATCTTCAGGCACTACACCAGAGCACCAAGAGCTCTTGAAGATCCAGGCCAGGGGCTGAGCTATGAAGCTGGCCAGCTCATTGAGTACTCTGGGGTGTAAATTGTCAAGGCCAGCTGACTTGAATGTGTCCAGCCTCTCAAGGCATTCCTTCATGAGGTCAGCATTGATGGAGGGCAAGGAATCACCCTCACCCAGGTGTGTCTGTCCCATAATGGGCAGAAGCTTCCCATGGGAATTGCGAAAGACCAACGCAAAGTACCCATTTAGTAAGTTGTTTTTTTCCTGGGCATCAGTTGTCAGTTGCCCCATCTGGTTTAGCAGGGGTCCAATGTTGACCTTGCTTTTCCTCCAGCTTCCCACATATCTAAAAAAGGACTTTTTATTGTCCTTGATGCTTGTAGCTAGATGGAGTTCCATCGCAGCCTTGGCTTTACTGGTTTGCTCCATGCAGGACTGGATCAGTGCAGACTATTCCTCCTTGGAGGTGGATCCCATCCTTCATCCTTTGTAGGTCTTTCTTTTTAGATGCAGGAGGTCCACTAGTTCCTTGCTGAGCCAATGGGACTGCTGTGCCCTTTTGCTGCCTTTCCTCCAAGACAGAAATGAAAGGTATATAATTTGTCCCACTGCACTCACACAAGCGATTTTTGGTTTGGGCTTTTGGAGTCAGAGATAAAAGGACTTGAAAAATGTCATGAAACGTAAGTTCAACAAGCAAAATTATACAAACTTAATGGCATGTGGGGGTGGGAATGATATTGTTCTCTGTTTGCTAATTTTTTTTTTTATTGAATACCTGTAATAGAGTTCTGAAAACAGGCCAAACTCAAAGCTTAGTGTAAAAAGTTTATTGATCCCTCTGGAATAGGGCTGCTAATACTTTATCCCACCAGAACGTACAGGGTAAAGTATGGTACGCTATTCTTACAGTCAAAACTGGATGTAAATGTAAGTGACTGGAAATAAGATATGCCCGAACTTTAAGACTTTGTGTAATAAGCAACAGATGCAAAATGTTGCTTTTGCTTCTCTGACATATGCTTTGCAAGATTAAAGTAATCAAGTTTGATAAGGGACTTGTCTGTATTTTCAAGTGTATTTTATGTCATTGGAACTATCTCTGAATTTACATCAGTGTAAATGAGATCAGGTGTCTCCACTGTTCATTTCGTGGGGTTGCTGTAATGTGCCACATGTAATGAAGGTCTGAGATGTGTGGTTCCTCTGAATTCTCACTTCTCATATATTCATTTCAGGCAGATGTCAAGCAGCGCCAAAATGGGTAGGGTTCAAAGTCTTCTCTCTCCTTCTGTCCTCTCCTGCAGACATAATAGCTGAAGCAAGGTCAGCATTTTCTGATTTATTTCTTTCCTGCTGCTTCTGTATCCTATAATAGAGGCATGGGTGTTCCCTGACTCTAACCCTACTCTAACATTGGCTAGAGGAGACAGGCAGACAGCTGAAAAGACAGGCAGTGCTGGTCTTTTGAATAAAATGTTATATGGTGAGAAATCCCACTATATTGTATTAAGTACTAAAATATTTTTTCAAAGGATCTAATTGAGTCATTCTGGGTTGCATTGGTGTAAATTTGAAATATCTACCTGTAGAAAATGGAATGAGCTGTTCTAGATTTATAATAGAATGAAAGGAGGTTAGATTTTAGCCTTTCGACTCTTAGTCTCTGAATAACCTTGGGACTTCAAAGGAGTCATGCCTAGATATAGAAGATGGGGTGCCAATTGTCTGAAAGTGAGACAGGGAATTGCTGGCAGACTTCCTGTCCTGAAGGTCTGCAGTGTCCAATACAATCCAAATGTTCTTCAGAAAGGGGTGAAATTATGAGTTCAGTGGGGACAGGATCAACCTTGTACCTGGAAACTCAGAAGAGTTTCCATGGTCAAGTTACAGCACCTCCAGCAACTAGTTGTATGTTGAAGTACTCAGCCAAGCTGGTAAGGACATCGGGATGATATTACGGCTGACCCTAATTATACCTATGTAGAAGTAGTCTTCAATTCAACCAGGGAAACAGCAACCATTATGCTTGAAAAGACTATCCTTCTATTAAGTAAAAAATATACTTTGGTGGGAGACTTGCAGAATCAACAATGTCTTGCAGAACTTAAATTGCATCTTCTGATGCGAAACAAATATTTGTAGAAACAAAAGAGGATTTTGATTTCTTGCAATATTGACCAAGAAGAAGTCAGTCACAGGGAATCATGCTGTGCCTTCGTAATAGGGATACCTACTCAACTGGCAGCGAACTGAACAACGTCATAGAAATCATAGAAAACTGAGGTTGGAAAGAACCTCTGGAGGTCATCTAGTCCAAACCCCAGCTCAAAGCAGGGCCATCGCCAATTAGATCGTCCCAGCCAAAGTTCTGTCTAGCCAGGTCTTGAAAACCTCCAAGGATGGAGCTTGCACCACCTCTCTGGGTAACCTGTTCTAGTGTTTTACAACCCTACTAGTGAGAAAATTCTTCCTAATATTTAACCTAAATTTCCCTTGCTGCAACTTAAAACCGTTGCTCCTTGTTCTGTCATCTGCACTGGGAACAGTCCAGCTCCATCCTCTTTTGAACCTCCCTTCAGGTAGCTGAAGGCTGCTGTTAAATCCCCTCTCAGTCTTCTCTTCTCCAAACCAAATAAGCCCAGTTCCCTCAGCCTCTCCTCATAAGTCATGTGCCCCAGCTCCCACACCATTTCTGTTTCCCCCCTGCTGGACTCTCTCCAATTTCTCCACATCCTTTCTGTAGTGGGGGCCCCAAAACTGAACACTACTCCAGATGTGACCTCACCAATGCTGAATAGAGGGGAAGAATGACTTCCCTTGACAGGCTGGCAACACACCTACCAATGCAGCCCAGGATACCATTAGCCTTGTTTGCAAGAAGGGCACACTGCGGACTCATATTCAACATATTGTCCACTGTAACCCCCAGGTCCTTTTCCGCAGAGCTGCTGCCTGGCCAGTCAGCCCCTAGCCTGCACTGGTGCATGGGATTGCTCCATCCTAAGTACAAGACTTTGAATTTCCAGGTCATTGGTGAAGATATTGAATAAAACTGGCCCTAGGACCAACCCCTGGGGCACTCCACTTGATACTGGCTGCCAAATAGACATCGAGCCATTGATTTGTACCATCTGAGCCCAATGCTTCAGCCAGTTTTCTATCTGCCTTATAATCCACTCATCCAGCCCATGCTTCCTTAGCTTGCTTGCAAGAATGTTGTGGGTGACCATATCAAAGCCTTGCTAAAATCAAGGTATACCACATCCACTGGTCTCCCCACATCCACAGAGCTCTCATCTCATCATAAAGGCAATCAGATTGGTCAGGCATGACTTGCCCTTGGTGAATCCACACTGACTGTTCCTAATCACCTTCTTCACCTCCAAGTGCCTAGAAATAAATTCCTTAAGTATCTGCTTCATGATTTTTCCAGGGACTGAAGTGAAACTGACTGGTCTGTAGTTCCCTAGATCCTCCTTTTTCCCTTTCTTAAATATGAGCACTATGTTTGCCCTTCTCCAATCATCCGGGACCTCTCCTGATTACCATGAGTTTTCAAAGATGATGGCCAGTGGCTCTGCAATCTCTTCAGCCAAATCCCTCAGTACCCTCGAGTGCATCCCATCTGGCCCCATGGACTTGTATACGTCCAGTTTTATACATCGTCCCTACCCTGTTCTTTCACCACTGTTGGCTGCTCACCTCCCCAAACTGTGCTGCCTGGTGCAGTAGTTTGGGACCTGATCTTGCCTGTGAAGACTGAAAAAAGCGAAAGCACTTCAGCCTTTTCTGCATCCCCTGTCACAAGATTGCTTCTCCCATTCAGCAAGAGAGCCACACTTTCCCTGTTCCTCCTCTTGCTACCCTCATACCCATCGTGTTCACATCCCTTGCTAGCTGCAATTCCAGTTGTTCTTTGGCCTTCATCCCTGCATGCCCAAGCAATGCTCTTATACTCCTTCCTAGTTATTTGCCCAAGTTTCCTCTTTTTATAAGCTTTCTTTTTGTGATTTAGTTTAATGATAAGTTCCCTGCTAATCCAAGCTCATCTTCTGCTATACTTGCTGGTCTTTCTGTGCATCAGCATGGTTTGTTCCTGCACTCTCAGTAAGACTTCTTGAAATTATTGCCAGCTCTCCTGGACCCCTCTCCTCAGACTGGCTTCCCAGGGGATCCTGCCCATGGGCTCTGTTGCTGGTAAGTTTTGTAGGGCTTGGTTCCCCACTTGACCAGTGCCCTGCCCCACACTGACATCAGGGTAGGACCCCAAGTTAGCACTGCCTGCATGATCCAGTTGCTGGTCCTGCTCGCCCGTCATGACTTGATGTTCTTGTTCTTGGGAGACAGTTCCCAGCAGCTGGCCGGTGGGATCCCATGCCTCGGCTCCTTCATGGGGCTCCAACCTGCCCTTTACCCCACCCTTAACATATCCACAGCTGAGATGGACATCAGTCACTTATAGGTGATACCTTCTCATCTGTGAAGTCCTGCCTCTGAGAGTCAGTGACCTCCTGGCCATCTGTTCCTTGTAGGCTGTCCTTTGTCTGTGGATTGTGGCCTCCACAATTAAACTCAACTCAATCTTGAGATAACAGGAAACTTATGAATAATGTCAACAGAAAAAAATCAGCATTTGCTGGTGGGCTCCTGGGTCTTGTCTCCCAGGTCCACAGCCCCCTGGCTGGGGCCTTTTGCCTCCCCCTTTTCAAGAGCTGCCTTGTAGGCCCAGCAGCTCCCCACTGCACCCCTTGCACCCATCTTGTGGGGCCCTCCTATGGGTCCTGCCTCTTACTACCTCGGCCTCATCAGACCTGAGACTGGGTCTGTCCAGGTTGCTCCTGCCGGTGTTCCTGTCACTTGCCTTGGCAGCCCTACTCCACTTTTCACCTTGTGCAGGTCCCAGCCCCACACAGCCAAGTGGTTCACTACCTCGTGTGGTCCCTGGCTTGTGCCCTTCCTTAGGGGCTCCCTGCCAGTGTGGCACTACCATGGCACTCAGCCCACTCCTCCCAGCCCCAGTGCTGCCCTCCTCTCCCTTTCTGCACCTTGCAGCGCTCTCTGGGCCTCCTTCCAGGACTTCTCCAGGGTGTGCCACGGCCTCTCCTTCACCACGCTCAGTGATGTTGCCAGATCCTCCTCCCAGAGTGCCTCTCGGACATGCTGCTGCCTCTCCTGCACCATACTCCGCGGCGTTTCCCAGAATGCCTCCCAGAAAGTCTCCTGGGTATGCTGCTGCCTTCCTGTGCCATGCTCTGCAGTGCTTCCTGGTCCTCCCTCCTCCCAGAGTGACTCCTGGGCATGTGGCTGCCTCAGCATGCCGTTCCCCTCCTTCAGCAGCATCCCACGGCGTTGCCTCGCTCTTGCTTCCCCACGCTGCCTCCAGCTGTTCTCCCAGCCACCTTTTCGGCAGCTCACTTCTCTCTCTGGCCCTGCCCTTTCTCCTCACTGATTTGCAGGCTCAAGCTGCTCCAAAAGTGGTGCACCGAAGGATGCCATCTCGGTGTCCACCCGCAGCTGCTGCTTATTATTTCTCCTGCAGTGAGTCAGGATGGGCTCCTGAGGGAAAGTCAGGATGGGCTTTCTCTTCCCCTTTCACAAGTTCCCTAAGTGATTCAGAGTCTGCGTTTCTAAAGTCCAGGGTCTTTACTCTGCCGCTCTGCATCTTTCCTTTCCTCAAGATCCTGAACTCAATCATTTCATGGTCACTGCTGCCCACACTGCCATTCAGTACTACATTCCCCACCAAGTCATCCCTGTTTATGAACAGCAAGTCAAGAAAAGCCTGGATCCTAGTTGGCCTCTCTAGCACTTGCACCAGGAAGTTGTCTCCAACACTCTCCAAAAACTTCTTGGATTGCCTGTGCACTGCTGTATTGCCCTCCAAGCAGATGTCATGGTGATTGACAGTGGCAGTCTATCCGAGCTAGAAGAGTCCCACATGCACCCCGCTGGTACGTTTGAGACCTAGAATATGCCCCAGGGTCATCCACAATAGCTGCTCTCAGATATGCCAGAGAACAAGATCACAGAAGGACACCACAGAGCATCCTTATCGGCGCAGTTCTTTGTCTGGAATATGCACGTGGGACCTAGGTGTGCTCGGGGCCATCAGACTGAAGAAGATTGCCACTGTGCAGACCATCTGCACTATCTGACAAACTGTTTTGCTCGTTAGCAGTTCATCTTCAGGGTAGACATATTTTGTGTTTCTGTCCAACAATTTATATAAGCATATGCTCAACTTTAGGCTTTAATCTTTAATATGCTTTAATCCCATCGACTTCAGTTCAGCATGTGCCTATTGGTCAGCATGAGATAAAGTGTTTTGCTGAATAAAGATTAATCTAAGCCTGTGCTTAAATCCTTTGCTGAACTGGAATCAAAATGGTCCTATGCTGGACAGATGTGCTTAAAATTCTCAAAATCCCAGCACCCGCTCTGTTTGCTGAGCCGTTGCTTTGTCTTGAGCAGCACTGGTCTAGGTGCCTCTTGCAAGAAAAATTTAAAAGTGCTTTTCCTTGGCACTGTCAGGCCACTTTCCAGTGCCTGGAAGTAGCATTTTCAGGATTTCTGTGTGGATAGACTGCCCCGTCTGCCCTTTGGTCCTAGCCTGTATTTGCCAACACTAGCTTTGTTGTCTCCCCTCATACATCAGCACCCAGTTGGATACAACAGTGTTGGGTCATGTGTATGCAGGGGAATCAAAAGAATGAAAACTGGGATAAATGCATGTATTATGTTCACGTCCAAAATAAGCTATCATTTTTCTATGTGTTCTTAAAGCATGCCGTGGCATTGCAGGTTATTTCCATTGCAAACGAGAACTTGGAATGGGGATAACCTGAAATTATCCCTCTTGCCTTCCCATCAGCTCCTTTACGCGTGCCTCTAGTATAAATTTGCCCCCTTGTTGCTGAAGGAGCAAGCAAGAGAATGTAGAAAACCAGCTGCTTGATATAGCATTTTTATTTCCCTTTCAAGTGCATTAACATCTCCTGCCTTCCGCCTCCCGCATGCTTCACCTCTCAAGTTTTGAAAGTAGGATGGCTACTTAAGTTTCTCTGCTTTCTTTTCATGCTGTCAAATAAAAGCCGAGCTGCCAAAAATATACTTCTTCAATGCTTGAGATTTCCTACACCTGCACAAGTGGAGAGACTTGTGCTGAGAAAGCAAATAAGGATCCACAGGGAATAGCCCTATTGCTTCACACAACAAAAAAAGAAAAAAGGAAAACCCACAACCTGAAGCAGGTGCATGTGCTTTTTTATATGAACTATTCCTACAGGATGAAAGTTAACCGCATATTTGTCAACACTCGGGTTTATTATTTATCATTAACCTCTATGTTAATGACTTAATCGCTTCTCCCCTCATTTGAACGAAGGAAAAGTGACATTTTTTTTTAAAGCGGCATGTTGGGGTTTTTATTCAAATGCAAAATAAAAAGCAAATGCCAAAATAAATCCAAATTGTTAAATCTTATCTTACTGCTGAACATATGCTCCTTCTTGTTCTTCTGTCTGCTAAACCCAGATTTGTCACCAAACTCTTCCCTTTCTGTTTTTGTGTCTTGCTCAAAATCGTGCCACATGTTGTTGAAGGAGGACAAATGTTACATGTAGGATGTGCTGTCGATAAAAGGCACATTTTATTTTTCATGGTCTGGAAAACCACTGATGACATTTGAATGCTACAATCCGGAAAGGTTCTTTTGCAGCACTCTGTGCGCTATGCTGTCAATCCCAATAACACTGATAAGAATGTAACAGGTCAAACCACATTAAGAATGGACGTCCTGACATGTTCTCTTATGAAAAAGCTAATAAAATGCAATTACTGTCCAGCTTTGATTCAGAAGCCTTATAAGAGTTCATTTTAAAATTCACAGTTTTATTGCACTGCACACTACCTGAGACAGAAGCATTTGGTTTATTGTTTTAATTCTCTGAAACTGAATTAAGCTACCTGTTGTATATGTTCATACAAGTCATGCAGGTCAGTTGAAACAAATAAAATCTATAACATAGAGCAAGAGGTGGATACTATTTAAACTATGTGGGAAGTACGATCATCTTCCTCACATTTATGTGTCTGGCCTCTATCAGAAAGTTGATCCTTTATTAGTTATTTTTCAAGTGAGAGAGTATAAAGAGCTTGTATGGGTGAATGCACCACTTAATTCAAAGTGAGACTTTTGTATGGTCACAGCCTTTATGCTGACCTGGTCCATACGGATAAATCTCAGCCTGGTTGTAGAGGAACAATACTAGTCTTTGTGCTGTACTTCATTAGCCCAGGAGGTTGATCAAGGGATGATGATGATGCAAATTTTGGAAGGATGTGCACCAACTAGAAATGTGAATCTGAAACCAAGTTCTAGCCTTGCTAGTATGAGGCATACTAATGAGAAGGAGCAAAACGGTGACAAGTGGAAGATTTCCTGAGCCATCCTGCCAGTATCGCCCTGGCACTATTGGGCATGTTTGTTACTGCTGTCCCTGACACATTTAATATTCCCTATCTGATTTTATTTGATTTCAGAATGAATACGTACGTAGCTTTTTCCTGGATGGGTCGAAAAGTGACGCATTGGAAGAATCCTCATTTGTTAATCTGGGTATGTAAATTGTTAGTTTTGGTTTTGGTTTTTAACAGGCAATGTCCATGGTGACATTGAAAGCTGTAGTGCAAATGTGGGTCCAACCAAATCCAGTGGTAAAGGTTTCTGTGCAGAAGTGTGTTGTCCTAAATGATCACCAGTAACGTGATGCGCTTTTTATTTCATAGCCTTTAAAGGTTTATCCAGCTATTTTAGAAATATAACCTGCTACCCCCACCTAAATATTTAGATACATGGAAATTAAACTGTGCCTTCTTTTAAAACAGAAAATTTCTCTCAAATAACAATCTTGGGGGGAAGTGCTTGAGGCATTATAAAGTATAATGTATATGCCAAGATATGGGAAGAATAATGTCTGCTAGATATATCCTGTCAGTCAGAGAGTTTCATAGTGAGTAAGGCTTGTAAGTAGCAGAACATTTGGTTAATCTTGCTAAGTAGTCATTATTAATGATAGCTGTGGTATTACAATATGCCATTCACTCATCAAATACTTTACACTGCTATCTTAGCTCTAGGTTTCCAACTTCCTCCCTTTTCTGTTCTGCATGCCCACCAAGAGGCAACATGTATTTTGCTGTTCTCTCATACTA
>JAGPOW010001296.1:28236403-28253628 GCA_030014935.1 Caiman crocodilus | reverse complement strand
GTCCTAAATGATTCCCCTTATGGAAGGGGGTCTTAGGCTAGTGTAAAGCTGTCACCGCAGCTTCTAGTACATCCCCTGCCGGCAGCACAGGACTATAACCAAGATGTCACTGTACCCCTCTTAACAGTTTTAGAAACTGCTTAATAGTTGCTCCAGTTTACACTAAGGACTGTCCCAAGATGGTCCAGAATTCAAGCTAGAATTTATTAAGTCATGGACTCTCTCTCTCTCTCTCTTTCTCTGTGGCTTCTCTTACCCTACTAAATGACTATCATGCAATCATTAACAATCCCCCATTTTACACGTGTTACCAAGACATAGACCTTTTAGATATTGTAATAGGGGCTAGGTGCCTAAATACCTTTTCAGGATCTGTGCTTAAGTGTCCTTGTGCTTCAGTTTCCTATGTGTCAACAGTGACGTGTTGAGGATAAGGGCCATAAGAAATTACAAGGGATTCATGCGCTGTAGTAGTAAGTTCAGAGAAGACCATGACTTTCCCGAGGTCGCATTCTGTGCCAGGGAACTGAACCCAAGTCTCCTAGCACCCAGGCTGGTGCCCTCATCAATTGACCATATGGAGCCCTGTCAGGTGTAGTCGTACATTATGGAGCCAATGCACAATAGTTAAAGAGGAAAATATTTTTATCTGGGTGAAAAAAAAACTTATTGACTGAGTATTTGGTGAGCCAGTTAGTTTACTGTGTGGGTATTTTTGTGGTGAAGTAAAGGAGACAAAGACTAGCTTGGGGGCGGAGAGACCATGAAAGATGTATAAATTAAGACGCAAGGCCTGCTAGGCCTTACATGTTGTTGTAGAGAGACATTTTCCTTCAGGGGGAACTCTGCTGTTAAGATGCATAGCCATCTCGTGTTACCCTAAAAAGCAAGCAGAAAAAAATCCTAATTTTTTAAAGACTTGAGTAGTCAGACAATCAGTTAAGATCTGAGCCTGAGGAAGTGAATGCATTTCCTTTTTGTTTTAATTCTTGGGGTCAAATCCTGAGAGCTCTGCTCGGGTCTGAAAGGGAATCTCCTCCTGCTTGCCATTAGCTGCTGACAGACGTGGGGAAAAAAAAAGTGTGTGCCCAGAAGAGGCATCGAGTTAGTTCAGCGCAGCTCCCCAGCATCTGCATAGATTGTGCGTGTCAGCGAGGCTTTTGGGCACTTCTGTCTAAAGCTGTTTCAATCAGCTATCAAAGTACCAAAAGTCCTGCTGAAGCGTGCGATCTACACAGATGTTGGGTGAACCAGGTCAAACTAATGCAACACCTCTTCTGGGCATGCACTGTCTGTGGCACAGGGACATGTCAAGCTGAAAGTAAATTGCTGTTTCTGGGGTGGGGGGGGGGGGGTTCACATCTGTAAGCAGCCATTGTTTTTTATTATTTGTATCACATTGGCATCCCACGTAGCACCCCATGGTGCCTGGCACTGCATGAACACAAAATAACAATTAAGAAAGTATCTGAATTGCTTATGGAAACTCCCCCAATCTATTGCAAACACTGTGGAGCATGTGCCTGGGTAGGCCCATACTGTGCAGAGAAGGGAAGACACTTCCCTGGCACTGTTGAGGTTGCTGCTAGAGAGCACAGCTTGTGCTCCTACTTGAATGCACGAAACCTAGAAATTAGGCAATTAAACCACTCTGGGGCACCCTTGAAAGACTTCACCATGTGTTTTCTGGATTTGCTGTGTGTGAGTGGCAGCTGGTAGGTAGAATCCATGTTCCTCATTGGCAGACCTCAAGACCACCAAGGAAGTAGTATGGATATATTCTAGCTGGACTGAAGCATGGACAGGACATGCCTCACGTGGCAGTATGGCGACACATCATTTCACCATGCTGCCAGGGAGAAGATAGGAGGAATTGCTGGGTTGAATACAGGATGCTGGCATGTTTAGCCTAGGTTTCCCCTCTAATATTTTTGGAAGTTCCCATTGAAAGGTGGGCCTTTCTGTATAAATAAAGCCCGTAATCTGGGTTCATGAGCCGGGGAAGCTCTGTAAGAAGAATCCTGTAGAGATTCTCTGCGTATCACAAACTGTGTTCATTTCTAGGCTAATATGAGTCTCAATATTTTTTCTCTCTCAGACTATGTCCAGGCAAGCATGGCCATGTGGTATGCGGTGCCGCAGGCAAGTCTATGGCACCACATACTGTACATTCGCTCGTTTTCTATACTGCAAGGGAGCAGCACAGAGGGGGGGGTTTCTGACCCCTGGATACCCAGGGATCACAAAAAAACTGCAGAGAAAAAAAGCAAAGCAGCGCACGCACAGGCAGCATATCAGCCGCCCCTGCCACATTCGGGGTAATTTGCTGCACATCAGAGCACGCATGGTACAGACGTTCCTTGGGGACAGCTAGCAGCGGCACAAGGTGCACCACCGCTAGTTGTCCCCGGGGAGCCAAATAGCCACACCATGTGTGGATGCAGCCTCTGCATTCAAGCAAAAGCTGAACTGGCTTTAGAAAGAGTTTTCCTTTTCTGGGAGCCTGGCAATTTGCCCCTCGGCCCTTATGCAGGTGAAACACCTGCCACTTTGCTAGAATGGCTATACAATAAAACCAGTGCCCAATAATAAGCAGGTTACTAATTTTGATTAGGACAGCATCCTTCACTTACATTGCTTTAATTTTCAAGTGTTGTCGGTAATTACGCTTATTAAAGAGAGTATAATAAAATTTCAAATGTGTGAGTTTGTACTGTGCTCCTAGCAATGAAGAGATTAAAAATCAGTGCTAAATTTACTTTGACATGAATACTGGTTCGGTATTCCCACTGGGTTGAATTCCGAAATGTGCTGAGTATCGTCAGCGTCTCGTTACTCCTAGCTGGCTACCGCAGGGAGCAGATATCAAGAATGATTTTACATAAGGCGTTTTAAAGGAGGAAAAAAAAAAAAAAGAATGTTATTTGTGGGAAAATATCAATCAAAGCCATATCAGGTCACATTATTTTTCTGCAATTGAATCATACATGCTGAGAGTATTAAAATACCAGATGTTTCACCTGATCACACCTAGGAAATGAATCCATTATTGTCATTTCCACTGGGTAATAGGGCTGTGCGAAGCTTTGTTGCCTGATTCAATTTGGCAGAGATTCAGCCCGATTCGATGGCTGAAATCCCAAATCCAAATCAAATCAGGAGACCCTTTAATCTCTGTGATCCAAATCAGAACTCTCCAAATGGATTTGGAGAGATTCAGAAAGATTCGGGGATTCAGCCACAGACACAGCTTTAAATGTTTTTTCTACGTACCTCAAGGTACCCGGCAGCTTGTGAAAGCTGTGATGCTGGGGCGGGTAGAGCACTTCCAGTCCACTTCTGGGTCTGCCAGGGAGTGCATGGGCATCCCCCCTCCTCATGCTTCCCTTGCTCAGCAACTGGTGCCTCCTCGGGTACCTCGAGGTATGTAGAAAAAACATTTAAAGCTGTGTCTATGGCTGAATCTCTGAATCGGCATCGAATCTTCAGATTCGGCCACATTGAAATAGGGACAGTGATCCGAATCAAATCACTACCTCCGATGCATGCTGAATCCAAATCCTAACTGAATATGGCCCATTTCACACACCCCTACTGGTTAACTGTTTGAGCCAGGTTGCCAGCTATCACAATTCAGCTCTGCTTCATTGACATTAGAGTTGTGAATATGCAAACCAGCAATGAGATTGGACATCTGACCTCTTAAAACAAACCAAGCTCCCTGAATGGAAATATGCGCATGCCACAACTCCAAATGAAGTCGCAGTCACCCAGGTTTTAATTGTGCCCAGTGAAAGAAGGCTGCTGGACTGTTTCTTGAGATACATGATGGTTCTCTCTCATGAAGTTAGCCAAGTTCAAGACGGGGCTTTTGCTGCAGGCACTCTCTTTGTGTTTCTGCTCTTCACTGTGCATAGGGTGAGGCTTCATTGTCCCTTGCGAGACCTAAGCAAGGGAAAAGGGTGTTCTACCTTAATGTATCAACAGGTAAGGATTTGCAAGATTACAGTTCTCTTCCAAACTGAGCCATTGATAGACCAGTTAGTTTTACTATATCCTACCCTGAAACTGAACTGGTTACAACAGCCTTTGATAAAAATTCATCAAGTTAAGACCATTCCCCCAGTGGATACAAATCTTAAAGGCTAGGGACAGACATTCAAAAAGCCTGAGCCTGAATTGATTTAATCGTTGCAGGTTAGTCTAACCTGGCTAGGCTAAATCGGTTTTGTAACCAAATAAATTTCGTGCCCCTGCGCAGCGCAGAGAGCATGCTGGAATGCTGCAGGTGTCTCTTTTCCCTTCAACCAGCAAGGGGTCTGGGACAGACGTTGCATAAACTGGTTTGACCCAAATCAGTTAAGTCTAATATTACATTCAACCAGGTTTCTCTCAAACCAGTTTTAGCCATTTTCAAACTGGTTTATGTGTACTGATCATCTGTTTTGTTACAGGTTTAAACCAGTTTTTAGTTACTTAAACCAGTTTATGTGTAACGTCTGTCCGTAACCAAGATGTAGAAGTTGGAATAATACTCGTCTCCCTCATGGGAATATTGTGAGGTTTTATTTACTTAAAGAGGGCATATCATTGTGTGAGGGTGTAGGTTGTGACGCTTATAGGCATAACTGCAAAATGTTGTTTAAAGTATAATCTTCCACTAAGAAGTTTGGTCAATCTCCCTGGCATTTGTTGTCTGTCTTCTTAATTTCTCACACATCATGGCAGCCAAAAAAATGTATGAGTTGTTTCAAAATGACCAAATCAAAAACATTAAGGAGCTCATAAAGATCCAACTGGTAGTGTTACACCATATTTGAAAATGACTGTCCAGGTAAATAAGAAAGGCACACATTTGACAATACCACAAACCATGCAGTTCAAGGCTGCAGTTAATTTGCATACGAATATGCATGCTTTTATAATAAAAAAATTAATCGAACCCCCATTGTACTATTTACATGTTCTTTGGTAGAAGACTACAGACTGTTTGGGTGTTTGCATTCATCTGCAACACAAGTCAGCAATGACCTTTATCTCGCGCTGGAGTTCCAGCAAAACAGCAGCCACAAGGCTGATTTTAAAACTCAGTGACCTCTATTCAGCCCTCGGGCCAGAGTTTGGGCGTTCATGCACTAGGGCCCTGATTCTGCACTGTCATAGGCCATTGGAGTTTTCCCACTGATGTCAGCGAGCAGAGAATCAATACCGAAAAGTGAAATCTTGCTTCAGTTGGCATCAATGGAAATTGTCTATGCAAGTATTTGGCCGTGCTTTGTGACGGAGCAAATAAGGTGTACCACCTTCTGACCGCGCTGAACCTTAGAATGGGAGGCCACCAGCTGCCCTGTTTCCAGATTGGGCTTTGTTAGAATACTGGGAAAATGTTAATAATAGTCGTTATGCTTCTGTCAAGGATGAACGACTGTCACAGACTTCAGGTGCACATGTGGTTAAAAGATGTATTTTCTCCTCCTTGGCTTTTATTATCCGCAGCCTGATTTAAAACAATTGAGTTTATCCCTCGACGTTTCTGGTTTAGAAAAGCCTGGTACCAGATGAAGAATTGGCTGAAAACTCAGATTCTAAAGCTTTAAGATGACAGGAAAAACCAGGGGAGAAGGGGGGAGGGCAGTAAGCGTGATACTCAGCTGCAGTCAAACGTTGTGATTTAGTCCCTGAGATGTGCTGTTCTTTCTAAACTGCTCCGATTGACCCTTTGCAATTCACAATGTCAACAGAGGCCCTCAGGAGAATTGTCCCCTTACGTTCAAACACAACTCCCTGGTATTACACTGTCTGTGTCGTGCTCGAGTGTTATACCCTCTTTGTTGCAATAACTTTGCTTCAGCACATTTTTTTAAATATCTGTTTTATGGCTCTTCTTGGGAAACTATTTAACCAATTTCCATGTGCTTATAATTACTCAGGAGAAGCACAGGATATATGAAATCCTATAGCTCATTGGATTTTTTCTCCCTTGTCCCTCACTTAAGTGGTGCCTTTCAGCATTCCTAGTTACTGTGCAAAATCAAAAGGAGGTTATCATGAGGTTTTAATAAAGCAGTCGGTCCAACTCTGAAAAAAATAAATGTGACCAATTGAAAAAAGCCCTTTTGCAGGGAGTTGGTATGCAAATTACTGCAGCAGGAAGACAGCAGCATCCTCACTTCCTCGGGATACAGGTTTCCCACATCTCTGCAGATTTCTATTTAATAAAAAGCACAGGTTTGACTATGGCCATTCCTTTTAGTGCATGGAGCCATAAGCTGTGTCAATGCGTGCCTTTATACTTCAGCAGAAATCATTGGTTTGTCTGAAAAGCCATCCTTCACATTCGGGAGTGTTTGGGTCTGGGCTTTGGGCTTCCCTTCCCTAAAAGATAGGGGACAGGTGTGAAATAGGAAGCTGAGATTCCCGAAGTTTTGAGTGCATTTGTATTTTTGTTAATTGCTACCACTGTACATCCATTTTCCTGTTTAAAGTATAAAAATTAAATATCATTACTATGAGAAACTCCCAACGATCTCTGCATTTCCCTTCAAAACCCATGTGTAAGATATTATTGCTCTGAGTGTGAGGACAGGCTTGAACCGTTCTTAACCCCGGGGGGTTCTCAACGGGGGTGCTGCTACTGTGGCCAGGTGAAACTGGCACCTCTGTTTCCACGAGACGCATGCAGGGTTGGACTGGGAAGAGCTGTGGCAGCACTGAGCGTGCTTGCATGCTTTAGTTGTACCAGATAACCCCAGGGCAGGCAGGGGTGCGTGCTTCTGCTGCGGCCCTTCCTGGTCTGGTTGTGTACGAAGCATACAGGGCAGTTCTACCTGGTCACAGCAGCGGCACACTGTGGCATCCCTGAAAGGCTCTCGTGAAAGCCCAGGCTGCTGCAGCACCCTGATTTGGGAACCACTGGCTTAGGCATTTGAGGTTTTCCGAAGTAACAGATTCAATCTGACTAGCTCGTCATGCCCTCCCATCTGTGGGTTGTTCCAGAGCGTGCCGTAACGAAACGTCCTAGGGGGACTGTCACGTCTGGTTTCCACAACTGCAGGTATGGCTGCTCTGGTGGATACAGAGAAAAGTGAGGTAGATAACCATAACGAAAAAATCTAGCTCTGAATTGAATGGGAGTTGTCAAAAGCCTAACTGGGGTGACTTCAATTTGCTATTTAAGATCAAGCAGATCCAATACCTTCTAAAAAAAACCCAGTCCTAACAAAGTGAAGCTAGTGCTTCCATGATCAGTATGGTAACTTAGTATTTTTGTCCCTTAAAATATGTTTCTAGCTAAAGGAAGCCAGGGTAAGGATGTAACTGCGACTACATTGTTTTCTCTTTCGCCAGCATCTCATATTTTTTCCCCCAAAGACGTTTAATCATTGAGTGGTAGATTGAAAGACCCAGCAGCGGGGGGTTCTGGTCGAGACCTTGAGCTCAGATGCTTTTGTTGATAACAACATAAGCGGAAAAGGATACAGCTCATGCTTGCTTAGCTATATTGGATAAGGGGGTTAAGAGGAGCAAACTCTTACTTTTGTCAGTATAGTACTAGATATCGTGAACCAGTTTCAGACCTAGCATAAGTTAGCTCTGGTTTCATTGAATTTTACAGAAGCAGAGGGTATTATTTTGCTGCCAGAAGACCTGTGTTTTTTCCAGAAGAATGAATACCGTGCACAAGTTATCTTTCTGTAAAACCTTAGTAGAGACCAGTCCATTTTTTGCATATGGCCAAGCTATGGGAAGGTATTCTTTTGACCTCACCTAGCTGCTTCCCAATAAAAGGCCTCATGTCCACTGGGATTTTATACTGAGAGAGCTCGCTGAATCCCATTATACAATGGGTATCCCACTGTAAGGACCAACTCTTTTACTATTAAAAACAGCTGGCTGCAAACAGAACCTCTCAAAGTAAAAAGGACAAGACATGCTTTGTCTTTTTTCCAGATTGTGTCTGATTCTGCTTGCTTTGAAGCCAAGGGAATTTTTGCCAGTGACTTCAGTAGGAATGGGATCAGACTCCATAACTGCATGTTAGTAACTCTCAGTACCATGAGATCAAAAACTGTCAAAATACAAAGAAAAAAAAGGAAGAGTTTACCCCTCCTATTGCTGGTTAGCATAAATCTACAATAGTTTTGCCTTTCTACCAGCTCTTATGTGCCTCCATAAATTTATTTGGCCCAAATTCTGTGCTGACTTTTTATGCCTTGAAGCCCATAGTGCTTGAAGCTGTTTTTTTCCCCACAGAAATCCAAACACAATATTTGAATAATGTGAGAAAATCACAAACAACACCATTCCCTGTTTTTAATTTTGCTATTAAAAAAGCTTAACAATTTGAAAATGAAATTGCAGCTGAAATCCAGGCTGATGCTGAATGGAAAATGTCAAATCTCATCCTCACTTGGGATATGTTGTTTGGATGCTATGTAGTGAACAAATGATAGATAAATCTCAGGCCTGCCTTTTAATGTTTATAACAAGCTCCATTGTAGTGTTTCCTAATTTCCTGCTTGTAATATTTTGTTATGATGTCATTTATAATATTCTTTCCACGCTTTAGCTAAGCATTTTTACTAGTAATTTCTCCTAACCAAAAATCTATTCATTTTGCATCTTTCAGGTCCTAAATCTCCTGATCAGAAACCTGGAGTACAGTTAGTTATTACCTATGAAGGAACCCGGCTGACAATATTGTTGAAACACATGAGGAGCATTGTAAGTCCTCTTATCATAATTTAGTATTTGCAGAGTGCTGTGCAAACATTCATCCACACAATGTCCCTTTTGTGATAAGTGCTTTCTACAAGGATATGGCAATCTATTTCTGGCAGCATTTGGCAGGTTTTGTCTTCCTTCAGTCTGGTTTTAAGCCTGGGTGTACAGCAGAAACTGTGTTAAACAGCAATGATCCTTTCCTGATAATATACACTGATGATGTGCCCGAGATGATTGTTTAGGCTCTTTTGGCTATCTTTAATATTGATGACCATGGGGGCTGTGTTGACCCTTGATGAGCGTGTGTGGAGTCAGATGCCTGTGATTCTGCCCCTTTTTGAGTGATACGAGTTGGAGAAGCTATTCTTCTATCTACAGAGCTCTCGTCCGTGAGATACTGCAGGTGTGGTACCACTCCTGTTCAGCATGTCCATGGAATTGATCCAGTAGACAGTGAGCTAGCTCAGGTTGCAATATCACTAGTATGATGCTCAGCTCCGTATCTCTCTCTGTCGTTCATTAGACCTGAACAGAAAATGATCTGCTTCCTTGGTATCTGGGTGTAATCTGGGCAGACTGGCAAAGCTCCATCCAGACTCAACACAGGTGGCGCGGATTGGCTAAAGAAAATCTCTTACAGGACCTTACCAGAGCTGTATACATTCATAGATGCCAGGGTTGGAAGGGACCTCAACAGATCATCAAGTCCAACCCCCTGCCTAGCGAGGAAAGAGTGCTGGGGTCAGATGACCCCAGCCAGACGCCTATCCAGCCTTCTCTTAAAGACCCGCAGGGTAGGAGAGAGCACCAGTTCCCTTGGAAACCCTTTTGAAATTTTGGCCACCCTTACCATGAAGTTTTTCCTGATATCCAGCCTAATTGTGCTCTCTGTCAGTTTGTGACCATCGTTTCTTGCTACCCCAAGAGGCACCCTGGTAAACAAAGTATCTCCAATCCTTCGCTGTGCCCCCATAATGAAGTTGTAGGTGGCCTCAAGATCACCTCTCAGCCTTGTCTTGCGGAGGCTGAAGAGCTCCAGGGCCCTCAGTCTCTCCTCATAGGGCTTGTCCTGTAAGCCCCTAACCATACGAGTGGCCCTCCTCTGGACCTTCTTGAGTCTATCAACATCCTTCTTGAAGTGCAGCACCCAAAACTGGATGCAGTACTCCAATGCAGTCAGACCAATGCCGCATAGAGGGGAAGTATCGCCTCCTTGGATCTATTTGTCATGGATCTGCTGATGCACGATAAAACGCTATTAGCTTTGCTGATGATTAGCTTATTCCATCCCATGTGTTCATTATTTCATGCATGGCTTTACAGCCTAGATAGACTTCTGAAGTCCCAATTGCTCCTTCAATTTCACGTAATGGCAGTGGCTAAAAGACCCTTTTACTTTCTGTACTGTGAGGTTGCAACATTTCTTGGAACTCACTGTATTCATTCATGCCTTTTTCACCACCAGACTGGAGTACGATCAGTTGCTCTAAACAAGTCAAATCATGAAGATCACTCCTAAGGATCAGCTGGTATTAAATGAGGCTGACAGCTTAGCTAAATGTATGAGTCATATGAAGCTTACCTCTCTATGTTTTCTATAGGCCATGCTGGTTTATAATTTGCAATTCAAGTATATTCATTTTGATCTATAAAATCCTATAAGAATTGGTTCCGGAGAGACAATCCTTTCAGTTTCCATGCATAGTCCTGACAGTTCGGATCCGGAGGGGGGTGGGCGGGCTTTGGATGACAGATGAGTTCCCTGGGTGGTACAGCGTGGTTTCCCGTGTCGTTCAGCTAGAACCCATATACTTTGCCTTCAGAATATAGTGAGCCCTATTTTTAGTTTGGCTTTGGCTTTTTTGTGAGGCTGGTAAAATTCTGGTTTGTCATGGAAATATATTTAAACAGCATTAGTCAGAATGGTACTGTTACTGTGAGGGTTGTATTTTTAAAACTATGCCAGTTCTGAGATGCTCCAGAAGTGTGTTTTATAAAATCTGTGGGTATGGAGGATGTTCGCTTGTACGTGTCAGATGTGGAAGACTATAATGATAGTATAAGGGGGCTGGGGTGGCACAGGTGCTAAGGTGCATGGTTGACAGCCCAGAGGTCACCAGCTTGAGGCCATAGTGCAAGCGTTCCCGGTGCTGCATGTCGGAGTCTGACAAATCTGCAAATTCTGCTAAATACCTTGTCACAAGGACACAAAAAAAGGGAAAGGATAGTAGTATGCGACTTACATCTTTCAGAATGATGATATAGTGCATGTGTACAGAACTCTGTCTTGTGAATTCAGATAGATGCTGTGGAGGCTCACAGGGATATAGATCAGGTTATTGGAGGTACCTTAGTTTTGGATTTCTGTATTTTCAGGTGTTTGCTATACTGTGAAGTCCTGGTCTTTTGACCTTCACAGTCTAGCAGGCTCAGGTATTCCTTGAGGATTTGGTTTAGTCCGTAGTGGGCAAGCCTACATGAGATGCTACATTACCATAGCAACCAGCTACAGCGATGTAGATCATCACTACGGTGATGTAGCGTCTAAAAATAACCATGCACCACTGGAACGATGCACCTAAAGCAAGTAATAAATGACTGTGCAGTGCCAAGCGTGCAGTCAGGGGCACATGTAGACGCACCCTGTAGAAATTACGAATAATGGCATCGTCATTGTCGAGATTTTTGAAAGCAAGTCCCTTAAACTTCAACCCATTTTTGGCACCTGAATAAATGGGCTTCTGGAAGGGCAAAGCACCCAATTCAATGGGCACTGCTCGTTTTCCATCACTGTTAAAAATCAAGCCACTGGATTCAAGAGGATGCTTAAAGCAATTATTTTTGGCAAACTTGACATGTGATTATTTTTTTTTTTTTTTAACAGAGACACGTTTTGTCTCTACTCATTTAATATAACTATTATACAGTAACTCCTTCAGAACACTGTTTTTGCTAGGCTACTTTTAAGAAAAGAAGAGAGAAGTTCTTTGTCCTACTAGTAATCACTTCACCATCCATTTCTGTCTACTATTTTTTATGAGAAAAGGGATTTAAAAGTGTGCCAAGATCATATCTTATTCATGACATGTTAAGTCTATTTCAGGTATAGTCAAATCTTTTTCATTGTCTTGCTCACTAATTATATTTTAGTGGTCCATGTCTACAGAAATTACTTTGCCATCTTGTTTTATTTCATAATTTATAGTAAATATTTTTCTCTGGTTTCTTCCCCTTAGTTTATTATTCTGTTTGGAGCATATGATGTATTCCAACCCTAAAATAATTTTGCTGGGATAAACTTAGCCTTGAGTTAATTTCCTGGGACTTACTGGAATAACAACAGGAGATGTCTTCTTCAGTGCGTTAAATTCATTAGTTATTATTTATACTATAGCCCCATGTGTGTGCATGCATGCGTGCGTGCATGTGTGTGTGTGTAGAATAAAACAGGATAATCCAGACCCAAAGAGCTGATAATATAAGAAACAACAGCTTAAGAAAAACACATGGATGGTTTATAGTCATTGTCATGTGTAGGCTTCATGGAAGAGATCCATTTTGAGGAGGGATTCCCAAGGGCAATGTGTAGAGTCTTTACAGATTTTTAGACAAGAGTCACTCCCACTTGTCCCAATGGGTTAGCATTGGACAACAAACTCAGATGCTTGAGACACCTGTCCTGTAGTATAGAAAACTTTATTAGTTGGCAGAGTGCAAGGGATTTGACAGCTCCGTAACTGTGCCATTGCAGCGTATTATTTGCCAGCCCCCTTGTTATACCCAAATGGAAGGGAAATCAAGTTAAGTGTTTTATGCCAAACCAATAAAGATCCTAAAACTGCTGTAAAATGCCTTCCACCCTTCCCTAATCCAAATAACATAGCAGTCACTTGTGAAGAAGGCTTTTCTAGTCCAGCCTGAAAACAGAGAATTAATATATACTTGAAAGAACATGGACAGAGTAAAATTGACTCATAGATATTAGCCTGGAAGGAACTCTTAATGGAGTCTGAGTTCCTGCATAACACAGGCCATAGTTTTTCACCCGGTTGATGCATCTAGGCTAGCAACTTCACTCGTAAAATACTTTGGGCAGCAGTTCAAGAACAAATCTGTGGAACTGGTCAGAAATGTTTGGTCACACTTCAGGTTAAAGCCTGTGGGCAAATAATAAGGGGAAAGAAAAGCTCTATTCAGCTACTATTGACTGAAATGTTAACAATGTTGTCAGCCCTCATGATTTTAAATTTTGTGATGCATACGGCTTTTCTTGAAAGCGTAGTTTCACATGTCATATGCATCCTCCGGACTCTGTTTTCATAAATTTTCAAAAGAAGAAAGTTTTTAGTCTTCAGGGTTGTACGGAAAAGCTTTAAATTGTGCCCTCGATAGGTGCAAAAGCCAGAAGACCAATAAGAAGTGTGGAATTTTGGAAGGCTAGATCCTATTCCACTTACAAGGCACTTAAATGTGATCCACTTCCTTCCTTATCAAGTCCCTAAACACATTAAAGTGAGGTCCTGTATCATAATAGTTCAATGTGTCCAGTTAGCAATGGCATTGCTAATGCCATTAGTGCAGAGATGCAGTGAAGTTGAAAGGCTAGAAGCAAAAAGGCAATCCTTGTCAAAGTGAAAGAAATTAGAGAAGGGGAGTGTACTAGAAAGGGAGGGAAATTTTATCTTGGGTGTTTTCTAGACCACAGCCTTTTGATGTCAGCAGTGGTGCCTTCCAATATTCTGTACTGTTCTGCATGTGTAACCCCAAGACTATATGTATAGAACCTATATCAGTGCAGCGTTGGGAGAGCTAATTAGTGCTGCCACTTGGCAGAGCTAATTAGCAGGCTCTTGTTGCCATGTTAACATGGCTACATTACTTTTGATCAAGGGGAAACATACATATGTTTGAGAGTGCATGCAGTAAATGTGCAGTGTAGTTACAGGGGACAACACTATGAGGAACAGGGATGAGACTTGCATCTTGCAGGAGGATTGCATTGATGCAGCTGACAGAAAGCTTGTGAGAGGGAGAGAAATAGAACATGGGAGGAGGTTGGTCTGATGTCTGAAAGGGCTTGTCAAGAATGTTTCAGCTGAAAGACCATGAGTAGAAACTTGGCAACAGATAGAGGTAGAAGAGAAACAAGACTCGGGGCGTTTGTACACACCACAGCATTTGATCCTCCTTAATTTACCACGACTTAAACATTTTAACCCTGTTTATTTTGGTGTGTCGGGTTTGTGTTTGCACACCACAGGCTTTCGAATGACTTAAGCCCCATGTGTAATTCCCCGCAGATTTCAGCAAGGGGAGCCAAATACCAATCTACCCCCAGTAATGTCTTTCCTAATGAGTTAAAGCAGGAGGTGCCTGTTCATGGGTAAACCGGCCTCCCTTCATAGTCCCTGCCTCCTGTGCCTCGCCAGGAGTATCACACTAAGTGTCCCCCACACACACACCACTCCATGCACCCCCCCCCAAAATGCTGCCATTTGCACCCGCCTAGGTTCAGGCCAGTCTCCCAGAAGGCATCTCCTTGGTGATCCCAATGACAAGCTGTGTGAATCATCCCCTCCTGCTCCTTTCCCTTCCCTCCATGTTACAAAGTAATAAGAATTTATATATATGATTTTTCTTTTTTTTACTGTATAACTGATATATCAGAAAAATATGGGTTGAGAGGAGTGGGTGGTGCCAGCCCAGGTGGTTGGCAGTTTTGGCTGATGGTGGTGGCAAGGTGGACCTGTGTATAGGTGTTTCATGTGCTGTTGCTGAAGCAGATGTGTGCCATGAACACTTACTGAAAATTAATGTGGGCGTACTAATAGCATAGTACGGTTGGGTGAGGGTGGAAGGATGGTGGCAAATCCGATAGCTGTTAGTTTTCTGGCATTTTAGGACTACATTTCCCAGCATTTCCAAGCTGCCAAGGCTTGGAATAGTTTCCATGGAGCCACATCAATAAGGCTGCTTTTCCTGTTCCCCTTCCCTGCCCATGTGCCACCGTGAATACCTGCCACCTTGTCTGTTTGTTTAGCATGGATACAGCTTTTGGAGGAGTGTTTTGTGAAGTGTTGTTCAAGTGGTGAGTTGCTGGTGGGCTTGGGGTGGAATATGCCTCGCCTTCTGCTCACAGTCCTAAGCCAGACTCCTTCAGGCTGCTCATACCACTCACTCCCCATCCACCCTCCCCATCAATCCCCAACCACTGAGAGGTATCCCCTACCCCAGGTCACCTCCCCCACAAGCCCTGCTCATCCTCCACCCCCCATCCATTACCTTCCCCCGCTCACCCCTGCAGACAGACACAGATGTTTATGTTTTAAATAGTAAAATAATTTATTGTAATCAAAAGAACAACTACTGCTAGTTGTTGTCAGCATCCATATCCATAATAGGTCCTGCCAGGCAATCCCGCACAAGCTTCTCCTTGTGGGTATGTCCTCATTCCCTGCACTACTGGGCAGCCATGCCAGGTCTCTGTCTGGCTGCTGCCTGTCACTTCTGCAGCCCATGACTCCCTGAAAACCTCTCTGCAGGTCTCACAGATCTTGTGGAGCATGCAGGCTGCCACTACAAAGGCCATGATATTTTCTGGCTCCAGCTTGTGCTGGCTGTTAAGTGCCCTCCGTTATCCTTACAGTCGGCCAAAGGCACATTGAATCACCCTCCTGCATCTGCTCAAATGCAAGTTGAAAACCAGCTCCTGAGGATCCATAATGTTCCCTCCATAAGGCTTCACGAGCCAGGGCTTTAGGGGATAGGCAGCTATTATAAACGGGAGAATGGCAACACCAGGGATCACTGTCTCATGGACTCCAGGTGCATAGTGTCCTTTCCCCACAAGGCCAGGGAGTCATTTTCTGAACATGCATGTCATGCGTGCTGCTGACCCACCCAGTAAAAATGTTTGTGAACCAGCCCTGGTGGTCCACCATAGCTTGCAGGATCATGGAGGCAAATCATTTCCTGTTTGTGAAACACCTCCCCCTCCTTGAAGGGGACTACATTGGGATCTGAGCCCTGTCTAAAGCCCTCACACAGTTAGGGAACCTGATGGCATTGAAATCATCTATGACTTCCTGATGATGCCCAGAGGCAAATAAAGTTGTTTGCTGTGATGTCACAATGTAGCGGAGGCTGGATGGGGTGGACAGTTTCATGACGACTATGACCACCCTCTTGCCCAGTGGGATGGCCCAGTGCATGTTAGTGTCCTGCCTCTCAATTTGTGGTGCCAGCATCAAGACAATATGATATAGTGTCTCCCTGGCCATTCGCGTGGAAGCATGCCATCTCCGTCTTGCCCCAAACTCTGCTATCAGGTGGAAGGCCAAACTAACAATTTGGTTACCAGGGTCACTGCAGAGAGCAGACACCACTGGCCCCATCAGCTTCAGGTAACCCTGAGTTGTAACCTGAGCTGGATTCATTCCTGAGGGAGGGGGAAACCTGCCCCTCTGCCTATGCGACTGGCCTCACACACCTGGGTGGAGGCTAAAACTCCCTGTTGTTCTAAGCAATGTCTGGGATGAGCTAGAGAATCTGCCAGTCTACCCAGCAACCAGTGATGCATTTCAAATTTGCTGGCTGGCAGCCAACACTTGCTGGCCTTTATTGGATCGGGTAAATGAGGTCTGAAGATCTATATAAATTAAAGACTGCCCAGGAGGTGGGGCAACAGCCATTATGAAAACTCTCAGAGAAGCTGGACCATCTGAAACTCTCTCTCTTAAAACTCATGTTCAATGAACTGCTTGCCTCCAGAGGGAATCTCCACCTGCCTCTGGATGATACTTGTGAGTAAGCTACTTGAAATCTAACTAGATATATAGCTTGCAGTAACTCAGATGCGCGATCAAAGGCTACCATGCCACTGTTTGCTCTAAGGTATTTCTCTGATATTGCTCTACCCTGTACCCTATTCCAAACCTACTCCATGTAACCAATAAAGTCTTCCTCTATACCTAGCATGGGAGACTTCTTGGGAGAAGGTCTAGATTATTGGTTTGGCTAACCAAGGGAGACCACTATTTGTGCTTCAGACTGAGAGAAGCACCCCAAGTTTTTAGTTTCATAGTAGCTAGGGTCAGGAGTGACCTGAACAGATCATCTAGCCTGACCCCCTCCCACAGGCAGGAATAAATGGTGTGTTCACAAGACCCCACAGGAGATCATCCAACCTCCTCTTGAATTTGCCCAAGATAGGGATGAGGTCCACTTCCCTGGGAAGTTGGTTCCAGATTTTGGCCACCCTAACTGTAAAATATTGCCTTCTGATCTCTAAACTAAACCTATTCTCCATCAGCTTATGACCATTGTTCCTTGTCACCCCAGGTGTTGCTGGGGAGAAAAGGACTTTACCTATTTGCTGTTGATCTCCCCTGACAAGTTTGTAAGCAGCCACCAGGTTCCCCCTCAGCCTCCTCTTGCTGAGGCTGAACAGGTTCAGGTCCTTCAGTCTCTCCTCATAGGGCCTGTCCTGCTGCCCTCTCACC
>JAGPOW010001296.1:28222319-28236303 GCA_030014935.1 Caiman crocodilus | reverse complement strand
AAACAACCTTCCAGTCTCGCTGTGTATTCTGTCTCGGGAGGATGGCTCAAGGCCATTTATTAGGCCTTTAGACAAAAATGGCTTGGTTATTCACAACATGGGGACTAAGGGGGAAATCAGACTTTGTGCTGCACACCCCTCAAGTTTCCTCTAGAGCCAGGTCTCCTCCAGAAAGCAGCACCTCGGAGGAGGCTGAGGTTGTGGAGGCAAGGGGCTCAGCTGAGGCAGCTCCTCCTGCTGTTGAGCCCCAGCCTGCTGAGAAGGAGGAAAAGGCAGGATCCTTGCCCTCAACCCAGAAGGGGGGGAGTGGTGTAGTGTGGGATCATTTTGAGCTGGCAGATGATCCCAGGTTTGCCATCTGCCAGCACTGCCAAAGGCACATGAGCCATGGCAAGGATGTGAGACACTTTACCCCGCTCGCTCCAAAGTCCTCTTACCCCCCCAAGCAGAGGCAGGCCACCCTGGACCAGTGGGGGAAAGGTGGACAGAAAGGGGGGCATGTTCCCAAGGTGCACAAGATCACCCAGAGAATTGGGGAGATGCTTGCTCTAGTTTGCCAGCCCTTCTCCCTAGTTGAGCAGCCAGGGTTCAGGTGGTTCGTAGCACTTCTGGCCCCATTTCACAAAGCGCCCACATACACTGCCTTTAGCAGGACGGTGGTGCCCTCCCTGTATCAGGCATGCAGGGAGTACTTGAGGAGGAGCTGCACAAGGCAGGGCCGCAGGTAGCCTTGCACTTCTCCTCTGACATCTGGAGCAGCCGGGGTGGTGATCACACCTACCTCTCCCTCATGGGGCACTGGTGTGCTCAGTCAGGCCGTCGGTGGGCTCTACTGCAAGCTGAGGTGCTGGATGAGTCCCACATGGAAAGAGAGATAATGGAGGCCATGAACCGCATGGTGCAGGGTAGGCAAGCCCCTGTCATTGGGCAGGCCGAGCTCACCCATGAGTCCATGGTCACCGACAATGGGGCCAATATGCCGAAGGCTGTCCATGATGCCAACTTTGTTGGCATCCGCTGTGTGGCACACAGGCTGCACCTAATAGTGAGGGATGCCTTGGAGGGGGACAGGACTCCCAGTGATGGTGCTGCCACCACTGCTGCTACAAGCCAGCTGATTTTGAAATACAGGAAGGTGGCAAGCTACTTCCACTGCAGCATCGAGGGGAACAAGATGGTGTGGGAGAAACAGGCAGAGCTGAGCATCCTGCAGCGCAGAGTCCTGCAGGATGTGGAGACTCGGTGGAAGTCCACATACCTGATGCTTGAGAGTGTGGTGGAGCAACAGAAGGCCATCCATGAGGTGACCTTGCTTGGGGAGATTGGGATCAGCTGAGTGGGGTGGCATCTCCCAGATGTTGGTGGTCCTCAAGCCCTTCCTCGAGGCCACCGAGACCCTTAGTGCTGGCGATGCCCTCCTCAGCCAGGGGATCCCCATAGTGAGGGAACTGGAGAACCAAATGGAGAAGTTCCAGGGATCGATGTTCCCGGCTAGGGCAGGCCACTGTCACCAGACATGCAGGCACTGGTGAGGTGGCTGAAGGAGGCCAACAGGAGATGGCTGGATCCCTTGCGGTCCAGTAAGGTCCACATGATGGTGAGCATGTGCGACCACAAGGTGAAGGGGAGCATGTGCACTGGCAGCACCAAAACCCTCTATCACTGGATGCAGGTGCTGGTAAACAAAGTAAAGGAGGCCAAAGTGCAGAGGCGAGGGGATGTGGAAAAGGGGGATCCATTTTCCCATGCAAGCACTCCTAGCACCAGCACCAGCCAGTCTCCTCCAAACCAGCCACTGCCAATGTGGGCTATGTGCATGGCTTCAAAGCTGGGGCTGGGGTCCAAATGCACCAGACCCCAGCCTCACACAGGTAGCCCCGAGGCTTTGGTGGCTACCTATCTCGCTAAGCATGTGGAGCCACTGGACTGCGACCCCTTGGCCTACTGGGCAAACTGCAGTGGCAGGATCTGTCCATGGTTGCCCGGCAGCACCTGTCCTGTCCACCGACCAGTGTTCCAAGCGAGAGGGTGTTCAGCATGGCTGGGGATGTTGTGACACCCCACCGCACTGGCTTGGATCCTACGTTGGTGGAGGAGCTGGCGTTCCTGAAGGTCAACCTCCCAGTGCTGGGGTTCCCCAAGCTCTATCTGCAGATGGACTCAGTGCCACCCTCCTCACTCTGTCTGCACCGATTTCCTTTTTTCATTTTTTGAATAAGCAGGTGATGCCCCGCTCTCAGCTGGAGGGGGCACTCACAGCCTCAACAGCCTGCAGGGGAAGAAAGTTATAGATCTTTCATTGATTCCTCATTGTACCCTATGGCTGGATCTCTGAGGTGGCTCCGAAGTTTCGGAGCCGCTTCAGCTGGATTGAGGTGGAAACTGGGTCCGGAGCTCCAGATCGGATCACTTCCATCCAAAGCGGTTGGACCTGGAGCTGGATCGGATTGCTGCTGACTTGCACGGGCCTAGTTGCTACATCCCTTCAGGCATGTATTGAAATCCATCCTTGCCTCAGTTTCCCTTGTACAATGGAGGTGAGTCTGCTCAACCTCACAGGTCAGCTGCAAAGTTATTAAGCTCAGAAAAAGGTCAGGCATGGGGCATGGGTAGAAAGTGTGTGCAACCACTGGCTTTGAAGAAGGAGCTGTACCTGCAGTGCCTATGCTATGGTGTTGTTCAACCACACCCAGCCGGTTGACAGGAACAACCACCCACCCCCAGATGCCATGTGCCTGGCTTGCACATGCATACCCTATAGCTTGCAACACGTTTTCTCCAGGCGCACACGGATACCGGGAAGCTTGGGAAACCAGTGCCCACCTCCACAGGGAAGCCATGAACATGATGCCGGGGTGTAACGGCTACAGGGGTAGGATCTATGGTGGAGGGTATCATCCCACGGGACATTTCCTCAACTCTATCCTAGACCCATTCATGGAAGAAGAGATCACCAGTGGGTATCAACCACAACTGATTATTAGAGAGAGTGTCTATAAGCAGTACCAAGATTTGGTGATGGGTCATTGATTGGATCAATTCTATAGGTCTGGAAAAGAAGCAGATAGGTTTCTCTGCCAGGGTGTGACTGTCATGAACGGAAACAGGAAATTGTTCTTCACTGTGACAAGGGCAGTGATTCTTCTGCATTGAAGAGGCCTCACCTGGAGTCCTGGCTCCACTTTTGAGCCCCACACACTGAGAAGGATGTGGACAGATTGGAAAGAGTCCAGTGGAGAACAACAAAAATGATTAGGTGCATGGGAGGCAGGATTAATGAGGAAAGGCTAAAAGTGTGCGGTTTATTGAGCCCGTCTTGAAATACCTGAAAGGTCAATGCAGAGAGGATGGAGATGGGCTTTTCTCTGTGGTCACAACAGGCAGGACTGGGAGGAATGGTCTCAAGCTGCAGGAGGGGAAACTGAGATCGGAGATAAGGAGGAACTTCCTGACTCTGTTGGTAGCAAAGCATTGGAACAGGTTACCCAGCAAGATGGTGGCATCTTGATACCTGGGCATGTTCAAAAGCAAGTTGGTGGACACTTGGCCAGAATGGTTTAGTTAGGGTTGTGCAGGTGGCTGGACTAGATGTGGGCTCATGAGATCCTTTTCATTTCAGCTTTCTAATAGTCCCATCATCCTATGGCACAGAAGACCCCAAATGACCAGGGAACAGGTTTAAAATGATCAAGACCAATGAGTTTTTATGTTGTGCATCATTAGTGTATGGAACGCATCACCATAGGAGGGTGTTGAAGAAGGGCTCATGGCTAGGTTCAAGAAGGGACTAGATAGCTCACGGAAGATAGAACCATTAGTGGCTTTTGAATAGGACAACCAGAGATGTCTCCTCTCACACCTCTAAATTAATGATAGTGAATGTCAGGGTAGGTCTTCCAAGGGACAGATAGAGCTGGTTCATATGCTCTCCCCCTGTAGCATCCACCTTTTCCACCAATAGAGACAGGATACTAGTAGGACCCAGTATGGCTCTGGGTGTTCTTAGATTATCTTTGCTTTATGACCCTGTGTGCCTCAGTCTCTGTGGGCATTTGTACATGCTATGGTGTTTGATCCTTGTTACTTTACCGCACCTTAAAAACTTTAACCCAGGTTATTTTGGTGCATCACATTTGTGTTTGCATGCTGTGGGCTTTCAAATGACCTAAATCCCATGTGTAATTCTCCACAGATTCCAGCAGGGGGAGCCAAATACCAATCTACTCCCAGTAATGTCTTTGCTAATGAGTTACAGCAGAAGGTACACCTTTGCTGGTAAACCCGCCTCCCTCCACAGTCCCCACCCCCTAGCCGGAGTCCTGCACTAAATCCTCCCCACCCCAGCCCCAAACCCTGCCACTTGCACTCAGCTAGGCTAGGGCTGGTCTCCCAGTAGGTGGTCCCATGGTGATCCCAACGACAAGCCATGTGAATCATCCCCTCCCATCCCTTTCCCTTCCCCCATGTTGCAAGTAATGATAATTTATATAAATGATTTATTTTCACTGTATAACTGATATGATACAGGGTTGAGAGGAGTGGGTAGTGCTGTCCTCAGTGGTTGGCAATTGCAACTGATGGTGGTGGTGAGGTGCTGAGGTGTGTGTGTGCTTTTGTTGTGTTCCTGAAGCAGATGTGTGCCATGAATGCTTAGTGAAAATTAACATGGGTATACTAATAGTGTAGTACGATGTACGTGAGGATGGAGGGGTGGTAGCAAATCCGACAGCTGTTCGTTTTCTGGCTTTTTAGAACTACGTTTCCCAGAATTTCCAAGCTGTCAGGACTTGGAACATTTGCCATGGGGACGCACCAATGGGGCTGCTTCTCTGCTCCCCTTCCCTGCCCATGTTCCACTGTTAATACTTTCCACCTTGTCTGTTTGTTTAGCATGGCATATAGCTTTTGGAGGGGTCTTGTGAAGTGTTATCGAAATGGTGGGCCGTTGGTGGGCTTAGGGTGGAATATACCCCCTCCACTCCCCGCCCCAGCCCCAGTCCTAAACTGGATTCTTCACTCACTTGCCATCCACTCCTCCTCCCTCCTCGACAATGAGAGGCATAATTAACCCTTCCACAAAACATGATTCAGGCTGGCTAGGTGCTGGTGTCTAATGAGCCACCCCCCACATCCTCCCCCATTCCCATGCCAGCCTCAAAGTAAAAAGCCTCTACCCCAGCCCACCTCCCCACATACCCTGCTCATCCTTCACCCCCATCTGCTACCTTGCCCTGCACACCCCTGCAGACAGACAGATGTTTATGTTATAAATAGTAAGAGAATTTATTGTAATCAGAAGAACAGCCACTACTAGTTGTTGTCAGTGTTCATACCCATAATATGTGCTGCCAGGCAACCCTGCACAAGGGCTGCCCCATCAGCTTCTCCTTGTGGATATGTCTTTGGTCCCTGCACTGCTGCCCTGCCACATCTGTCTGGTCACTGCCTGTCATGCTTTTTCAGCCTATGACTCACTGGAAACCTCTCCATAGGTCTCACAGATGTTGTGGAGCATGAAGGCTGCCACTGCAAAGGCTGTGATATTTTCTGGGTTGAGTCCAAGTTGACAGTTAAGTGCCCTCCATTGTCCTTTCAGTTGGCCAAAGGCACATTCAACAGTCTAACTTGCCATGCCTGTCTGGAGCTCCCCACTTAAGATTTTCTAGTCATCCTGGGCCAACCATGGGCCTGTGAGCTGACGGTTTGCCCCAGCACCAGTTACCCCACTAAAGCTTCTTACCTGCCATGTCTTTGATGGAAACCTTATCTCAGGGACTATGCTGTTACTCCCTGTTTAGAGGTGTCCCCCTATGGTCTCTTGGTAGTGAGAGGATCTTGGGGCTCCACCTCCCCTACACCCCACCTAATGCCAAAATGTTGTTACTTTGATGTTGCTTGAACCCAGCGTTGTTGTTGGCTGCTGTCCTCGTTTCTCCTACTTGGTCCGTTGTCATCTTTCTCAGCTCTCTCTCCAGGAGGGCTCCCACATCTCCCCTTCTGATGTTTTGGGGAACTCCTTTGAATTAGCAGGTGGAAGTAGGTTCCCCACATGGGGATCACCGCCACCAGTTGTCCTCCACCTCCTTCACACTCATTCCACAGCCTGCCCTAGGCAGCCAAGGACTTCCTTCTGGTCCCACCATTGGACCGGTGCATGGAGCTTTTATCAGCATCTTGCTGCTCCAGGCAGTGAATCGGCACTGGTATGTGCTTACAAAATGCATCCACGCCAGTACCAGCTTTTTCTCTTTGTCCCACCTCTGGACTCCAGCTGGCTGTGGTGAGGGATGTGGTTAGGCTTCAGGTAAGTTTTGCTGCATGGCAAACCTGCCACTGCCATCCTGTACCTGGATCCCCGGGGGCTATAGGGTTGCCGTTATGGCTTTTCTGCACCTTTTGCCCCCCCACAGCTTCTCGTGCTGTGGAGTTACTGGCATTGCCGGTGGCACTGCAATCCTGCCACCACCAACATGTCCCCACAGCTTGACATCCGGTTGGGCCACTGGCACTTTCAGTAGTGTGTGGTTTTTGTCAACACTGCTGGATCCCCATGGCTCGGCATTTCCCTCGTCTCCATCACAAACAGCCACCCTGCATTTGCTCAGATGGTAGTTGAAAATCATCTTCTGTGGTCCATAACATTCCCTCCATAAAGCTTCATGAGTCAGGGCATTAGAGGGTAGGCAGCATTTGCTATTATAAGCAGGAGAATGGCAACACTACGGATCACTGTCTCATGGACACCAGGTGCATACTGCCCTTTCTTCACAAGGTCAGAGAGCAGAGACTTTCTGAACATGCATGCATCACGCGCAGTGCTGGCACACAAAGTAAAAATATTTATGAATCAGCCCTGGTGGTCCACCATAGCTTGCAGGATCATGGAGGCAAATCCTTTCCTGTCTGTAAAGACCTCCCCCTCCCAAAGGGGACTGCACTGGGATGGGAATGCTGTCCAGAGCACCCACACAGTTAGGGAACCCTTTGGCATTGAAGTCATCTATGACTCCTTGAAAATTCCCTGAGGCAAAAACAGTTGCTTGGCACAACATCCTGCAGCAGCTGGCATACCTTGCGAGTTGCCACCCGAGTTGTGCAGGGAGCTACACTGAACTGATTCACAATGTTGTGGAGGCTGGATGGGGTGGACAGTTTCATGATGGCCATGGCCACCCACTTGTCCAGTGGGATGGCCTGACACATGTTAGTGTCCTGCCTCACAATTTGTGACAATATGATAAAGCCTTCCTGGTCATTTGGAACGTCTCCAGTCATGGCTGATCATTCCATGTGGTCAGCACGATTTACTCCCACCAGTATGAACTGCTCTTGTGGGCCTAGACTATGCAGTTGCTGGTCCTGAGGTTTCTCCACAAAGCCCAGTCAGCTTCCATTTCTTCACATGCTTCTTGGTTGTCCCGCTCCTTGGAATATATCCATATTCTTTTTCACGAGGCGCCTGTATGTGTAGCCTTGTCCTCATTGAAAGCTTGGAGAAATAATAATGATGCATATGCTATCATCGTTATTCGGTCCTGCACGACTTGTATTCATTTTAAGGCTAGCAGTAGTTCAATCAGCAGCACGATCACCTCCTCCTCCTTCTGCTCACTCATGTCCTCCAGATTCTCCATGTTGGAGGAGTATTCACTGTATTGTTCTCCATTCTCCACTTCCCATTCCTCATGCATTTCGTCCTCAATCTCCATTTGCTCCTTCTCCATCATCAGCCACTTCTCAGATCTCAGCCATTTCTAAGATCACCACCATTTCCAGCACCAAGCAGGGGGCAGGAGTGGGTGGTTGTGGTCTGGAGCTCTGTCTAGTTGCATTCAAAAGATGACCATCTCATTTTAACTCTTATCCGCATTTCAACAAGTAACCCCAGGGCACTGGGCATTTGCGCAGCCTTTTTTTGGTGGGGGGTGTTTTTGGCATCTACGGTGCTAAGCATAGTTTTTGGGTGCTTCCTGGTTAAGAAAACAAGGTTCTTCCAGAAAAAAATTTCCCTGTAAGTTCATCCACAGCATATGAAAGTTAAAAGTCATGGTTTGGATAAACTTGCGCTTGCTCTACTGAGCACAGGGCAAAAAAGTACGTACCCTGAGATAAAAAACAACTTATAGTGAAATGTTCTGATGCATCATGTCTTTGTTCAATACACCTGTTATCAAGCTTGCAAAGATTTAATTCTGCAATGAGACAAATAAAATGATGTCCATAGTCCTCTCCTGTTAATGTAGGACAAGCCAAACTGAGCCAGTATCAGCTGAATACTTTTGTGAGGTCAGCGAAAGCAGACTGTTTCTGCAGTTGCAGCAATAAAAAAAAAAAATTGGCCTTAATTGTGGGACTAGGGGAAGACAGGCAAAAACACAAGCAGGTGTGATCAACGTTTGCAACATTATGGGGCATTAAGCAGGCAACCCAATGGACCTTATTTGGCCCATGCTCAAGCCCATCACCATGTCTTGGTAGGTTAAAAGGGTGCTTCATCACCTTTGGGTGTTGCGAGACGCAGGTGATAATTTCACAATAGTATGTGGAATTTTTCAAACTGCTCTTGCAAGACATGTGTATAAAGCTGACCCCCAAATTTTGCCAGTGACCTTTTGTGAATCAGTTGCTGTTGCCCGCTGTAACAGTGTGGTCTCCCCAGTGGCATTTTTCTTCTTTTGTTTGTTATCTGTGGCCTATGAGAGGTGCCCTTGAAGACCCTTAATGCTTCTTGTATCCCACTTTTACTGTACTGCCATGTCTCAATGGAAGTATTATACAGATGTTCTTACAAGCAAGAGACTACCTATTGTATTTCTCTGTTGGGGTCCTCAGCCACCACAGGCCTTGCCCCCCGTCTTTCTCCAGCTAGGCCTACCAGTCTAAACCCACCAGACAGGGTTTGACTCCAAGGTTCTGGCTCCTTAATCTTGGGGCTCACGGCCCTCCTTTTGCCTCCATTATCAGACCTAAGCTCTCTGGCCCAGAGGCCCATCCCCTGGTCTTGTAACCAGAGGGCCACAAGCCCAAGGCTGGGCAGCAGTACTGGCCCAGGCCAAAAGTATACTATTGCACATGCTGGTGCACCGGGCTCCCTTGACTTTTTATGACTGTGCCCACGGCGCTAATGAGGACTCCTTCTCCCTTACAGCCTTGCCCACAAACCACTGGTCTATCAATCAACACACACACACACGCACATGCACACGCACACGCACACGCACAGAGTCAGTCAGTGGGTTCTAACAATAAAAAAATAGAAATTAAAGAAGGCAGCATGCCAGCTTCTGTTTTCTTCATGGCTTGGTACTCCCGCTTTCCCGCTGCCACTGCTTCTCTGAGGCTCAGCAGCAGCAGTTCCCTTCTCGCAGCAGCAGCAGCCAAGCCTCTCTGTGGAGCTCTCGTGTGCAACCTCCTTCCCCTTTGGCCGCTGCCCCTACAGCTGCTAAGCCCAGGGATTTTATAGTTCTGGCCTGGCCTCTTCCAGTCACCTGACTAGTTGGCCCGGCTCAGCTTTTAACCTCTACCCTGCCAGCAGGTTGTGCCCAGAAAGTGCTGGTCTTAAAGAGACCGACCTGCCTTCTGGTAATAGGGCTAGGGTTCCCTGTTATAGCTACAAACTGCTATCCTATGTCTCAGAAAGCCAAGGCCAGCATTATGCAGGTGATGGAGCATACCTCTAGCTCCTGTGGGTCCTACTGGGCCTGGGAAGAACTGCAGGACTTAATCAACATTTGGTCAGAACAAAAGATCATAGACCAGCTGGAAAGTAGAAGGAATAAGCCTGTTTATGTAGCCATTGCAAAAGCAATGCAGGTGCGAGGGCACAACTGTGACTGGACTCAGGTCTGGTGCAAGATCCAGGTGTTTTACCATGCCAAAGACGCAAACTCTCTGTCTGGGGCAAGGTACACAGCTGCTCCTTTCTACAACCAGCTGTCTGTCATTCTCTCCAAGGATGCAGGTGAGACGCCCTGTATGCAGTCTTTTGGGACTGGTGTTGTGGTGGAGGAGAGCACACTGACAGAGGCAGCTTCTCCTGAGGGGGCAACCGTGAGCAAGTCGCAGCAATGTGGAGACTTCCATGTTTCAGGGTGATGGGGGCTGCCAACAAGAGCAGTACACCTTGCACATGATCTCAGAGTTGCCCCTGATTCCACGGACTGGCACAGATAATGAAGTGGAGGAGGATGAACAGGAAGAAACTGATGTGGTTTCTCTTCCCAACACTCAATCATCGTTTTCTGTTCCTAAGACCAAAGAAGATGCATGACCGGTAACTTGTAAGTATCTTGTAACGTGCCTCTTGCCACTGGCAGGCACTGATAAGGTTTGTGAGAGTTGGGTTTGTGTGGTGTTGGGGGGAGAAATTGAGGTGTCACTGGAGGTGGGGAGCCACACTCATACATGACACGTAGGGGGAGAACAGGGGTGCGTGTGCCCCCCCGAGATTGGCCGCTGCCAAAGCCACCGCTGGCTTCTGCGGGCAGTCGCTGCTCCCCTTTTGTGCCAATGCAGCCGCTCACCACCACGGTGCCCCGCCCAGTCATTCATGGCCATGCTCTTTTGGTGGTAGTGGGCGAAGGGTATATGCCATTGTCTTTTGGGGTTAGCTATCTGGTAATGTAACAGATGCTGAACTAATTTGTTTGCTTTAATTATTTGCAGCTGGCACAGGCATGTGGGCCTGAACTGGGCACTTGTAAGTTTTGGGCAATATGAATGGTGCCCTGCTCTTGCAGAGTTTGTTTCCATGCCTGTAGGCATTTTCTCTACTGCAGGGTGAGGGGCAGGCGGGGGGGGAAGGGTGTAGTTTTCTCCTCTGGGGGGAAGGAAATGTCACCAAAGCAGGAAGACTTTTTTCATTTGTTTACCAGCTATCATGCTCAAACACAGCTGGGCACGTGCCCCCAAACCTTGGACCCCAGCTTGCACTACTGCAGAGCACTCAAGGGACATGTATCATGGGCAGCGACGCTCTCAAGAAAGCATGATGGAGGCTTTGGTGGAGTTGTCATGAGCCAGTGTCAGGGGCAGAGGGCTGGCAGGATGAGCTCCAGGGGTTGCTTCATTCTGAGGTCCAGAAGAACCAACTTGCAGACAAGATAAATGCCTTCAGTGAGAAGGTGCTAGGCCACATGGAGCGGTTGGTAGACATGGCCATGGAGTGCCGCGTTGATTCCAAGAGGTTGCAGGACTCGATAAGTGATGTCCTTCAGCGCTTGCCGAACTGCCTCTTTAAAAAGCGGGTGCCACCCCAGAAAGGGCAAAGTAGCTCCACTCGGTTTGCCTCTGTGCAGGAGGCAGCCAGGAGCATTACAGCTGAGCCTGTTCCCCCAACCGCAGTGGAGGTGGGAGGGGAGTAAGACCGCCAGCAGGGCCAGGCGGCCACCACTGTGGTTCAGGGGGCAGGGCTGGATCAGGGTGATGTGGGGGTAAAAGGAAAGAAGCCCAAGTAACCGGCTGCTTACAGTATTGTGTTCCTTACAAGACAACCTCATGTTATCCTAGCTTTCTGCATCTGGCTCCATAACTTTGAAGGGCTGGGAAAATCCCCACTCAGAGTGCTGGGTCGGGGAGGGGAGTTTCGTTAATTTTGTGGTTTAATTTTTTTTTTTTTTTCTGCCTGCTGCTTTTCCTGGGCACTTGCTGCATGGGATATGGGGGGTGGATGGGGACAGGCGGGCAGTCTCTTGTGCAAAGGGGCTGTGTCACTCCTTACAAGTCGGGCTTGCACACAAGCACTTTGCTATGGCAGCCACTCTGCAAAGTTATGCAAAGGGGCTGCTCCCTGCCCAGACTTTTTTTTCCTATGGGAAGGCTGCCTAGCCCTGGTCAAGGTCTATAAATTGGGGGAGCAGTAACTGGGGTGTGCATACATAGATTTGACACAGATGAGAGAGGGCAGCACACCAGAGGCAGAAGGACTCAGCCCAGTGGGGAGCCCAGGGGTGAGAGTTGCCCCCGGGGGGCACAGGAAGGCAAATGCAGCATTTGAGGAGTGCAGGCTGCTGAAGTGGGGTGCAGTAACACTTTGAGTGAAGGATGAGAGCCACTTTGTGACCTGGGACTTGCAAGAGGACGTTGCAATGTGCTCCACAAGTGGTCAAACTTTACAGATTGGTAAGTGACACCTGAGAAGTGATTGTGCCCTGAGGGTGGTGGTGGTGGTGCATTGTTTGCTTCAACTTTCATGTAAACTTTCATGTTGGTGGATTTTTTGTTGTGAAGGAAGTTACATGAGGTGCACAAGAGGTCTGGGTTGGAGGCGCTGCATGGTGTTTTCCAATAAAAATTCCTGTGCTCTTTCTATGCTCCCTCCCTCCTGTTTTTACTTCCCATTGCCACGCTGTGCTCCCGGCAGCGAGAAGAACAAGCAGAAGAGAAGAACCTAGAAGGACGCCTGCAATATCTCAACTGGCAGTCTCAACTCGCAATGCTGGCAATGTCGCACGGCCAGGTGCCTATTGCTAGATTCATAATACTTAAAAAAGAATTGCGTGAGAAATGAGAATTATGATTATTCCTGATAATGATAGTAAACAGTGCATGTATGAACATTAACCCCCTCTCTGCCATACCGTCCAGAGTTTATAAACATAGAGAAAAGGGACCTTACTCTGTGAGTATAGCAGAAACTAAATATGCATGTGAAATAATGATTGGTTAGTAAAAATGTATATATTATTATTATGTAGCCCAGGTATTTGGGGTACATACTCCCCTTCTTCAATTGAAGGGGATTGTTAGCTGGCAGGTGTGCTGTCTGTGGGGGAACTGCAGACTGCTCAGTTCCCCTCCGTCCCTATAGAACCAGGCCAGGCCAGGCAGGGGACTGAACTGTATACACATTTATTGACCTGAACTTATCACAAGGGAAAGGAACATGGATATAAACATTTGTACTATATATATATATATATATGTATGTGTATATATGTATATATTTCTATATATATCTATATGATATCTAAACCAGTAACATAAACAATACCCTCTGGGTAAATGACATAAAACCTTATACCAGTGCTCCAGAGACAGTTAAGTCACAGGTAAGTATCTGATCTGAAACAGATAAACCCCCAAAATAAACTCAATCCCGAGGGGAAACCCCAATGCCCTTGGGCTTTTTGCAAGCCCTACAAAGAAGCCAGTAACTTTAGGGGGGCCCTCTCAATGGGACCTCCCCTCTCAGGAGCCCTTAACTAACTGGGGGGGGATGGGACTCCCCTCCTCTGTGAGAATCCTCTTTATACAGGACTGCTGGTGATGCTACATGATTGACTGATTTAATAGATTTTTAGGGTCAGAAGGGACCCCGGTAGATCATCAAGTCCAACCCCCTGCCCTGGGCAGGAAAGAGCACTGGGGTCAGATGCCCCCAGCCAGGTGCTTGTCCAGTCTCTTCTTAAAGACCTCCAAGGAAGGGAAGAGCACCACCTTCCTTAAAAGCCCATTCCAGATAACCCTTACCGTAAAGAAGTTCTTCCTAATGTCTAATCTAAATCTTCTTTCTGTCAGTTTGTGGCCATTGTTTCTAGTTACGCTAAGGGTTGCCTTGGTAAACAGAGCATCTCCTATTCCTTGCTGTGCCACCCCCACAAAAAAAAGTGTAGAGGGCTACAAGATCACTTATCAGCCTTCTCTTGCGGAGGCTGAAGAGCTCCAGGTCCCTCGACCTCTGTTGTTCGTAGGACATTACCTGCAAGCCACTAACCATATTCATACATAGATTCATAGATGTTGGGGTCAGAAGGGACCGCAATAGGTTATCGAGTCCGACTCCCTGCATAGGCAGGAAAGAGTGCTGGGTCTAGATGACCCCAGCCAGATGTCTATCTAACCTCCTCTTGCAGACCCCCGGGGAAGGGGAGAGCGCCACCTCCCGTGGGAGCCCGTTCCAGACCTTGGCCACTCGAACTGTGAAGAAGTTCTTCCTGATGTCCAGTCTAAACCTGCTCTCTGCTAGCTTGTGGCCATTATTTCT
>JAGPOW010001296.1:28202715-28222219 GCA_030014935.1 Caiman crocodilus | reverse complement strand
GCCCTCCTCTGAACCCTCTCCAGGCTGGCCACATCCCTTTTGAAGTGCGGTGCCCAGTACTGGACGCAGTACTCCAACTGCGGCCTGACCAAAGTCACATAGGGGGAGTATCACTTCTCTGGACCAGCTTGAGATGCGTCTTTGGATGCATGACAAGGTATGGGTGGCCTTGCTGGCTGCGGTCTGGCATTGGTGGCTCATGCTCATCTTGGAGTCAATAATGACTCCAAGATCCCTTCTGCATCTTGCAGTGGGTCAAGTACCGATCAAGGACTATTAGGCCTGTGTTTCCCAGGGGGCACAGGGCCAAGATCAATCCAGACCCTGGGTGGTTGTAGTGTTACCCTCAGGCTTGTGGGTGTGTTCCAGAAAGGGGTTCGGCTGGACATGAGATACCCCAAGGAGGCACTCAGAGCCTGAAAGGTGGTCAGGTACAGTGAAGTGGGTGGCTCAATGCAGGATCACCCCCTACTGGCCCGCAACAATTCGGAACATCTCCAGCCACTGCTGATCATTCCAGGTACACAGCACAATTCACTCCCACCAGTCTGAGCTGCTCTTGGAGGCACAAACCATGCAGTTGCTGCTCCTGAGCTTTCTCCACAAAGCCCAGTCAGCTTCCATTTCTTTGCATGCCTCTTAGTTGTCCCATTCCTTAAAATATATCCATTTTCTTTTTCATGAGGTGCCTGTATGTGCAGCCCTGTTCTCATCGAAAGCTTGGAGAAACACTAAGAATGCATATGCTATCATCATTATCCGGTCGTGCATGTCTTATATTAATTTCAAGGCAAGCAGTAGTTCAGTCAGCCGTGCTATCACCTCCTCCTTCTGCTCACCCATATCCTCCAGATTCTTCATGTTGGAGTATTCACTGCGTTGTTCTCATTCTCCACTTCCTATTCCTCACGTATTTTGTCCTGAAACTTTATTTGGTCCTTGTCCATCATCAGCCACTTCTCAGATCTCAGCCATTTCTAATATCGCCACCACCCACAGCACCAAGCAGGGGGCAGGGAGGCTCGTGGTCTGGAGCTCTGTCTAGCTCAGGGATGGGCAATCATTTTTGGGTGGAGGGCCACTTCACAAGACTTCGTGAGCTGTTGAGGGCCACATGGTTAGCCCTGCCCCTTGATGGTTGCCTCACCCCCTGGTTGCCATCTTGGGACCAAAAGTCCCACCCTTAACTCCTAACCTTTGCCACCAGAAGTCCCTTCCCTTGGCCCCTGGAAATACTCCTTTTGGCAGAGGGGGTTATCACCTTAGAACTGTAAAACACCAAATCATACACTAAAAGTCAAACATCTACTATAACGTATATTACTTTTATTACAAAAAACATTTTGTCATGATTTGTGTTTGCTTACTGTATATACAGATGATTGCATAATAACTCGAAAATGACTTTTTAGTCTTTTCTATTGTGTATGGAGGTGTGGAGGGGTTTGGGGCTGGGAGACTGTCAGGGAACTTTGTGAGGGGGTGTGGCTGTGGGGGGCATAGGGCATGTGTTGAGGTGTTGTGTCATTTGTGGGATGTGGGTGTGTACCTCTGGAACACTCCTCTTCTACAGACAGCTCAGGCAACACTGTGTGTGTGTGTGTGTGTGTGTGAGAGAGTGTGTGCGCGCACGTGTGTATGGTGTGGTGTGAGGGAGAGTGGAAGGGGTGTGAGGACCGCCCACACACACACTCCCCCCGTGGCACAGCAGTGGGGTGGGGGTGCTGGTGCCTGGCTCTGGCCAGCACTGCACATTGCAGTGAGACGTGCACCCCCTGCCCAACCATCTGTATCCCCAACATCCCCTGCACTCTCCAGGGCATGGGAGGAGGGAAGCCTCAGGCAATGGAGATGGCTGCCTTCCCAACCCCAACCAGCTCCCATGCCTGGGGCTTCCCTGCCATGTCGCGCATGTGCAGGGAGTGCCAGCGATACAGACAGCCCAGCAGGTGCTGCGCTCCTCGCCGCAATGTACAGCGCTGGCCAGAGCCAGGCACCAGTGCCCACCCCTCCCTGGCTGCTGCCCCCGTTGCCTACCCGGGCTGCATGCCATGGGGGGAGGGGTCCTCACACACCCCCACCCTGCCCAGCCCAGATCCACCCCTACCAACCCAATTCCTTGCCTGCTGCCCAAAGGGAGCGGGACACCAGGGAACCTGGCAGCAGCAACCCCTCCTGGAGCTGGTGGGGCCAGGCCTTTCTGCCCACAAGGAAACAAGACATAATAGTGTATGTTGGGGGTGTACATAGGTGCCTTACTCCCACCTTTGTGGGAGGAGCCAGCTAGGAGCCAGCCTGATTGTTGCTGTTGTATTCACTCTGCTTATGCATGTTCAAAGATAGGAGCCAGCTGCATCAAACCATATCTGAAACATCCTCTGGACACCCAAATTCAACACTGACTTAGAGGAAAGAGTGCTGCCTACTACCTGGCATTACTTCCTGTCCTGCCTTGGTTTTCTCCCAAACAATGGTACAATAAGCAATGAAACTTTTGAAGCCTTGCTGCTGAGCAGTTTAAGGCCTGCTCATCGCTGCTCATGGAGAGGGTAAGCTCCCGCGGGAGAGAGAACTGATACCAAAGAGCATTGCCAAGTGATCCTGGGTCTTGTGCCAATATTTGTAAGATGTTATTATAGTTCAGGGAGGCATGTATGTGTGATGAATTCAGAATGACTTTGCCTGGGAGGGAAAATGTGCTTAAAGAAAAACAAACTTCTAAAATGTTTCCCCGCAAACAGCTCCAATCCTTCCTCTTTAAATGTTCTTCTGATGGTTTTGTGAAGCATCACTCACTTTTAGTGTTTAATGATGCTGTAAATGTGGTGCATAGGATGATAGAGATGCAGTCAGCTCAGGCTCAGGGAGATGTCCATCCTCTGTGCAGCCCCTGCCCTGTACTGTCTATATGTGACTGCAAACAAATATGGCGTCTGGTGAATGACCTACTGTAAGGGAGGAGGTTTGAATGATAACCTTCCTAGACCATTCAGACGTTTCCATATGCAGGATAGTCAGGAAGTTCCAGCTGAGTGCAGGAACTCGTATCGACTCTCATGGGTTGTGGACAAAGCCTGGGCTGGAATGTAGGATAAGCGTTTCTTCTTGTCCGTTCCACAGCAGTGAGTTAGAGCTTTTGTCCTCCGTGTCATTTTGATGTTCTCATGCTTTATTAATACTACTGTGCAGTCCAAAAGACGAATACAGTACCTGCTGCTGCGTGCTATGACACCACTCTTGCAATCAGCTCTGCCTGCAGGATTAAGGGCACAAAAGTAGACAGCAAGAAGATGGGATGCACTGTAGAAACCAGAAGAGAGGATGACTTAATGATGTGATACATTTTATTTGATAATTTTTTATTTTTCTAGACCTGTTCTAAGCAATCGCCTTACCTCTTGTAGATCTCATGGAGAAGTTGTCAGTCATGCATGACCCTTGACTGCTCACACAGTGACAGGGACAGTCTCCATGGCCTCGCTTTCGAGTGATGTGCCAGCACTAGCTCTTGGCTCAGAGTTAAATCCTGTGGTCCTACCCGATTTTATAGCAGACCCCAGTCGACCGTACTCCAGTTTGCCAACTATGTTTCCTTGTGGGGATTAACTTGATCTGGTTCCTGTGACATATTTCCATTCAGGAGTTGTGAGGAGGAGGTGAACACAGTGATACCAAGCAGTTTCTTCGAAGTAAAGTATTATCTGTTTATCAGGGGTACATTGGATGGTGTAGGAAATAAATCTGAGAGAAAAGTCTTTCCAGAAAGATAAACATTAGTGACAGAATGAGACCAGCAGTTTGGATGGAGAGGGGGTGGTAATACTTCCAGATGTGCATCTCTCTAGACTGCCAAAGAAACACAGCATAAGAAGCCAAAAGCCATGAAAATAATATTCCTGAACTAATGTGAACTCATAAAAAGACTGCCCTGCTTTCTTCTTTTTTTAAAACTGTGGTTTGGAGAATGCATCTCTTTAAAAAAAAACTAAATGCAAATTAGCCTGGATAGAAACATTTTCCTTTGGACGGAAAATTGGCCACAGGGCTCGAATTGAAAGATAATATTCACCAGAAATGGTTCAACATGGAGAGGGGGGGTATATTATTTTGCCATGGGGCTTAGTGTTTGTTCCCAATGTATTAACAGTAAAAGGTGCCAGCCAAGTATATTAACCAACTAATTGCGCCATTATTTGTCAAATCATTTATTATACAAACATTTTGAGCAATATTGGCCCAACTCTCTAGTTCAAATGCTAATTGTTAAATAAATTAGTCACTGAATAGCTGTAACATTTGCTAAATGGAGTATACTGTGAATTCTGTTTAGTATTGTTAGTCTCTGGAAGATAGGGAAAAATGGCACAGAAGAAATTTGTACTTGGTACTAAATGAGAAAAAACAGTAACGAAAATTTAACAGGGACACCTAGAGAGCTAAAGAGATTATATAGACAAATAACAAAATCAAATCCTTTTTAGATAATGCAAGTTCTTTCATCACAAAAATATTGATCTATGACGCACATATTTACTAGGACATGATAGGATGGAGGAAAAAATAGCAGTCAGAGAAACCAGTGCCTGTTGGTAGGGCCTGGACTAGCTTGAATTTACAGTATGACGTAGCAGCTAGAAAGGCCGACTCGATCACACTGTGGAGCAGCAAAGCAATATTTCCTCTCTGTATGACTCTCATGTTGGATTGCTGCCCTAAAAGCTGAGGACTACGTTGCCAGAAAGATGCCAAAAACCTGTGATTAGCAGAGCTTTGGAATATTTTGATTCTTGAAGAGTGATTTAGTGCAATTAAAATTAGTGTGCTTCCAAACTGGCAAAAGTTTATTATACACATGCTTTAATAAAGCAAACAGTAAGTTTCAATGGGAATCATGGACTTTAAGCAAAGGTATATCATGGTATAGTGAAATGTAATTAATGGAAACTTCGGTCCTCATTTAATGAAATGTTTTCTCACAGCAAGACACATGAGGCTGTGTGCTTAAGTAGTAGTGTAGTCAAGGTATATACTTGACTAACTAATTAAAATGAAAAAAGGAGTTAAAGACCTAAATAATGCTGCTGTTCCTACTGTTGCTGCTGCTTTGCTTCTGGATTTTATATTCTGTTTCCGTCTGTGCCTTGAAAATAACTATATGACTACAGGAGGAAAATAAAAGAGCAGCATGTATAAGTGCTTTCTGTCCTCAAAGACTACAGTTGTTCTGTCTCTCTGATGGTCAGTGGGTTTGTCTACATGAGGTGCTTTACTGCACAGTAATCTACTGCACAGTAAAGCGTCACCATCTACACATGCACAGCAGTTACTGCGCAGTATATTAGTCTACTGCAGAGTTGCCTGCTACCTGGAAATACAGGCAGTAGATTAACCCCACAATAACTACTGCAGAGTAGCTCATGTGTAGACTTCTGACCAGGAGCAAATAGCAGGGGGCAGAAAAACCTGTACCTTCTGTGAGGCAGCTGCTCCCCAGCTCCTGCCTTCACCTGTCAATCGGGGCAGGGACAATGTGCCACCTCACAGCCGCTGCTTCCCAGCCCTGGCGCAGCCAATCAGGACAGGGGCCTGGGGCAGGGAGCTGAGTAGCAGCAGCTGAAAGGGGCGGGAACTTATTCCCAACCCTGTGCCCTGATCTTTGGGTCAGAGTATAGGGCTAGGAAGAATTAGCTAGGGGGTGAGGGAGGAGGGAACGCTTTCCCAGAACCGTGTCCCAATCCGCAGATCAGGCACAGGGCTGGGAGGCAGCTTCCCCAGAGCTGAGACAGCTTTACCCACTCACAGAAACCAGGTCTGGCTGGTATCTCCTGCCAGCTTTCCCTGGCTGCTATCAGGGTGCATTCTGGGGAGCTGCAGTTCCGCTCAGGAGGAACTTTGCAAGCTGCAGAAGCTCAAATAGAAGCGATGCAAATTTCAGTTGGGGCTTTTTGCTCCAGTGCATGTGATCGGACATGCACTTTGGTGTAGGGCAAATTGTGCCACCTGAGGCAAAATAACCCTGCCTGGCTCCTCCTGGATCTGCAGCCAGGGGGTACTAGAGCCCAGGGCTCGCACCTGTGCTAACCCCAGCAGTACAAAAAGCTGCCCTGTCAAGTAGCACAAGGCTACTCACTCTCAGGAGTTTCCGGGGCCCAGCCCATTGGTACCTGGGGATACTACGCCTTGTGCCAGCTGAAGCAGCCCAGAGAGTCCCCTGCACACTTCACTCGCTGCAGCAGTCTGGCAGTGGGGGCAGCTGCCTGGCTGTGACCTGCTGTGCACCTGCCAGACCCAGATAGGGACTGTGGCTGCAGAGCTGGCCTTTGTGCAGCATTGCTGCCAGGTGTTCCTCTGTGTGGCTGTCAGGGCAGCTACTGCCTGGAAGATGTTCCAGGTGTGGTGGCCTGCTTTGAACTGTCAAAGCATGTCCTCCTGACCCCAATTGGCCAGGAGGTCAACCAGAGCCGGCTGGGTCAAAGGCACCAGCTCTGAGCACTCGGGGTCCTGCCACTGGTCTCCCTAACAGAAATGCTGGTGTTCCCTATTGGAAAAGTGAAAAATCCCTGATAAAAAACCCCAAGTCACTCTGTAAAATACCCCAAAATCCATGTTCCTCCATAATTAAAACAAAAGGCCACTACAGAGAGAGAGAGAGAGAGGCAGCAAACATTTGCGCAATGGTTTATTGATATATCTGCAGTGTCACAGCAATTGGGACGATTACCAGTGTCTCTACAATAATAATAATAATAATGTGAATTCTAAATACATGTTTCATGAATACATGTTTTGCTGCCCCCCCACAGGAACTGCAGCCCCCCCACAGGGGCCAGTGTCCCCCACAACAGCTACCACTCCCCACTTGTTCCTCCAGCCCCCTGAATTGCTGCCCCACCTGGCCCTATCCCCCACCAGCTCCTGCATCCCGTCCAGTGGCTGTCCCACCCCCCCACTCCCTCAGACCCCACAATGGCTTCCCACCTGGCAGCCCTTACTGTGAACAAGTTCTTTCTAATGTCCAACCTAAATCTGCCCTCCACCAATTTGTGGCCATTGGCCATGTGTAGATGAAACAAGAAGTGTGTGTGCATGACACTTTGAAGTGGGCTAAATGCTTTTGCACCACTGTAATGGTGTCAGTGTTTGCATGCCTTGGCAGCATATTGCCCATTAATTCCAGCCGCTGTAGGAAAGTCGGCAGCATAATGCACCTTAAATGACTTGGGGCGCAGCAAACTAAAATGCCTTCATACATGAAGTGCCCTGCTTAGACAAAACCTTGATAGACCTCATGCACTGTTGCAGCTGTAGAAACTAGATGCTGAACCAGCTCATTACACAGTAGTCATTTGGGGGAAAAGGAGGCTCCCTTCTTCCTGGACTTTTGCGTAGTTACAAATAAAAAATGTCGAAAGCACTGTCTAACAAACCCCCAAATCTTCACGTGGATCCTGCTTCCCACATCAAGTTCAAAAGTTAGGTTCTTTCCTCCTCAGAAAGCCAAAGGTTCCCACCACACAGCTATGAGCAAATTGTGTTGAAGAACAAGACTGAGCCATATGCTGCTTCGCTGAGGTGAAAGAGCAGTGTTTAATAGACCTGAAAGCTGGCGGCCGTGCAGCACAGGAATCAGGCATGAGCCCAAATAACAGAAGCTAGAAGCTCTGTTCTCCGCTTCTGTCCTGCCAAAAATCCTCTTACAATAATGCTTGTGTCCCACTTCGTTCACCTGTAAATATAATGCATTTTTGCTCCTGTTCCCTTTCTTCCACAATAAGTCATATGCGATCCTATAAGGATTTTGCAAAGTAAAGTGCACAGCCCCTCCGGGTTCACTGTATAGACTAGCAGCACCTATTGTGGGGCATTTGTCATTAAAGTTGCCTCAGTGACTGATTAGAAAGTGTCTAAAATGATCAACTTATTTATTTTAATGACAAATGGATAACAAGTAATAAATGAAAACTACAAAGAAAATGTCAAAAATCACAATGTAGGTGTTATAATTTTCCTCTGTGGAGGATTCACCATAAGCTTGTGACTCTCGTTATTTGAGAGCTTCTAGTAGTCTAAGTCCATGCACTGGAAAAGCAGCTGCTTCTGGACATCTCCACTCTGGTTTCAGGTATTAGCGCTCTGTAAACAACGAAGAGTAAGCAGGTAAGCTTCCTCCCGTGGTCATTCCTCCCGTGGTAGAAAGCTGCTTGTCTTCATAGAAGCTTCCTAGAATTCAGTAAACCATGGACTTCGGTATACTTATAGATAGGGGTCTACATACGTCATGGCAAGCAGAAGGGATTTTCACAAGCTGCTTGTGACCTGCAGAGTTAATTTGGGGGCTTTTTTGCAGTGAACCTGCCCCTTGCTGCTGATTGGCCAAGGGACCCCAGTGGCCCCACCCCTCCCCACTGATTGACAGAGAGGGTAAGGGTCCCTACTTATAAAAACTAGGGTCTATTTATGGTACACCCAACATGACTGCTAGCTAGTACCCTTTCCCCACAGACCTTGTTCAAGAAGGTCTCACTGACCTTCCCAAGATGGATGCAGTGTCCACCCATTACTCCACCTGGCATGCTTAGACTGCATCTTGAAAAGTTCCCTATGACAATACAAGAGAGGGTTATAATCTCACCAAGAGTGTTGATACAGCCAGAATTTTTAAAACTGTATATATATTTTAGTGAGGACAGAAAGTTAGCCATATTAGTCTGAAGTCAGACAGGAGACAGGGCAGGATGTCACCTTAGAAAATAACTGGTTCAAAGAGACATAAACTTTTGTAGGTGACAACCTACTTCATCAGATACTACAAGCAGGTACAATTTGATGTATGCTTTGGCAGAGTTCTGCAATAATTTTCTTTCTGTTAGAAGTGTGATATTGTTATTATGTAGTATCCCAAATTGTGCCAAGCATCTCTCAACATTTTCAAAGAATAAAAATAAGACAGTCTCTGGAAATGTTTTATCCCATCTTCTCATCAGTACCTACATTCATGTCATGTTGATTAAATTGACAACTTTTATTATTATTTACTGCTTTGTTATGAAGTTTCTAAGGGGATTAACACAAATTACAGACACAGGGAAATGATGCCCCTGTCTCAGTTATTTACTAAGTGTAAATGTATGGCAATGCTGCTAGAGTCCACTTCTGTCAATAAATGGCAAGTGTGAATTGAAATAGTCTTGCAGTCTTTCCAGCTCTAAGATTCAATCCCAAAGCTAAAATTAAATCCCTTGTTGCCTGGTGGGATCAGGCCAATGCTCAGGATCTCAATATTACGCTGTTAGCCAGGAGGACGTGGTGTGCAATTGCACATGCACACTCAAAAAATCAAATAGGTGCATATACACACGCACTGCCAACTCAGGCACACACACACATCCAAAATTACCAGTCTAGACACACACACATCTATCACCAATTCAAGCACCTCTACACTATACATACCAAAAGTTAGACAAAAATCAATTGTCAATACTTGCACATCCAATACACATACACAGATTACTAATTCATATATCTCACACACAATGACATATGTGTATATTGAACAGCTCACACACAAACCACCCACCTACACATACAAATACACACAAGTTAGTTCCTAATTTGGGTGGTGTGGGATGTATGTATGTGCTTAGGGGTACTTGGAATACTTAGTGTGCTTGACTATGGTAGGGGGAATCAAGGATCAAAGATCCCTAGAAGGAGGGGAAGGAGAGAGATGTATGGTGTATGGGGGTTAAAATGAGACAGTGAAAGTGCCAGGAGTGAAAGTTGCTGGGGCCAGGATTGAAAACAGCAGACTGGAGGGGAGCTAGGAAGAAGTAGTGGGGGTTGCCGGCAGGGCTTCTGGGTTGCTAGGCAGCATGACATGAAGCATGTCTGGTCCAGGTGAAGATGGCATCCCCACTGGGTCTGTCTTCAATGACCCCTTTTATAGAGGTGGACTTTCTGTGACCCCAGTGGCAGGGGGCCTGCCCAGGCAAGGCCCAGCCCCTGGTGCACTGAGCATGAGCATTCCAGGTCAGGACATGCAGTTTCAGGTGTCTGTAATGGTGTCTTGGGTGGGTTCTACAGCAGTTTTTGTCTTTCAAATCTTGAGCTAGGGAGGATCAATACAGGGTGATGGTTGTGTCTTGGAGCTGATGGTTCAGTCATTCAGAGGGAACTATTTTTAGACCTACTGCCATTGTCTCTCAAGCACCCTCATTCATCCCCATTTATTCAGGAACCAAGTTACATAGGAGGGGTAGGTATGAGTCACACAATTACAACAGAGTTGCAGTAGGGTATGGGCAAGCAGGGGACACAAGATGGAGACTTGAAAAACAAAATGGAAACTTGACATGACTTATGCTAACTTACATATGTAGGCCTAAATCATATAGTATCAGTAAAACAGTAATATAGAACAGTAAAAATCAAGGCACTTATTTGAAAAGAAGGACCAAAAAAAGAAAAAAAATACAACTTGCTAACAAAATAAAATGCTGAAGTTTATCCGATGTCTTAGCTCACTTATACTTATCTATAGGGAATAGCAGGAGAGAAAAAGTCAGAAATGGTTGGGGAAAGAGAGGGAATATATGTTGAATAAATAAAAAAAAAAACAAACTGGGGGTTTTGCTATACCCTGATTGGGTGTTCTACAGAAATTAATCCTGCAAACCCTGAACCTAAGAACATGAGTTGCTACTTTTTGAGCTAAAGAACCAGGTCTGTTCATTTGTAAATATTTAACTTATTCATGTAGCTCTCACTTTGGTCTACTGAAGATAAAGGTACATTACTTTAGGAGGGTTAACACAGATTAGATGCATCTCTGCCAGTTTCTGGTCTTTTCAGAGCATCCATTTCAGGTTTCATCACAGAGTAGAAATTAAGGATAGAAGAGATCAATAGATGAGCCAGCTTTCCTTCACATATTTTACAGGCCACTGCATTTCACCCAAATATTCTGTTTCAAGCCTAAGGACTATAGTTATGCCAAATATTTCTGTCTTCAAAAACAAAATAGTGTATTTACTCAAATATAAGTCAAGGTTTCTTCCCCCAAACAGAATAGAGAAAAAAGCCCCTCATCTTACATTCACATATAAAGAAACCTCATTAAATACATTGTCTATCATTAACCTGCTGCCAAAAACATCATTTACTCAGTAATAGAAACCAAATATGAAGTTGAATAAATGCAGCCAACACTGAGCATGACTATAAAACACATGGCCCATATTGGACAAATATACTAATGGGAACCTAACACAGGGATAGATTAGCACAGCTCCATCTGAATAAGATGTATGGTGGTGTCCATTATGCTCAGTCCTGCTCAGCACTGTTTGTTTTTGGCCCAGAGCAAGATGCACAGGTGGATGCCTGTTGCACCCCTGTGAGCCCCGGGACCTCCAGGACCACCAATGACCCCCAGCTTAGCTGGAGGTAAGCAGGGGCCTGTAGTGGGAAGGACATAGCCCAACTGTGGGAAAGCAACTGGGAGGAGCCACGGAGGGTCACACACCCACCCCCAGCTCCTACTTGGCCCAGTCCCCCAGGGAGCCACATGACTGGTGCCACCCAGTGCATAAGGCAGGGAAAGCGGGGGGCTTTCACCTGTCCCCTTCTTTGGTGGGGCAGGGACCCCCCCCACTCTCCCTAGAGCGGCACATAACCCCTGGTTCCTACTTCACCCAGCTCCCCAGGGAGCCATGCGACTAGAACCTTGCAAACAGGACATGCAAACAGGCGTGCTTCTAGGCCCAGTGCGGGAGTTAGTGTGGGAAGGTGTGCAGGAGGGGCCCAAGGCCCCAGGCAAAGAAACTCAAGGGAGCAGTTGACACAGTCGTTGCCCAACTACTGCTGGCATGATGGCAGGTTACCGCCTGTGGCTGGATTCCTCCCCTCTGGTGCTTCCAAGGCCTCCACCCAGATCGAGCCTCTGGCTCTCAGCTGTAGGAGCTGCCTAGCGCAACTCCAGGCACATGGGATCAGGAGCACTGCAACCTCCGCTTGTGAGGTTTGCACCATACTGGAGTCTCTGGAATCCCAAATAGTGGAGCTCTAGACCACAGTGCAGAGATCTGTGAGCCATCAGGGATGGCAAACAGGAGATTGACTCCTACTGCCAGGCCCTTCACCCCAGGACAAAAGAGCAACCTAGGTCCTCTGCCAGGACCAGAGAGGCCAAGAGGCACTCCCATACTGTCCAGGGGGCTGGACAAATGTTGTCTCTGGCCCTAAGACTCACTGTACCAGGGTCACCACCCCTCTGGATCTCTGCAACAGGTACAAACCTCTTGCAGCACCAGTAAAGCCTGCAGAGCTGCCAGCTACTGAAAGTGACAAAGAAATACGACCAGCTTTCATCCCTAAGAAGAAACACAGAGTGGTCATTGTGGGTGCCTCCCTCCTAAGGGGGAGTGAGGAAGCGATCTGCTGCCTCCTGGGAGCCCATATCTGGGATGTGGCTGAGGGGATCTCAATGCTTCTCCGGCCCTCCAACTACTACCATATGCTCCCTATCCATGTGGGCACAGATGACACAGTTTGGAGCAATCCCAGCTGGGTCATGAGTGGCTACAGGGCTCTGTGAGTGGGGCTTAGGGGGCTGGGGGTGCAGATGGTTTTTTCCTCTATTCTTCCAGTTATGGGTCTTGGACTGAGGAGGGAGAGATAAATCGAGGCAGTAAACAGAAGACTGGCGCTGGTGCCACCATCAAGGCTTTGGCTTCTACGACCACAGCGCGCTCTTCAGAGAGAGAGGGAGTGGTCTGTTGGGAAGAGATGGCCTCCACCTCACTCCACTGGGGAAAAAGCTCTTCTCAGCCAGAATGGCTGGCTGGCTTGACCAGGCTTTAAACTAAGCTGACCAGGGGATAGGCGGACAACAATTGGAGCGAGTTCACCAAGCATCAAATGCAAAACCAACAGGCTGGGATACTCAAAGGAACCCTCTTCTACCCCAACCCAGGAACAGAGCTGCTCCATGAGTACAAGGGAGCCTAGGGCCTCCAAAGGCACACTTATGTGCCTGTACACTAATGCTAGGAATTTGGGTAATAAACAGGAGGAGCTGGTCCTTCTGCTAAACAGAAATGATTTCAATCTCATAGGGATCACAGAGACCTGGTGGGACTCCTCCTATGACGGGAGAACTGGTATCAATGCCTATACCCTTTACATGAGAGATTGTGCTGGGAAAAGGGGTGGGGATGTAGCTCTCTATGTGAAAGAGAGCTATATGTCTCTACAAGCTGAGATTGGCACCCAAGGAGGATGACTCGAAACCCTTTGGGTTAGAATATGAGGAGAACATAGAGAAGGGGATACAATGGTAGGAGTCTACTACAGGAGTCTACTCCAAACCAGGAACAAGTGCTTGACAAAGAATTCACCAGGGAACTGGCCAAGGCTGCATGCTCTCAGTGCACGGTCATCATGGCAGACCAGCTACCCACACATCTCATAGGATGAGCACTCATCCAAATCTGATTGGTCACAAAGCTTCCTTACGTGCATGGCTGAGCTCTACCTGTCCCAAGAAGTTTATGGGCCAACAAGAGGCAAGGTGCTGCTAGGCCTGGTACTGGCCAAACGGGATGATCTAATCAGTGACCTAAGAACTGAAGGGAAGCTGGGTGACAGTGACCACAAGTTGATCACTTTCACTATCCATCGCAAAGATGCCAAATAAGCCAGCAATGCAGTAGTCCTTGGCTTTTGAAAAGCTGACTTTCATAAGCTCAGGAGGCTTGTTCTCGAGGCCCTGAGAGACCATTTCACAAGGAAGGGAGTTCATGATGAGTGGTTACTCCTTAAGGAAGTGATCCTAGAAGCACAAAGGGAGTGCATCCCTACCCACAGGAAAGGTAGTAAAAACATGCCATTGGCTCAACGGGGAACTCATGGACCTCCTACGTCTAAAAAGAGAGGCATATAATGGATGGAGGACAGGAAACGCAACTAAGGGGTAGTATACTGCACTGGCCCACACCCACAGGCAGCAAACTAGAAAAGCCAAGACTGCAACTGGCTACATGAATCAAGGACAATAAATAGTCCTTCTTCAGATATGTAGGGAATCAGAAGAAAAACAAGGGCAACCTTGCAACCCTGCAAAACCAGCTGAGACATCTGACTACTGACACCCAGGAAAAAGCCAATCTACTTAATGATCAATTTGTGGCAGTTTTTCACCAACCCAAAGGGACCACCCTGCCTAACATGATGTGGGATGACTCGGGTAGATGCCCACCACTGAATATATGCCCACTGTTGGCATGGATCTTGTGAGGGAGAGTGTTGAGAGGCTGAGCCCCCATAAATCAGCTGGTCCAAATAAGTTGCACTCAAGAGTGCTAAAAGAACTGACAGACATCATAGCTCACCCACTGGCGAGGATAGTTGGGAACTTGCAGCACTCAGGTGAAGTACCTGAAGACTGGAAGAGGGTCAAGTAGTGCCTATCTTCAAGAAGGGAAGAAAGAAAACCTGGGAAACTACAGACTAATCAATTTGACCTCAATCCCTGGGAAGATTTTGGAAAAAATTACCAAAGAAACCATTCTTGACAGACTAACAGAAGGCACCATTCTGAGGGATAGCCAACACAGGTTTGTTATGGGCAGCTATGGCACCAGGGGTTGTCAGTCTGTTCACCCCCTCCACCTTTGCTATGACCCTGGCAGAGAGCCTAGGACCAGGCTATGCAAGTGCTGAAAAGGAGGGAGTCAACTGATTGATACCCCTTGCCTGGCAACTGCAAACACCAGGCCCTCACGTTTTGTGTTTTTAGACGCGGTGGATTTTCAACATCCCCGACACACAGGGAACCTTGGATCAGGAAAGGCTTCTTGATTGCAGGGTCCCTGTACATCAGGACCTTTAAAAACTATGTGTACAGCCCAGTTGCATGCAGGGATTTTAGCCATCCCTAGCACATAAGGACCCCCAAATCAGGGAGCTTCTGGGGTCTTTAAAGTGCCTTGCCTTTAAAAGTTGTATGGCAAGGCAGGAAGGCTGTCAGGCACAGGGGCTGCCAAATTCTAGGCTTGGGCAGCACCTCTGTTCTCAGCCCACCTTCGGGGGAGCCTTGTTACTTGCTCTGCTGACGGCCTGTTTTTGGTATCAGGACTGAGGATGTCCCAGTCCTGATGCCAATCCCCATCCCAGTGCCAATGCTGACAATCAACTAATTGTCTACATTGGCACGTGCCCATGTCCTACACATGCAATTTACAGCATTCTGCAAAGGAGCCGCAAAGATGTTCCACGTATTCTGGAAAATATCTTTGCGTCTGGTTTGCCACTGTGGTTGTGACTGCCACGATAGCCGTAAATGAGTTGCACTTGCGGCACTGTTACTATTTATACTATTTATCACTATTAATCACACCTTCAGTGTAATGTGTACCAGAGTCATTCATGACCAGCTTTTCTTGGGATAGTTTTGTCAGGGTGTGCAAGGAGGTGCAATTTGTGACCTATTTAACTATGCTGGCAAAAGCCCAAAGTCCAGGCACAGTTGTACTAGCAAGACTGTGTTTTGCCAGTTCCTTAGGTCACTCAGGAAAGAGGATCAGAATAAACCAGGAAAAACACAGCTTGGCTACTGCAAGCTACCTCCCACATTTTGAGCTCCTATGCCCGTTCAAAGAAACTGGCAAGCTTTACCAGTGAAGTATAGCTATAGCCCATGTCTTACCTCTCAACGAAAGTACTGAAAGTGTCTGATCCCCTTTGCTAAGTTAATGTACAGTTGGGTAATGGTTATGGGGTGACTGGAGCACTGACTCTGAGAGTTTGGGATGGGTTGGGTTGAGGAGAGACACAAAAATAGCAGCAGCTGGGCTGCAGCGTGACCTCCACACGCTGCCCCATGTGCAACTGTTACCCAGCATGATGAAGCATCCATTTATGCCTCTGCTCATGCACATAGCATAGAAATCACTTCTGGTGCACATCTCAGTCCTAGTTCTGACATAGTTGAATGTGCTTGTTATAGTGGATTACAGAGCTAACCAGAGCCTTACCCTGCCACCACCAAATCCTCAAAGAAGATTATTTTCAGGATCCTACCAGTCATACCGATGTAACAAAGTTTGGCATCAGCTTTCCCCACTCCCTTTGCTGCTCTGCAAGTGAAAATGCCAGTGCTGCTGGCTCCTGCCATGCTATGTGCCTTTTCTTCATAGAAATGTGGACAGGAAAGGGGGGGTGTGGGAAATGAAGTTATTGGCATTTGCAAGGTGGAAAAAATTGCAAACAGAAAGGGTTCAATGATACTGGAAGACATTCATTAACACCTTTGACTCCCCAACCTCAAGGGCAAGGCATCTCTTTACAGCTGTCAGTTGTTGGGGGAAGGCTAACGCTAACACCTCTGAATTTGTAGGTGATCCTGTCATTTCTAAACTAAAGGCAATATTGGTTTGTTAAGCTGCAGTTCATGGAGGCCAGCTTTGGCTTCTGACATGAACACTTATTTAGGTTAGATATAGACTAGACTTTCTCACTGAGAAATATTAAATTGTGTGTGCATTTAATAGACTGATGGAGCCTCCACATTTACATTTCTGGAGTTTAATTTAATCAGGATTCAGATATTATTTATACAGATGACTGGGGTGTAGTGAGTAATTTCCTCTTTGGAGTTTTGTTTACTTCCTTTGTTGGATTGTGATCTAATCTGTTTCATGTCTTCATTGAGCATATAATTAGTTTGCTAAGGCAGGTTATACAAACTTTTTCTATTTATTATGGGTTGTTTTTTTAACATGCTTAATGTTTAGCAGTCTTTCATTATTAGAAGCATCTGTTCTTAGGAAGTATGTGTATGCGTGTGAGGAAGCATGTAAAAATAAGAAGACCTAGAGCTAAGAGTAGGATCTGCTGGGTGCATCTACATGAGATGCTTACTGAGCAGTAGACTAATTAGCTGCACAGTAAATGTCTTAACATCCACATGGGCACACTATTAGGCTGGAGTAAGCTATTTTATGCCACAGCAGCACGCGTGTAGATGCTAAAAGGGCTGGCTGGTGTATAAGGATGCTTCAGTGCAGGGGCTGCCTTCCTGCTAGCCTCAAACTAAAGCACCTTCATGCCCTAACCAGCCCCTATGCAGCATATTGAGCCCCAGTGTGCTCCCTGGTGGACCCAGAAGTGGACCAGAAGTGCTTCTGGTCCACTTCCAGGTCTGCTGCCGAGCACGCTGGGGAGCCCCCCATGCTTCTGTGGGACGTTCCATGCACCCCAGCATCGGAGCACTTACAAGCCACCTGCTACCTAGAGGTTTGTGGAAAAAACATTTAAAGCTGTGTCTATGTCCGAATCATTCCGAATCTCTCTGAATCGATTCGGAGAGATTAAAGGGGCCTGTGATTCAGATTCAGAGATTCGGCCACTGAATCACATACGTGTGTGTGTGTGTGTGTGTGTGTGAACTATTATATATTAAAATTACACGCTTGCCACATTTTAATATATTCCTTCAAAACATCAACCATCAGAAGGACAGATAGGCAGCTCACTATCAAAGGACTGAAAAGTAATATTTTACCTGTTTTGGGAAGCAAAGCACAAGGGGTCAGCTCTCCAACTCCAAAATTTGTTACTGGCAATTCAAAATACCTGGCTACATTTTGTAGTCTAGGCTATGGGAGGAGAAGGAGAGGTTCTACTGGAAATTTTGTTTTATAACTTAATTGGTCTATGCCTTTTTTCCCCCATCATCTGGATTTCTCTGCAAGCAAGCATAACAGAAAAAACAATGCTTTGGGGCAAATTTTGTTTTCTGGCTATCATTAAATCAGGGGTAGCTTTGAAATCAACTGGAAACATTTTCAACAATGCCTCTTTGTCTTCCAATTAAACTTAGATTCCTAAATATTTAAATCAGTTTTGAAAGTAGCTGAATTAAGTTACTGGTGCTTTAAACTGTAGCAGAATTTAGTCCCACTTCTTCATTTTTCTGTCATTCTTGATCACAGACACATTCAACCTATACAAAACTATACTGCTGCAGATGTGCTTTGGCTTTTCCCACAAGCTGCACTATGAGCTATAAACCATATTTCATCCACTAATAACAGACGTTTCAGGGTTGGATGTCATATCTGACTATTTGTGGTTCTGAAAAATATACTCAGTAACTACATTATATTTACAGAATAGCTATCCTCAACAGTAAGTGGGACTAGAATATAAGTTTCAAAGTCCTTTCATTTGCTTGAGTTTGATGTAATGCCAGTGATTAAGTTACAGTGGTATATCCTAAGAGACATATGACATCATGGAGAATGGCAGCAGAGGACACCATTTTTAGGGAACTAACTTTTCGTTCACATTTATTTTCTACCTACCTCCTCTCTCAAGCAAGTGGTCAACTTATATCAGACAGCAACTTCAAAAACGTTTCTTGATAGTTCTGCTAAATTAATCCCAATGTTGCTTTCAAGCTGGTTCCCAAATTAATAAGATTTCCCCTTTCATCCTGGAATGGTGGTTCTGACAATGATGATTTTGAATGAAAAACCTAATGTCTCTTCCATGGCTTTGCCAATATTTGAGGCTTGTCTTATGAATTCCCTCCATTAAATGGGTTTTTTACCACATAACAACATGGAATCATTATGCAGTAGTAGTAATATTTTATTTACAGCTTTTGCTAAAACAGTGCGATACAATGAACAATAAAAATTACATTTAATAATAAAATGTATATAATATATTTTTTTTTTTTTGCTAAAAGCATAAAATAAGGTTATACCTTCTGCCAGTTTAAACAGACGTTTAAGCATTAAACAGAAAATTAGCTCATAATATACAATGATCCAAGGATTAGATCAAATGAAGCTGTGGGCAGTAAAGTAAAACAGGAAAATTCTATTTGATTTTGTCACTTTTTCTTTGTGCAAATAATACAAATGCACGTACAGAGTATAAGACAGGCTCTGAGTTATTAGAGGGAAGCCAAGTTGTATTTTCTTCAGTATTTAAAATGTTCCACTATTGAAGAGATCCATTTCCTCTTATTCCTTTAAAGAAGAAGTAAGACCACGAATAGTGATTTAAGTCATCTTTCTTATTCTTCCCGCAAGACCGTATTCTGTCTGAATAGGGGGTCTGACACCACCTGCCCAGAACAACTGCAGATCTCATTAGCCTGAATCGCAATCTAGTACTGGCCTCCCCTTATTTTGCTTCTTGTTTTGTAACACAGATAGATGGGTTTCTAGTCCAAATGAGAACTTTGTTAACCTCAAAAAAGAGGAAGCTTGCGAAAGTCTCGTTTCCTGCATATCTTTCTTTGTGCTGGCATCTTTAATTCTTAAATGTACTAAATTAATTCTTAAATCATGCTGAAAATATTGTCAATGATCCTCAGCACATTACCTATGTCATTTGTTTGGAAGATGTTATTTAACCATCCAAACAAGGGTTTATATTTGGATAAGGACACTAAAATACATTTGTATAGTATCTAGTAGACATAAAA
>JAGPOW010001296.1:28167588-28199794 GCA_030014935.1 Caiman crocodilus | reverse complement strand
CGCGGCTCGCGTGGCTGCGCCGGCGTTCGCTGCAGCTGGTGCAGTCCCTCGCCGCCCGGCTCCCCCGTCCCCGGTGAGTCTCCTGTACCTTCCTTCGCCGCCCGGGGTCCCTCTCGGGTCCCTAGGGACGGCCCGGCGCCGTCACACTTAGCCTGTGCCTCTGTATCCAATTTAAAACTGAACATCAGTCTATCTTCAAAGTGAATGTCCAATCCTCAGATAAACTGACTTTCCTTCAGCAGCCCAGTGAAGAATTCCCCTACCTTTTCATTGCATAAGTTGTGTGCTATGTTTTGTGATGGCCATCCTGTTTCTGTGTACAACTCTTGCAAAATGGTTAACTCTGTTGAACTTGTGCAGCACTTTTCAAATGGTGGACACTGGATAGTGTTATATCTCCAAGCAACTCACTTTGGCTTCTAGCGATCTACTCTGCAGTGAAGTTCTCTGCACTGTGCTGTCTGTGCATTGCCTTGGGCCTCTGTGCTTCTGTAATCCTGTCCAGTTCAGCTGGCTGGTCCTTCAGCTTCTGCAGTCTGGTATTCATAACTAACAAAGCTTGGCAAGGTCTAGTTGCTTGCTCCAAAGTGAGTTCAATGTGTTCTAACAGATTTTTCCTTAACTATATATCACTGATCTCCAATACAATGTGGGCTTTAAAGGTCTGTTATCTCTCCAAAGTTACAAGTCTGGCTCATGATCTGTCCACAAAATGGCCCTTCACAGTACTAACATTTCCACAGTATTCACTGGCCCTTCCCAATGTCCAGTTCTTTCTATCCCTATCCATTTCTCTACCAGAACATCCTCCTTAGTCCGTGTAGCTCTTCTCTTTCATTTAGCCTCTCACCTCCCTGCACTTGCTAATTCCTGGCTCAACAAGCAGATCATGAGCTAACACCCCGAATGCATAGTGTTCGTGGAGAATTAAAGGTTTCCATCCATGTGAAAGTCAGAATGGGACAGAATTTTTTTATGTAAGAATAGCATTCTGCTCATACCGTTGCTGGAGGGAAGGGCTCTTGGACCTTCTGCATGAATACCCTTTGTAAGGCACCCTTGGCATCATCTGTTCTCCCGAGTATCAACGTTGGAACTGGTCCATTTCCTATGTCTTAAAATCAATAGAAGCTCTCTAGATAAAATCCAATTCCTGTGCATTGCCTTGGAAAATGTAAGGGCTAGATTATATTTCAGCTTAAAACAAGTTAAACCAGAGTAATGCTTAAAGTTTTTTCCATTGCTACTAAAAACATTAAAGATGGGCAGTATTATTCTTTTTGTGTATTATTTAATTTTTTTCTGGCACCACATGAGGTTGAATTTCATTTCTGTTGTTCCCACTGATTAGAACTCTATTTTGCACCAATAAAGCATTGTGACTACAATAAGTCTCTCTGTGCCTGTTTAAAGACCAGATTTAATTTAGTCCCTCTCTATTTGTTTTCTTTGATAGAAATTGAGGCATTCATATTTATAACCCATTTGTTTTTCAGCGTCTCCCAGATGGCTCTCCCCCAACTGCACATGCTGAATTTTATCTTTTACCAGATCCCAATGAAGTCAGTAGGAGGAAAACAAAGGCAGTTCCAAAAAGCACTGACCCTACTTATAATGAAATTGTGAGTGATATCCATTTTCTTGCCTCCTTTCTTGTTTTTCTTGTCTGCTTCTTTACTGTAATAACGTTACTGCAGTATTGAGAGCTGCAAAAACTGGTAAAGTCAAATAGCAAGGATATATCCAAAGGTGAAGCATAAATGTTAATGGTCTTCCGTTTTGCTTCTGCTGTTCAGTGGCAAGACAGAATCTTTATGCGTCGTTCTTTAGGAAAACATTGGCTTACTGTTCAATCTTGCACTGTGATTATAATTCCAAATTAGAGCACTAAACCTGAACATCCATTGCACTAAAAGTAAGCTTAACTCTTTATTCACATTTATGCTATAACGTAAAATACAAAATGAATTAATATATCAACTCTATCTTGTATATACAAAATAGACAACTTGAACTAGCTTCCCACTCTGTTAAATAATAGTGGAAATAACAAATGCCTCTTTTTTTTTATGCCAAAGTGCTGATGTTATAGACCTGCATGTAATACTTCATTTACCATGGAAGTACAGGCAACTCGAAGGCAAAAGGCAGCAGCAGTTCAGCTACTCAGAGGAATAGGCAGGGAGGAAAGAAGACATGCCTACTTATACAGTAGGTAAATGTAAGACAGGAATAGGTTTTAGGGCACACATCCAGTTAATCATCTGGGATTAGAATCCATGTCTTTTTTTCCTAGTCCTGTATTTCTAGACAGTATTCTTATTTCATATAAAATTGATTGTTGGACATATTTAGTTCTACTGTATACTTTCAGTGCATGCTGTAAGCAGATGACATTTACACTAATAGCTGAAGCTGGTAGAAGTTGATCCTTTGCCTCCCTGTGTCACCACCAGGCAAATTAAATGGAAATGGACTTTACTTATCCAATGTGTTCTATCAGCTTTTGCTATTGAAGTTAGAATGAAATAGGGTTTCCTGAGGTTGACCTGTCAGAAAAGCACTTCCTATATGTTAAAAATGCCTTATATATATTACACACACAGGAAACCCCCGCTATTTGGGGGTTCGGCATTCACAGTTTCAAATAGTCACGAATGCCAAAACCCACATTTTAAATACCCTTTATACACTTACAGGAGCTCCTTGGGAGCGCTGCACTTGCTGCCACTGGGCTCCTGCTGCCGCCGCTGGGCTCCCACCACCACCATTGCACTCCTGCCTTCGCCGCCGGAGCCATGTGTGTCCCCCACAGCTGCCAGGAGCACTGTGTTCATGAATGCAGACTGTGTTCATGAACGCAGTGCCTTATTCATGGATTTCACCATTCGTGGGGATATGAGAACGTATACCCCGTGAATGGCAAGGATTGCCTGTATAGCCTTCATCATGAAATTCTCCACTTTTGTGATGGAGAGTGACAAGCAACCTGGGAGGGAAATTAATTTTGGCCTAGGACAGATGAGAAACCTTTTCCTCTGATGAAAAGTGCCATACTCTACGCATTCTCTGAATTTTAACCTCCACACACATGCTACTTGATGCTACAACATCTACTTAACAGGTTTAGATGGCCTCGCTGAAGACATGTAGTTTCGTAGACTTTGGGTGTGTCTACACGTGCATTTGATCTGGGTGCAATTTACCCTTGAGTAAACTACTTGCAAGTAAATGCTTCTGGGTAGGCCTCTACACGTGCAGGGTCTTGGGAACAGATTTCCTGCTTATGGCAGCAATGTGCCCCCCACGTCCGCTGGCCCTTCACCAGCCCCCTGCAGCAGCCAGGGGAGCTCGAGGCTGGCAGAGAGCATAGGGCTGACAGACAGCTGTCTCCTGGCAGGGGCTGGGAGATTGTTCCCTGCCCCTAGGGGCCTGCCTGTTCTGGGGCCTTGCACCTCTAAACAAGCCCTGCACCTCGATCACTCAGTTGGAGCATAGGGCTGGGACCTGCCCCTGACTCTGACAGTTCCCATCTGCTGAGCTGGAGAGCCCCCACAATCACAGAGCTAGGCAGGGAACAGGCTCTCCAGCCCCTGCCACCTGAGGAGCAAGGGCTCTGAGATCAGGGAGTGGAGATTGGGAAATCCTTCTCTCCCAGTGCCAACTCCGCAGTTGTGGAGCTGGAGCTGAGAGATCTTTATCTTCCAGTCCAAGCCCCATGGTCATGGAGCTGGCGCTGGTAGAGAAGGATCTTCCACCCTGGGCCCCACGACCCTGGGGCTCAGGCTAGGAGATAAAGATCTCCCAGTCCTGGCCCCACGATCATGGAATGAGAGCTGGGAGCTCCCTCCTGCCAGGGCAGGGGAGCATTGGCCCCACTTCCCAGCAACAGCAGCTCCCGGGCAGGGAGCAATCTCTTGCCCCATGCTGTGATCAGTTTTGCTCCTGCTCAGGCGTCTACATGTGCACTACTGCTCAGTTACTTACCTTGAGTAAATTTGGTACTTGCATTTTCAGGTAGCAAATTTACTCATGATTAGAGCCAATTACTGTACAGAAAACATTTGCACGTGTAGACACAGACACTTAACTGTGCAGTAATTAGCTCTACTGCGCCATAAAACAGCTCATGTAGATGCACACTCTGAGTGTTTCATACCTGAAGATTTTAACACTATTTAACAACCGCTATGGTTATTCTACTTCATGTGATGCTATTTGGCATGCATTTTTCACGCATGCAGTTATGGGACTGATACAGAAGTTGTGAGCCCCAGGGTATCAAAAAGAACAACTAAAACATGAATCAGCCTTCTTCTAAGCTAGTTACAGTCCAAAAGGCTGCATCAAGAAATGTACTACCTTTTTTATTTCAGTTCATGGGTTGTTATTTAAGACAAAAACCCAGAAGTCAGTTGTATATTTAATTTTTCTCTCCATTGGAGTTTGACATTTTTTTTTTAAACATTCCTCTCTATGGTATTTTTCATTTTAGTTTTGCAGTTTGGTTTTGTGTAACTGCCTGCAGCAAATTATATGCCTTATAAAAAAACTTATTTTTGTTTTCTTTTTTCTCCATGTGTGAAGCTGTGACGGTATGAAAGTCTAGGAAAGTGACACCTACACTGTTTTGTTTGCTTGTTTGTTTGTTTTTTGGAGATGCCTATAATGTGGATATATTTTTGCTACTCCTGTTGGATTCTGGAGTTTATTGCATTGAAAAAAAATGTAATCTTGATTTAGAGGAATGCATTAAAAAGAGATGAGGCGGCGTGTAAACAAGATAAGGAGAAATAGAATGGAGAAAAAGAGATGCGTGGTCAGGAAAGAGAATTACTGATATTGTGACACATGAAGAGGAACGAGCCGGCATCGTTCAGGAAGTCCAGAGATTCTCTTTGTCTGCGAAAACAGTTGCAAGAAGCAAGTAAGAAGAATGCAACAAACAGAATTAAGCCTAAAGAATTCAGACTTCCCAACAGCAATGCTGTGAAACTTCCACCTGATGAAAAGAAAAATGAATGGAGCGTAAAGCATTCTTGCCCCTTTAAAGCATTTGCTTGGTGACTCTTGGTGGAACTCAGGGATATATCCCCATGAGCAGAAATGTGTATTTACCTGGGGACAGATAGCAGTGGCGCTCTTCGTGCCACTGCTACTTGTCCCTGGGTAAAGCCTGTGCCACACACTCTGGCATGCAACGGGTTGCCCTGCGTGGGGTAGGGGAGGTTGGGACCAGCAATCGTGCTGACCCCAGCAGCCTCACCCGGGGTCAGGCTGCTCCGACTGGATTCCACATGCTGTGCATGAATACGCTCCAGATGTTTTTGTTCCCGGGTGTACGTTATAGTGGTGTGCTCAGGAGCAAAAGACCTGTTGCATTCTCCAGGTTTTTAGTCTAAGAATGCAATGTTCATATTCCGTAATTAACCTTAGTGTGTTCATATAGGGTAGGAGTGTAGTTATGTTTGTCTAAATGTCCATCTGTGCAGATATTGGGGGGGGGAATTAAATCAGGCCAAAAATGGTGGGCACAATATGAGGCAGTTCACCTCAGTAGGTAAATGAACTTAGATTGCAACAGCCTAGCCTGATCTGTCAAAAGAGTGCACATGTTTGGAGCGCAGCCTCCCAGGTTGGGAAATCCTAGCTGCTCGCTTCACCCATAGTGTTGCACTCTTTCTACATCCCCCCTGCAGACTCATCAGCCCCCATCCCCAATCCTGCAAACTCCCCCAGGGACCTGCTAGCCCTTCCGGACAATCCTGCCCGTCCTCCCCTCGCCCCACCAAGTTTCTTGCACCAGGTTCTCAGCAGAGTTTTCAGCATCGATGAACATTTGCACGGGCCACTCCTGATCTACGATTATGAGGCTTAAAGCTATAGACCAGGTGTGGTGAATGTACTTACCCGTAGTATCAAGAATAGGCTTTAAACTGTTATTATTTGTAATTTTCTAAAGGGTTGCTCACTAAGCTTGCTCACTAAACAGAAGAACATCCTAATACTGATAATACCAGCTAACTTTTGAGTTCTGTTTACCTCAAATTGACCCCAGTCCTCTGACTATCACATCCATAGTTTTTACTGGGCTGGCTAAGTCCCTTGTCTTTAACATGTTAGTGATGACACCATTTAAGTACATATATTACTTATAGAGTTCACATTTGGACACTAAGTGTGTGGACACACAAAAGCTTGAAGCCCTTTCCAAGAAGGAATGTTTCAAAAGGGCAGCAGCTGGTAAATTTTAATTGTCATGTGTGAACAAGCAGAGAATGATTCAAAAGTAGTAAAATCACTCCGACTTTAACCCTGGATGGAAGAGTGTTAAAGTTGGAGCAGTTTTGATGCATCTGAATCATTGTCAGCTTGTTCACACAGAAGAATTAAACTTTACCAGCTGCCACCCTTTTCAAATGTTTCTCTTTTGAACGGGTTCCAGGTGCTTATATGTCTACACCCTGATAGCAAGAAGAGTCCAGATTTACTCCCTAAGCATCTTTGCACCCCCACAAATAGCATGTATACAAGCAAGGCCAGCAATTTTCAAAGAAGAATTTCCATCTCTCTTTGGCGTATTTCTTTAGCCTTGAACAGTTTGAAATCTTTTAGAAATATTGATGAAAAGAAAATATAGTTGGGGGGGTTTTTTTTAAGAAAAGTCCTTCTATATTTCAACGTTTAATTGGAAATAAACACAGTAAAACACAGAGAAAATTCTGAGCTACTGTGTGACTGCATGATGTGCCCACAGGATTTATATGACGATAATGTAAGTTACACTGAACCATTGCAATGCACATATTGTACATACTAAATGAATACGAAAAAAAACCTGAAACAAACAGTACTAGCTCCTCTTAATTTTGATGCAAGAATAACATCATCTTTCAAAGGAGTTTTATGGTCGGTAAAACAACAACTTGTTTATTTTTCTCAAATCATCTGTCTGTCCATGTTAGGGTTTTATCCTGTGCAACCCATGACTTCATCTGAAAACAGACTTCAACTTTTTGCCACCATAAAAACTTTTATGGTGGCCCAAAACCTAAACAGACAGATGGCAAAGTCTCTTGTCACACCACAAATGCCCAAATTGTGGTGCAACAATAGATGGTACAAATGTGCACCACTTTTTTTACAGTGGACATTTGTTTTCTTTCTGTTGAATGAGTGTGGGCAGCTCAGAGCTGCCTGCACTCTCCAGCCACCATGGGCAGGCCTCTCCTGCAAGGGACTTCCTGGCAGGATCCAGCCACTGAAGTCCTGGGAGTGCCTGCCTGGGTTCCCCTGCTTATGAAGGTGCACCCTGGGCCTCCCCCTGAGTATCCTCCCAATAGGAGATTCCCCGAGCGTATCGCACTGCAAACCCCTACTTGTGACATGCTTCTGCAAACGGGGGAACTGTAGCAAGGGATTCCCCAGGTGTATCTATTAGGCTGCCATGCCCCTACCCAGGGTGCACCCATTTGCAGAGGTACACCCTAAGTTGGTTCCTCCATTCACAGTTGTCTCGCAGGATCAGGCCTAGGAAGCCCCAGAGGTAGCAGGGGCCTGGCTCTACCAAACAACAGGTGTTGCCCAATGAAGTGGGCCACCTCTTCGGGGACAAATCCTGGGACAGATGATCCCACTCGAAGAACAGCAACAGTTTATAGCCTTTGTTATCCAAGTGCCTTTTGTAAAAAAAACAATAGCAATAGCAAAATCTTTGGGCTTTAAAAAACCTCTGGTATTTCTCTCTGCTTAGAGTCAAAATGCTGCTTGCAGTATGGGGTTTTTTGGTTTTGTTTTTGCAGAGAGCAGATTGCATGCTTGTTATTTTTTTTTCTCAGAGAATTCATGGCGGATTAAAAGTCCAGGTTGAAAACTTCCTGGCAGATGCTCAGTTGTTTGAGTTTAGTAGCCTAATCTAACGGAAGCTCTTTTATGTGTGCCAAATTTGTCACTAATCTAAGTTTGTTGACTTTGGTGCATTTGGTTCATAGTTTGTCGTTTGAGACTCACAATGTCAGTTTAAATCAAACCTAGAGTTATTAATATAAGTAACATATGCAAATAAATGGTTTGAGCCATCTAAAATATTATTTTTTCTTATTTTTTTCTGTTTTACTCTATGTGATTGCAGGTTGTTTATGATGCTGTAACAGAACTCCAAGGACGTGTGCTAAAGCTTGTTGTGAAAAGCAAAGGAACATTTGTGGGAGCTATTAACATTCAACTGAACAGTGTCCAGTTAAGTGAAGAAAAGTGGTACCCATTGGGGAACAGTATAATTTGAATATTGCCTTGGACAATTACATTATTTATTCATTAATATTTCTTTGTCTGTTTCTTATGAGCAATATTGTTATATAACCTGACATATTTGCCTTTGAGAATATAATGTACAGTAGGCCACTGACCACATACATTAAGTTACTAATCCCAAGGAAAGTATAATCACTTTTGTATGGCCCATTGCCATTCAGCTCTCCCCATATATTTACTATCCTCTCCTTGAAACAAGTTTCCATTAGCATGGGTATAAGAAGGCATATGCCAGTGTTTTGCAGCATTCAGTTGCAGTTACCTGGGGCAACTTTTTCTATGGCAACAGGTAAGATTTTTGTTCCTACTGAACACTTGTTCATATACTGCTAGATGTGTTTTGTATAAAAACTAAAATCAAAGTGTGGCTGAAACCTGATCCAAAGCCAATTTAAGTCAATGGTAGTCTCCCATTGAGTTGAATAGACTTAGGATCAAGCCAACATTAAACTTTTTATCTGAGTTCATTCTTGTTGTGGTTACTTTGATAATTACAGAGTTATGGCATTGATATATGTCTTATTTAGGAGTCCCCTGTGGCTCAGTGGTAGAATCCTTCTCTACTGCGTAGGAGACCTGCGTTCAATTCCCAGACACTTATACAGCTGCAGCCATGGAGGCATCAAACATCTGGACTCAGGCTGGTCTTTGGATTCTGTCTCAGTGGCTTAAAAGAAGCATGGTAGGGTCTGGGCAGCATCCACTCCTCCCCAAAAAAATCCTGTCTAGGCATATGCATCGAAGGTCTGGGTGGCCCTGCATATGCCATGATCCAGGACAATCAATGTTTGCCACCATATATGGTTCATTTAACAGAGCAATATGAGAGATCATGAAGGAACTGGAACTCAGAAGTCAGGATATTTCAAACTTCTAACATATTTCACATTTAAAATATTGTTAACTGCAGAGTTGGAAAAAATAATTAAAATATAGCGTGTGCCATATATTTGTATGTTATAACTTGCAACTTGTAGACTTAAGATGCTCACTGGAAACAAGATATTTCATTTCACTTGCTTTCTCTAGCAATTTTATCCTTTTGATAACTTAATAAATCTTCCTAACAAGACTTTAAGCAGTATTTAAAATCTGTATTCCCTATAGAATCTGAAGCAGTTTCCAAAAATCAATGTTTTTAATTATCACAAAGCACATAAATGAAGTAAGTCAATTTAACTTTTCAACATAACAATTATTTATTGTAAGACCAAGTTATAGAAAGCCTTTGTTTACTAGTATCCTTTCATTGCAAGCTTGTGCTGTATCAGGGAAATGAAACAATGCACAGACGAGCCCCAGTTCTGTAGAAACTTATACATATCCTTTATAACACACAAGTAATTCCATTCAGTTCAATAAGCCTAATAATGAGCTCCATCCTTCAAGCTTTTTTTGCCCATATCTTTACATTTAAGCATGGGAGTAGCCACAATGAATTCATTGAGTCCTCTAAAGGCAACAGTATAAGTGAGCCTCATATGCATAATATGAGCCTCGTTTAGCATGAATATAAATCTTTTCAAGACTTGTAATACATGGTTATAACAAAGGAAGTATATTGATTCACATGATTGGTTTCAAAATCAAATTTAACATATCTATATATATATTGGATAGGGTTGAGATTTATCATGCCAGCTGGAAAAGTGGCTGACAGTGGGGGACAAAGTCCAAAGCTGAAGGAAATTGCTTTTCTCTACACAAACAACAGTAGATTTCAGACTCGCAAGAAAGGCTTGAGCTGTAGTTTTGTCGTTGCAGGCTCCATGTCATTTAAACATGCAAAGTGAATCCAGTGTAAGATGGAGTTGTTCTTAACACCAACCAGATTGGTCATGTCAGTTGCATTGGTCAACTCTTGGAAGTGAGCCACCATGTTGCCTGGGGAAATTAAATTCCTTGTCAGTAACAAGAGAGAACCTGCTTGAGCCGAACTAATTCCACACTGCTGAAGAAAAGCTTTAAAATATTTACCGCATGAAAAGAGTACTGTGTGGTTACCACACAGATCTATGCAGTGCAGTGATCAACCAGACCAAACATTTTAAACTGTAGGCTTTCTTGGCTAAAACAGCAAGTGATTGCCCTTTCTGAAATACAGAAGCTGCATCTCATGCTGCTTTTAGTTGTTATCAAATTACCTGACCCTAAGGTTCAGAATTGATTTCAGATTCCTCTCAGCTTACTGTCTGAAGCCCTTACTTTGCCTTTAATGTAAATAAATGCTGGCAAATTTTCAATAGTGTTATTTCCTGTGACATTTTTTAAATTGTTGCCCATAATACATATAGAAGACTATCTTCTATTTAAAAGATTTTTATATATAAGGGATATCATACTAAAGTAGTATTAAAAAGACAGGGAAAATCAGATTTAACTACAAAAATAATAATTTACGTTAGGTATCATAAAGAAGATATCTGCCATTATAAAGTGCTTTGAACAGCTAGCCAAGCTTAGGCTCCACATTTGCAGTGAGTTCTCTGCAGGAAGACCCCAGTGTCCAGATGGGTTTCATCCCACAAAGTAATTTTGAGGAAGGTGAGAAATAGTTTCTCTTTATGGGAAAATGAGAGCTATGTTGAGAGAAATTACAGACAGTAGCATACTGGGCTTACTCATTTTAAATCTTGGTTTCTTCTAAATGCACCGTTTCCAAGTAGTTCTCTTGCACTTGCATAAATAGTACAATGGGTTGTGATGAGGTCTATCTCTAGCTGAAGCTGTTCTTATTTAAAGATGTAAAGATTAAGTTGTGCGTGTGTGTCGTTTTCCTGCTTTCTCTTTTTTTCTTCAATGGTCTAATGTACACATTTCATTATTGCAAATAGAAAAAACGATCATGTCTTGCTAATGATTTTGGATGACTTATACCATTATTACTTGCCTACTATTTATGTATTTATGTAGCACTATAAGGGGGTCTCCCAGAGGAAGGGAGGCAGAGTGGCTGACTCCCTGACAGCTCCCCCAGCCCCAGCAAGCTGTCGCAGAGCCCTGCTGGGACTGGGGCTGCTGTTCCTGCAGAAGCAGAAAGGACTGCTGCAGTGGGCTGGCTTCAAGGGGAGGTAGCCCTAAAAGGTGATGCCATTGCCATGTGGGGTACCTGCAGAAAAAGGCTGCCTCCACGGGGGCATCCACAGCTGATGAGGCTGCCCCTTCAGCTCCAGCCCTTTCTGGCAGCGCTGCTTCTAGGTGATCCAGTAAGCCTTTGCATAGCAGGAGGCAGCTGGATTCTATGAGGAATGCCCCCACAATGGGGAGGCAGCCCAAGCAGCTGATCCCACCCACTCCCTTGCCAGAAATCGGAGAACTTCTTTACTGTCCGAGCCCCCAAGGTCTGGCATGAGTGGTGCAAGCACCTACGCTGGACTGCTTTAAGAGACATTTGGATGTTTATCTTGCTGGGATCCTTCGATCCGAGCTGACTTCCTGCCCCTGGAGCAGGGGGCTGGACTCGATGATCTTCCAAGGTCCCTTCCAGCCCTAATGTCCATGAAATCTATGAATCTATGAAATCTACTATCACAGATAGTCTCGTTGACATAAATAAGAATTACAGATGCCCAGCACCTCTGAAAAGCAAGCCACTTAGTTAGCAAATTGATAGTTGCAAGCTACTACATGCTGGTTGCTTTATTACGAGGCGTGCCAGTTCCGGATACTGCTAGTATGATCCTTAATAGTACCAAATGTACACAAAAAGTGATGCAGGGTCAAGTCTGTCACCGAGTTTAGAATACAGAGGAACATGACGATAACCTGCAAATGTAATAATATTCCATTAATATAGTAAACACAAATACGGAGATCCCTGTATCAGAGCTTGTACAATTTACCACAATCATGAAGCATAATTTACAATTATATAAATAAATCTTTTCAATAAAGGAAATCAAATTTGCCTCACTTTTCAATGTTCAAGTTTATTAGGCATCTAAAGTGGTGGTTCTGTGAATGCCCTGCCAGGGTTTCAGGTCTAAAGGAGGCTCAGCAAATCACTGCCGAAACCCTACAGATTCACAGATTAGGAGCTGGGGCTGGGAGCTTGTTGCCAGGCCTTGCTGTGGGATCATGGAGCAGGGGATGGGAACAAGCTCTCCAGCCCCAACTCCACGATTGCACTTGTGATTATAGAGCAGGGTCTGCAAGCTCCCTGAATGGGGACAGTTCCCCTCCAGCCTGGAGCTGGCTGGGACCTGCCCCTGACTGGGACAATTCCCAGCCAGCCTCAGGCTGCATGGGGAACCACGTGCAGCCTGATGGTGGCTGGGACTGTCATGTTTCAGACAGTCTCCAGCTAGCACTGAGCTGCGCATGCAGACTTCCCCGTGCATGCCAGAGCTGGCCAGGAACTGTCCCAGTCAGGGGCAAGTCCCAGTTCCATGCCCCAATTGGGTGATCAAGACCCAGGGCTTAGGAAGAGCTGCAGGGGTGGGGTAAATCCCAACCCCCTGCCCTGATCCACTGGTGAGGCAGCTAGCAGTGAGCTACCTTCCCCACTGGTACATAGGGGCAGGGGGCTGAGATCTACCCATCCCCGTCAGCTTTTTCCAAGCCCCATGCTCCTGATCAGGGAGCCAGGACCAGGAGCTCCCTGCTGCTGGGGCAGGGGAACATTGTTCCCTGTCCCAGCAGCAAGCAGTCCCTTGGGACCAGGAGACCGCTGTCTCCTGCCCCAGTACTCCCCGCCAGCCCCTGGGCTAGCACCAGCGGGAGCCTGCAGCTCTGTCTGGTGTTGTCAGGGGCCCACTGCAAGACTGAAGGAAACTGGGTACAAATCTTTTCCCTAATCCCCTCATGTGTAGACGCCTGCCCAAAACCCCTTACTCTGGAGTAGCTTGCGCCAGATTAAATTTGGACCAAAGTAAAATCTATGTGTAGATGTGCACATTAAGTAGTCATAGGAGCTAGAACTGGAAACTACGCTCTCTCCCAACTAAGCATCCTCACCTGTGGATAAAGGAGTCAGTTTTGGAGCAGAAGTAGCTAGAAAATCGAACTCCATTTCTGGGAGGGAGAATTGATTTTTTTTCCCCTCATCCCAAACAAAAAAAGTTTAAAAATGTGAAATTTTCTCTCGGAAAGGATTTCCAAAAAAATTCACTCCAAGAGAAAAGAAACTCAGTTTTTATGTTTGCTGCCTGCCTGCACCCCTACCTTGAAAGCTGTTGTCAATTTATTTTGAAAATGAAGTGAAACCAAAAGCATTACTGAAGCATTAGAATATACTTGCAGGGTGGCAGAGTGCGGTAGATGAATCTACACACCTTTGTTCATCAAAGTAAATTGATTCTGTTTACTTTGTCAAAATCAGATACATTTAACAGCAAGCATCAGCGTCCCCCACCACTTTTTTTGGCATGCTGTATTCTGTTTCTCTGAATTCTGTTCCTCAAATAGAAATGAAAGATACGTACAACAAGACGAAAAATTACCGGTAATTATCCTTTCATACTTCCCCTATTTTAGTTCAGTGTTTTTCTACTCTGAAAAATTACAGAAAGTGCTAGTATGAGTTCTTAGCTACAGCATTTAAGAACCTCCTGCCCTTTAGTTGCAGGTGAATTAGAAAGTGGTCAGTTTGGTGCCTTTATGCTGATCTTTTTGCTTTCTTGGTTTCTAATATGTGGAGGTGTAATATAATCTGAGAGGACTCTTCTTAGAATGTGAGTGGAGGAATACTGAAGTTGATATTATAGCAATAAGCAGTATTTTCTTCATCTCCTACACTGTTGGTTGGCATTCACATATGCAGTATAATTATTGTAGATAACAAAGACCAGAATTATAGGAAAATTATTCTGAGTAAAATTAAGAGATGGTATATAATAAGTATACACAGGACAACATGTTACGAGTAAAAGTTAACATTTTTGTAGTGGTGAAGTGATGTTGTAGCTGTGATGATCTAGGAAATATGCAAGAAGTAAGGATTTCTATTGGGTGATATCTTTTATTAGATCAACTGCATGGATGAGATAAGACTTACACCAGCTTTTGACTACAATGCATTCTCCTTCAGAAGAAGAATGAAGAATTGTATTCAAAAGCTTGTCTGACTCAACTATGCAACTGGTCCAGTAAAGGATGTCCCACAGAAATCCTTGCCTCTTACATTTTTGTAGGTTTTTTCCATCTTTTATGGAGGGAATATATACAATGCAACTTAAGATGTCACTGAGGTCATCTCCACTAGCCAGAACTATGTAAGACCCTCTTCTCTGTACAGACAACTGTACAACCTACAAAAACTGTCTTCATTCTGCTGCTTATTTTGTGAACATGACCCGATGCTGTACCCCAGGTTCCCTGGCAGAGCCCTTCTACGAATTAGTCTGTGGACTGCTTGTCTCTTTTTCTAGGCTTGTTGCTAGTTAGGGATTGTTGGTTGAAGGAAGTGGGAAGCAGGACGGGAAGACATGGACAAGAATGTCACTTCATTCCCTGCACTATGGCTCATATGCCCAGGTAAATTCCAAACATAGTACAGAAAGGGGAAGGCTAGATTATAAGGGAAATAGTTGAGCTCTATCTGGAAATTCAGCAAAATATTCTGGTTAGCTACCACTGGGGATTGAGTTTAAGTGTGTACACTGTCATTGGTCAACAACTATAGATTTTAAGATGACTTTAAGGTGTGCTACTATCAGGGTAGATTCTACCTTATTTTCATTTAAAAGGAATAATACCTTTGTTCATGCTCAGCAGTGGTAAAGTGTATTGGCCAAGGAACTCATTTGAAACTAAAGAGATCTGATCTTCCACACAGAAGCGTACTAATGCCAACTCTGGTACTTGAATAGTAAAAGTAAAAGTTTCATTCCACCTAGGGCACAAAGCTGAAAAAAGAGAGATGATAATGCAATGAAAACAATTGCCTATACAAAGGGGGGCAACATGAAATTTAATTCCTTCTAAGAAATATTTTATCTGTATTTTTTTTATCAGTTCAGACTGATTCAAACATTTCCTCTTTTGTCAAGGTCCTTGTTCACTCAACTCAGTGACAGAACTGAGTGACCTGGACAGTGGAGGATAAGGTTTTTTATGTGGAGTCACAAATAAAAACGTCAAAAAAGAACTCTTCAGCCAACAGAGACGTGCCCCTGGATGCACATGGGACACGTGTCCACCAGCATTCCCTCTACGCTGCACAGGTGCACCTGCACATCCACGCACACCATGCATGTGTCCACATATTCATTAATGCATGGTGGTTACTGCACATTTAATTTAGTACTTGTAGCATCAAGTACTAAAAAAATGTGCATCTGGTTAAAGGGCAACAGTGCCAGTGAATGCCTTTTTACTGATGCTACTGCACAGTAGCCTAATAATACTGGGCAGTAGCATATTAGCACTGTGCTGTAATGCACTACCTCACAATATTATTACGCTACTGTGCAATTAGCATCTCGGGTAGGTGAACCCATGAAGTAGGGATGAAATGTGACTGGAATAAGCTTCTGTTTTTTATAAACCTTTGCTATTCATTGCAACAGCACAAGCAAGGGACTAAGCCATTTGGCTTCCTCTTTTTGAAGAGAACCAGAAGGTATTGTGACTTCCTGACTCAGAGAACTTGGTAAAATAAAATACTGTAAAGCCGTATAATTATCCAGGTTTGCTAAAAGTTCTATTTTATTGTTTTGAGTTTCACTCTATTGCAATCCACTAAGAGAAAAGACCAACCATATCTTCTCTACTGTATAAAAAGGGTTCCTATGCTCCTGTAAGGGAGACTTTCTTGATCATTTGGGGGATTCCATGCATTCCATTCCGTAACACATTATTCAGTTAAGTTGCCTAAGGTTTTAATGAATGGATTGCTTCTGTTACCAAAGTTCCTTTTCCTAGAGAATCTTCAGCTTTTTAAGAACCTTTCTGACTGCCTTTGAAACAGTGCTTCAAAGCTAATTGCCTCACTCCAAAGAATCAATGACTGTCGAAAAGTAGCTCTTTATCAATACTCAGCGCAGAGTACATTGCAATAATTTAGACTGCTGTTCATTTTAAGGTTCTTGAAAGTTAATGTTTCAGCTTTCTAGAAGTTGTTCCCTATTCTGGTTGGTAGCTGTTTGTGATGGGCAGCTTGTGAACCTCTATGATCAGATAAACCATGCCAGTGGACATAATACTGCTAGCATGGACCTCCATGCTGAACAAATTAAAGAAAGGAGACCAAACAAAAGCTAGTTACCTAGTAGCCTAGTGAGGCTAGCAAACCCATCCTGCAAAAAAAAATATTCCTGTCAGTAAAATGAGAGATGAAATGAACAATATTTTGGCAGCTCCGAGGCACACTGAAGAAAGATCAAATAGGAAGGACCACTCACAACATATTAAAAACTTAAAGCAGCAAGATCACAGGTTAATAACTTGAGCAAAGTACAAGAACTAGTCCAGGATAAAATAAAAATGGTAGCAATTTAATTTATACCTTCTGCACCTAAAGGAGTGAGAACCAGATTGCAAAGTTGCTAAGCTGGTCGGGATGTCACATTCTATTGGGCCAGAGCAGTAAGCATGACTGTCACTTAACCTTTTCTTTGGTATCATCCACACTTGTGGAGAAGAAAAGACTTTGGAAAGTTAAAGTGGTAGAAGGAACGAGGGAAAAAAAGACTTGGCTCTATTATGTCCTGGATACCCTGCAGATTTATTCTTGCTCCTCCATGTAGTCCATCCGTTTCAACCTCCACCTTAGAACACACCTGTACATAAGCATGGCTGCTGTAGAGACAGGCGAGAACAAGATCCATATTCAGTGTTGTTGCATTGATTTGTACCATCTGATAATTCCACACAAGGAAAACAGGATGAATCTCCCTGAGTCTGACCTGATCCGTTTCCACAGATGGGAAGATTCATTTCAGCCTGCCCTTTTCTTATCTTTCCCCTACAGGTTTGCTTCCCAGTTGATATGAAAGGAAATCAAGAGTGCTAGAGGAAACATAAATGGCAGAGGCCGTCTCAACTAGTAAACCATAATGAGCCATAAATAAGATAGTGGGAAAGGAGAGAGAGAAACGTACTGATCAAAGTGTTCAGCACGATTAAATGGCACCTGCAATTCATCTTCCCTTAAGTTATTGGTTGACTGGATTCCTAGAAAACAGCCATGGGGTCCATGACTTCAAAGTGTTATTCTGGAGCCAGAAGGGGTGATGGCCTTTAAGAAATAGCATTTTGCTTTACCTGTAAAAAATGAGGCACAATTCAATGTGGATGCTTAGCTTCTTGCAAACCTTTTCAGCTTCACCAATACTACTTTGAGGTACAAGCGTACCAAAGGCATGCATTACTAAAACCTTGCCTTAAGCTTTTTATTCTGATAGCCTCACAAAACAACAAAGCGTCAAAACTACTTGCCTCACTCAGTCATCAGTAGCTGTCTTCACTGATATTCAGTACAGAAACCTTGAAGTACAGAAGGCTGAATATATGGCGTGGTGTTCATTTTGTTTCCCCAAAGTATAGAAATCCGGGTTTCTCTAAATGTTTCTCACCATCACATATCAACCTTCTTTAAGGACCATATGTTATATTACAGTAATAATGGATGCCTCTTCTAACTAAGCTGCTTTAGTAAGTGAACAGACAGCTGACTTTGCTGCACCAAGACAATGACACACATCTAATGTCCTTTAGATGAAGTCTTCAGCAACTGACTTTATTTTTGTGGTGCTCTTGCTTGCTGACTCAGTCCATCTTGAGCTCTCAAGTATCAGCAGTGTATACAAGGAGCTGATATAGGTTGGCATCCGCATTGCCACAGTGGCTTCTAGATGTAACTCTGCACCAGTGCTGCTTAACTCTGCACTGAGGAACTACACGCTTTCTGCAGTAGAGGTGGCCCCTCCGTAATAGGCCATGTTTTAAGCACAAAGGTAAGATAGGACAGGAGAAGCTGCCCATGCCATACCTGTTGTATGTTTAACAATTCTTCTGTCTCTTTGGTCCATAAGCCATCACCATGTACATAAGCACTGCATTTGGTTTCAAAAAGTTTTTTAAAAATTGAAAAAGTCTCCCCTTAATTTTTTCAGATTTAGTTACATCTTCCTCATGTTCCTCTTGTTAGGTCATAAATTGGTATGCTTGTTTTGCCACTATTTGTATTGATCAGTAACCCAGTCTTTTCACCTTGTACCCACTTTTTCAATTAGTAATTACAGCACAACATTTTTATAGGGACATAAAAATTACTTAAGATATTATGCTATTTTATACGCACTATTACTGAAATCATTCACAGTTTTTATGCTTACCATTGTTTCTTACAACACAAGTTTGTTGTTTCACTTGATCTTCTGGAACGCCATGAATTTCTATCTGGACTATAGGATCAGCTTTATTACTCCTGGAGAGGTTACTAGGTGGTAACTGATAGCCACTAATAAGCTGCATAAATAAAAATGATACATAAGACTTCATTTAGGCTTGAAAATATCGTCTATTATAATAATTTAAGCAGAATTTCAGCAAGCTATATATCCAACAATTGTCCCATGCAGTGTAGCTGTCTAAAAAACTACAATGTCACCAAGGGTTCACTGCTCCGTACTTAATTCAATCCCTGGCTAATTTGATTTTCACATGTTGCTAGTTTAATCCTCAGCAAAATAATTGTTTTTAAAAATCTGCCTTATCTTAATATGAGTTTTAAGCAAGTTTTATTCAGGCTCTAGCTATATGAGGTTGCTACTTTGTTTAACAGAGAAATCAAAGTACTTCTTTGTGAGAAATCAAAGTCTTCCTTTGTGAATATCCTCCTAGGGTTTTGTCACCTCCTGGCATCCTGTTCATAGGGACCCTTAGCAAATCTGTGGTTCTTGAAGTTGTATAAACATCCTTTAGTAGCATCAGAATTCAGCGTCAGCCAGAAAAAAAGAACTATGTTAGGTCTCTTTCCTCCAAAGCAGTGTTAGCTTTTCTCAGTGCTTGTCTCATATAGACACCCTGAGGCCTCTCTCATTCGTTAGTTTAGTTACTTATCTAGTTATTTAAAGAAGTTTTGCCTTAGAGTGCCTCACGATCTGGCACCAAGCCTAAAAAAAGGATTTAAGAAATTCACTGCTTTCTCTGCTGTCTTTCTATTTGTGCTGCTTTGGAGAGGTTCATCATCCTTGCAATGCTCTATTTGTCAGGAATTCATGTCCAGAATATATCAGGCCAACTATTTCAAGCCAGTTTGACCAATTAGGCCCTTAAATCACAGATCGTAGTACCAAATGTTATCACTGATAAAAGTGGTTCTTATCAAACCACTCCTGGCCATGAAACTATCAGCCATGACATTGAACCCCGTTTCAGCTTAAGCACAGCATTATGCATTGTCTTTCAAGCAGGGTTGTGACCACAAACCTTTCAGAAGCAAGTGGTTCAGCTGGCACCGTTTATGCTCCACTCCACCAGCGATACTCCTGATTAGTGCTCAGCGTGACATGTTCTAGCTCTGCATCCTCCCTTGAAGGCTTCACACAGTAACCTCAGACGGTTAATGCTGACTGTCATTTATTTTCCGTGCCTTTCACTTTTACCCAAGCTATCTTGCTGGCGACTTCCTATCTAACAGTGTTCTTTCCTTAATCTCCATTTTGATATTTTCACTCTTCGCAGTGTATGCTTACTGATCCTCCTTCATCTCTACACCTCTGTGTCACATCTTGCAATGGCATCATCCACTCCATAAACTGTGACCTTCTAATTTTCTTCTCCAGCTTTTACACCCATGAGATCTGCCATACGCTACTCTTACTTTGTGACACACCTTTCTTTCCCTTTTCTCACTGCTAAAAAACCTGCAAATTTACATCTGATAAAATGTCTTCTAACTTGGGTCTCCCATTTAGCTTCTGAACACAGTGGGCTAAAAAAGTAATGCACATTAAACCTAGTACTTCTTGCCTCTCAGGTATTTTGTCATCATTTCTGGCTTCTAACAGTAAATTCCTATCCACCATTCCCAACCTGTTAATTCATTCAGTCTCTTCTTTATCAGGCACTTTAATGTGTCTTTAATGCTTGCCTCTGAATTCCCCTCATTCTAACCACATCTCCTATCAATGGCCTGGTTCTTTCTTATTACTAACACTTATTGAGGCCTCCAATCCATCAATTATTGAGTTGTTCTTGCTACCTTGGGTTCTCTACCACCCTTCCTATCCATTTTTCAACACTGTCGTACTCTAAGCATGTACTTTTTTGCTCTCTACACTCAAACATCCCTTTTATTCACCAATCCTTTGTCTGGCCCCTGGACCACGAGATAAGAGTTCGCCTGAGCCTCATTATGTCAATAATTCTACATCGATAACGAATAATATAATTGATGTACGTGCATAAGCGCTTAAAATCTTTGATTCATGAATATCATGTATTTGACGGGCTCACTGCTAGGCTGGTATGATCTGCACAAGGTGCATATATTGTGTAATTACTGTACAATTGCTATTTAATTAATTTTATTTCTGCAATGTATTTCTTTGACAGCAATGAAACCAATGATATGCTAATTATGTGGCTTTTCTGTAAGTAGTGTACAGTAGGATCAGAAATAACATTTTTTCACGGTGAAACTGTAGTTTTCTAACTACTAAATAATTTGAAACGTCTGTGATGGTTCAAAGGATAAATTGTTTTTTTTAAGATGATTTCAGATTTCTAAGGGTTTGGTTTTTTTAAATGAAATTGGTGCTCAGAAGAAGAAACAGTCAAAGGTTTAAAATTGATCAATATTTTTTAAATTTTGATGCATGTGTTATATTTGCATGCATCAAAAGGTAAAAGCCTTGCCATCCATTTTCTTTATATTTTTAGCCTATGTAATGCTATCATAATATATATAATATCCTAAAGGTTTACTCAGGAAAACATGTCAACAGGTGCATCTATATACCACACTATGGCAAGGTAGCAGTGCACTATGTTGCCGTACAGCACTCTACAGTGACATAGCAATCGCGTGTCCTGGTATGATCGCAGGCTATGCTGCCGTAGTGGTGCACTCCCCAGGTACAGCGTGCCGCTACGGTGACGTAGCGGTGAGATCTAACCATGTGCTGCACACACAGTGCAGTACCTGCCTGTACCGTGCCACGCTTTAGTACTTCCAAAAGGCAGCGCTGTATGGCAACGTGTAGATGCACCCAAAATGTAAGTGAAATCTGAAAACTCTAATAGCGCAATCCTGTTCCAACTGTGCTTGTCTAATCCCATATGTTTGTCCTCCTCGTTCTTTTATTATCTATAACAGAGACCATTATAATTTTATTATGCAACTAAAATTAAGTATCTCTCCTATTTAATTCACTAGGCCTTTTTCCCCCTTCATAATGTTTATATATTACAGGTAAAGGGAGGCCTACTCTAACATTGTCTATGCAATGGCTGATAATGGTGCATATCCTTTAGATTACTTCAGACATCTTGAACAGCTCCACCTTCATCTCACCCTGAAGTTTATGACCACCATCTGGCCTTGTTTTATGTGTCTTATGAAAATTTAATAATCTGCTTCTGATCCTGGCTCTATATGTGATGCCAAATTGCTACTCCCATTCAATACTGTGAGTTCAGGAGAGCTACTTGGCACAGACCTTCTGGACTTGGGAATGGTGAAGGAAGAGGCTGACCATGCATTACTACTGCAGCTAGTAGTCTCCCTTTTGAACTGACTGCAGGATATTTTTATTGTCTGAAATATAATAAAAGGTTATGAGGCTTTATTTCCACCTATATCCAGTAATCGAAACAAAATGCAAAGTAAGGAGAGAAGACAGTCTGTGGGGAAAAGTGCAGCTGGGGAAGAGCCTACATGGAAAGAAGGGAAAACTATGAGATGTATAAAAGAAATAGTAGCCATCCAAATTGTCTTTTGAAATCTATTAAGGATTTAAAATCCAAATCCTTAATATCTTTATTATATAATAACAACTGAGTAAGCATAGTTTCATACAACCATAGTAGCCTTATTTATATTTTAGAGAAAATTTTCTGCAAATTATTTGTTCTTTCCTGCAATTGTTACCATTTTCAAGTGAAAGATGTGGTTTTATGTGCAAAGATTAAAAGAAAACTCAGAAACTGTACCGCAGTAGATAACAGACACTGATATTAAGATATCAAGGACCTATATTAGTACTAGGAAGCTTGACAGGTTTAGCATATAACAACTTTTTCAAAAATGAATAGGTTGTAATAATAAATACTTGCGAGCTAATTAAATGAATCATATTTTTATAAATTATAAATTAAATTGTCAATAAGCCATGCTTACCTTAATTGAGAGGGTAGTTGGATTCTGGTTCCCTATCACACTGTGTGGACTGAATTTTGAATAACGGTCTCTCAGGAATTCTGGTTTTAGAAGATAGCCACAGCCACCATTGTCCACAAATTTTCCATTTTGCAAGTCCATTTGCTGTCCAGGTGTCTGGAAGTTTAAGGCCACTGGAAAAAAATCAAAATGGCTGCAGTTAACACTTTAAAACTATTCCAACAATAGGCACATTTTAAACTGAAGTTAAAATAGTAGACCACAGAATCCAAGGCGCCTTTGTCTTGAAGTCTGGCTCCTTTAAAATGTGGTGCTAGCCAAATGGGGATGATCCTAGTGCCAGAACTGAGCATGTACCCTAGTTCTGGGTTCAACTCCACTGCATTCCCCTTTATTTTTCAAAGGGAATCTTGGAAAATATTCTAGATATAAGCTTGGGTTATTTCCAAGCATACAGCACATGAAGTTCTCCCATGAAAGGAGAAGACAGGCATAGGATGTGGTGGTAGTAACTTCACCTCAAACACTACCAAGTTAAGCTAGACAGCCATGAAGGTATGCTTAAGAATTAAGCTGCTTGTTGCAAGTAATATGTTTGAGATTACATATAGGGAAAAGTGAGTCTAATTGTGTAAACTTTTAAATTGCAACGTGAGCAAAAGATTTCCTTCAGACTTAATCTGCCATTGCTGACGTCTATTGTTCATGTACACCTGTCAGGTTTTCCTTTCCCAGGCAGCTCAAAATGTTTTCTGTTTGCTGCTGAAATGGGAAAATAAAACAGCACACTTCAACAACCAGATACAGTATTATAATTCATGAGATAAAGCCAGTGCTGAAATAGGCCTGTTTAATGAAAATTTTCCTATTCTAGCATGTTGCTGCTTTCTGTTCACATTCAGCATGGAAGATGCACAAGTCAAATCAGTGATGGACTAGCGTGATGCATTCAGTAGAATGATGATAAAGCATTTCTTTGGGTGGTTTAGCAGTAAAAAAACACAAAATCTGTCTGTAGTACAGTCATTCCTAATAATAATTCAGGAAGAGAGCTTTATTCTGTGATCCCATGAGACAATACAAGAGTATTGACTGAATATATAGCAAACTTTGGAATTCTCTATCACAAAAAGAAAATGAAAAAAGTTTGGATCTTCCTTTGAGAAATTCTTTCTTGTATTTCTACTTGGCCAATTCAGTTTTGATTTCGGTAGTGATCTTTATGAAGAGTTTGTTTGTTTTTTTAATGAATCCTCTGAAATCAAGATGCCTGCTGCCAGCAATGAAGGCAGTGGAATTTCTGGTGGCTGGGAGTAAATTAGATTAAATAGGCCATCATCTCTTTTGCTGTGCTATAGTTTGAAGTGTGCAACTAAAATTAAGCAAGGCAAAAATGGAACATCAATATTTTCAAATAGCAGTGAAAAAACTTGCAAATGTGCTTGTAACTTCTGCGTGATGAAACAAACGACATGATTGCATATAATGATACTGCTGCTAACTTTGCCAAGCTTCTTAAGTTGCTAAACGGAAAAAAATCCATTTAATGAGAGAAACGCGCCAAGGAATTTCTTGTTGTTTATCATATTAAGTGACTTTCTGTCGTGATACAAACTTAGATCAATGCTGTGGTGAGCTGATGTTTCAAAATAACATTATATTTTTATTTATTTTAATGTAATTTCGCCTGTGATTGTAAATCTAAAACACGCTCACGATGAATCTTAATTTAGTCGTTGAAGTCCACTAAACTAACTGTAAAGATGCACTGAAGAAATATTTCAGTTGAAGGTTTTTGTTTCCTTCCATAAGTAGGAAATTTTATTTCCTAATCTTTGTTTTTCCTAATCATCCAGTGAAAATATCAGCAGTATAAGTGGACATTTCAGCCATAGTCTTGGCATGTGTATGATTTGATTGCATTAGTATGTGAAGAGTTGCAGGATTTTTTTTTCTATTATGACCAACTGGCTGGATTAAGGAAAGTCATTGTGCATTTCCCTTATCCCTAGTTCTTAACTCTTTCATTTTTAAATATATCATGATAGGATAGATGCACTTGCAGTTCTGAAGCTCTAAGGCAGCAGTTGCCATGAAATGGAAGAAAATGAGAATCTGGTTCCACTCCATTTCTCTAATCCTCTGATAAGGCATATTTGTATAATTCCTCTTCAAATGCAGGAAATACCCAGGGCTATAAAAGCAAAAGTGGAGCTCTACAGAAAACTGGTGCAAAAGATTCTGGGACACACCTTGGGTTTGTAAATGAATGAATGCAAAGCATCTGTATGAAAAAGGTATAAAAACCTTTCTCGGAGCTGGTCATTTTGCGAAGTTACAAATGACTGAAATAAAGATTTTGTTATGGAATTGCAGCAGACTTCAAAATACAATTTAGCCAATCTTCTTTCTCTAGCCTTAGCACCTTTTAAATATCACTTTCATTCCTTTTCTTCATAAATCAGGCCCTCCAGCTTCCTGATGAATTTCATTTTTCTTTTCTGAACTTCCTCCAGGTTACCAATATCTTTCTTGATAGGTATCTTTCAGTAGGATTTGAGATAAAAAAAATTTTAAGAACCTCAGATTTTTTGTAAGAACTATGATTTAGGCATCTATATTATTCTTCCAGGCGTTTGCTGACTACAGCAAATCCTGCCAAATGTAAAATGCCCGATAGACTAACTACAGTTCAGTTAAAAGAATGCTTAGGATGAAGGAGCAGCCACCAGGACCCCGGTCTTTTGAGAAAATCGGAGGCTTTGAATAGTTTGTCTGAGACCACTGCTGGCATAGCCGGTTCTTGGATTCCTCACAGAAAGTTGCCCAAGATCAGCCAATTCTCCAGCTGTATGCTTATGGGATAATTGCTTTGTGAACATATGTTGCAACAGCCCAACTAAAAGAAGAGAGATTTGTAGTGCTATTCTTGTATTATAAATCTGAGCTAAATCGTGTGATTGCTGTGTATAATCCTGCTACAAATGTTTGCAATATCCATAGCCTCTAGCAATAGAAGTATGATAGTGTGCATCTGGAAATACAATTTTTAATTTTGTCTAGATCAAATGTTAGGCTTCAGTCTGCTGGGGAAGTACCTAAATTAAAAACCCTTGTTCTCTCCATTCCAGTGGGATGGTATTGGTGGCATTATTTTCTAGAAAAGATGGCATTTCCAGCAATATGTCTTCCTGAATGTGATGGTCTCAAGAGTTAAATATTAACAGAATATTTTTGTAATATGCTTTCTAGCCTGGCCAAAAACACCTGTTTCCTTTGTGATGTTTCTGAAGCTTTGGAGATGTTTATTGCTTGTGTGGAGAGGGTTTTGAAACTCTCTGCTGCAAAAAGCAGAAAAAATTGTCAGTGGTGTACATAGGAAGGACTTCAGCAGCTTCAGAGATTTCATTGCTGTACTAATTAAACTTGCTTCTCAAGTTCGTCTTTCAACACCAAAGCCACCTGAAAGTGTCATCCAGACATATAAGAGAGGAGCTTGCCTCAGGTAAACTCATCATGGACGTCAGCATAAAATTCTTCAGCTTGGCCCCGAAAACGGAATATGGAAGCCAGACCTTGGATTTTTTTTCCTGAGCTTGCTTGTAATCAGGAGACTTAGTGTGCATGGATCTACGACACATTCGATATAGAGTGAATGGACTTTATTCCAAGCAGAGCAGGCACCCGACGCACAACCTTATACCGGTATATGTAACTCCACTCCAAGACCAATTATTGCTTAGAAAGTAAACAGTAGCTGTACACTGGTGCTGGTATACTGATGTACCAGCTGTGTGTCCACTAGCCAGTTTCTTCCTGGGATGGCTATCTGCTCAATACAAATGTGTTCCCTTACCACTTTAGTAGCCAGGTGCTATAATTGCACTCATTTACTTCAGAGAAACTTATTGTGGAGTAAAATCTGAGCTAAATTACTCTAGCCCCTGGATTAACCAGTTAATCACATCTTAAGTTGTCACCAGGCCACACACTAACACAATTATAAAACAAGGAATAAGCCTCACAAAAATGTGCAATAACTTTGTGGTTGGTTCCTATTGTGCCATTAATTAAACACGTGGCCAGGCTGGGGATCTGAGCTGTGGGGATGCACCATGCACCCCTGCAGCTGGGAGCTATCTGCTGATGGGGCTCCCAGCAGATAACACTGGGAGTTATGCTGACGGTGCTTCCAGCCATGGGGGTGTATGGTGTGCCCCTGCATCTGGGAGCCCAGGGCAGCTGATAGGGCTCCCAGGCGTGGAAGCTTGCTACTCGCCAGTGCAGGGGGAGCCCAGATTCATGATCCTGGGTGCCCCCTGTACCAGCAGTAAGGTGTAATCAGATCTGATGTTCAATCCCACCATCATACCTCTTACCATCCATGTGTGGCATAGCAGGAAACGCAATTGTCAGGATCACACACCAGCTCCTATGGCACCTGTACCTGCATATCTGCCAGGGGCCTCTGTCATAACTGTACTGGGTGTCTGCAAACCTTAATCTTAGGCAGTTTTACTGCAATTTATTCTTCTGAAATAATATTCCTGGTAAGACCTTTAAATTGCCTTTATTTTACCTTTCTACGTTTATGATTTTAAGGATGCTTCCATAAACCAGTTTAACAGATATGCGCACACACATACACTTATGCACTCAGTACACATAATGGCAAAAGGGGGAGGTTTTTAGGTAAACATATGATTGCTAGAGTCCCAACTCGTATCAGCTTTTAGTGAAAGTTGGTAATAAAATTGAATGTTTTTCCTCAGTCTCAAGAATATGTTTGAATGGGCTGAAGGATGATGAGCCCATCTTCCACATTTTTTTCATTGAGTTAAATAAGCATTGTTTAACCCAGAGTCAAGTAGTACCCATTCAAAATGTTTTTTCAATATATCCATCTAAAAATGCAGGAGTAAGACAAAGATTCTCATAACTATGGGCCATATGCTTAATTGATGGAACTAAATATAACTTCACTGTAGTCCAGGAGCTACGCTGATTTACCATAGACAAATACATAGTCCTGTATTTGCTCTCAGAAAAGAACAAGATAATCTGAATTTCACTTGTTTCTTCCTTTCAGAATTGGTATTGAAATAAAGTTGACCAAAGAACTTGTAACACTATCCTCTAACTGAGAGATAATAATCCTCTGAATTTTATAATATGCTCCAGAAATGAGGAGAGCCTACTGTCACCATGTCTAATAATTTTTTGCAAATCAAGTGTAAGTTTTTATGAATAGAAGAAATTGTGATAACGAAATATCCATGTGAATACATAACTGATTAAGGTTTACAATTTTTTAAACCTTAAGTCAAAACTCAAAGAATACCTAGTGCTATCTAAATGGATAAACTGAGCTCAATGGACACACTTTTTTGTGACGAGCATCAAAGAGCTGTAGTAAGTCGGGTACACAGCCTGAAATCTGCAAGAATTCTTCCCAGAAATGAAGGCTTAGAGTGTAAAAATGGGCAAGATTGAATTTAAGAGATCATTTCACCATAGATGAGGGACTCATAATAAAGAACTTTGTTTTCTGAGTGTTTATAATTAAAGCCTAGATAGATATTAGGGCTGTGCGACGCTTCACTCCCTGATTCGATTCGGCAGAGATTCGGCCCGATTCAGTGACTGAACCTCCAAATCTGAATTGAATCAGTGGACCCCTTAATCTCTCCAAATCAAGTTGGAACCCTCTGAATCGATTCGGAGAGATTTGGAAAGCTTCAGAGATTTGGACGTAGCCACAGCTTTAAATGTTTTTTCTACATCCCTCTAGGTAGCGGGCAGCTCATGAGTGCTGCGATGCTGAGGCACATGGAAGTGTCCCACAGGAGTGAGGGAGGCCTGCCAGGGAGCACTCGGGGGCCCCTCCCCGACCATTCTGGCTCAGTGACTGGGGCCTGGGGGGGACACCAAGGGTCCCCTTGTGGCTGAACGCCAAGCCAGGGTACTTCTGGTCCACTTCCAGGTTTACCGCTGAGCAAGGAGAGGGCCCCACCACATTCCTGTGCAACGCTCCATGCGTCCCCGTATTGTAACATTTACAAGCAAATCGAATCAGCATCGCATCTTCAGATTCAGCTGAATCAAATCAAGGCCAATTATCCAAATCAACCAATTGAATCACTGTGCCTGATTTGGGCCGAATCCAAATAAAAAAGGGCCTGCTTCACACGCCCCTAATATAAAGAAGAAGGAAAGAAGTGCATGAAGGTATGATCACCAGAGTGTTTGGAATCCAAAAAACCCATGAAATGGTAATAAAACAGAAATGTGCCACATTGGGCCCTGTATCACTGATCAGACTTGTCAAGGAATAAAAATTAGGCGTCTGATTTTTATCCATATTGACTCCCCTTTATACTGCTAGAATGATATAAATCTCACTCTTGGTCTAAAATAAGAACCATCCCCCAGCTGTACTCAAACTTTTCATGCATCAGTCTTCTTCTGTATGTCAGCCTTTCCAAACTGCCAAATCACAGTTCATAAGACATATATTGCAAGCTAGCATTTCTTTAACTGGGGCGGGGGATCTCAAGGCCTTTTTGACAGGGTTGTGAACACTTACTGGCTTTGTATTAACTTCAAATAGTCGTATAGGGTTGGACCCATTAAGTAGTTTGCATACTGGAAGGAGTACTATTACAGACAAGTTTCAGAACTGAAACTAAGTAGAGAGGTGTGGAGGTTTTGCATCCCTGCAGCATGTGGGTTATTTTTTCCTTTAGTCACCGGGGAAGTGCATAAAGATTCTCAGTGATAACTAGCACCCAGAGACCTTGTGAATGCCTCCAGTACAAATAGATGTGTCACGCATAGATCCATCAAATTGAGTATAAAGGAAATGCTGGAAGACATCTCTACCCAAAATCCCTTAACCTCTGAGTATTTCCACAAGAAATATATATAATGGCACGCCTCCCAGAGTTATAAAGTGCCAGCAGGCATTGGTGTCCTGTATGCCTTTGTATAAATCCAAAGGATTATTATTGTTGCTATTTATACAACAATAGCAATAATACCGAGGGAGCCCTGTTATAATAGGCCTTCACATGCAGACCTAAGGCTACACAGAGTTTGTTTCAGAATGCCTGGCCCTATTTCCAGACAAGATCTATGGAGTGAGTGGGGGAAACAATCAGAGGAACTGAGGCATTAGGAAAAGGGCAGAAGTAATGTGATTATAGGGATGAATCAGCTAGCTATGTTATATTTCCAAATAATTTAAAATTCAGATCTTTTGGAGTGATTTGTGGGTAGCTGCTTCACTAACCATCACCATTAAATGGTTGATACCTTGTTGGCATGACGGCAGTTTGTGGCTTTGAGGAAGGAGAGGGAGGAAAAGCAAAGAGCCTGAGAAATTAATGGTAGATGGAAACCATTGGTAAGAAAGACCTGAGGGAAAGCACTAAGATGAAGACACAAGTGAGAGCAGTGGGATGAGACTGGCAAAGCAGGCATCATGGGTAGAGGGGTTAACATGGCAAGTGACAAGAAATAGGAGCAGAGGTATGGTGGGCCTTGAATATGAAGTCAAAAAGCTCAATCTTGATGCAGGGCAAGACAGAATCAGTGGGCTGGATCTGAGTTAGATGTATCATGCTTATACAGACAAGGCTATAATCAGGTATTTTTAGATATAATCTGGCCATTGAAGAATCTTTTCATTGTAGAATAACTGGAGGCATTAAAGTTGTCAAGTGGTACGTGGCATACTGAGCTGAGCAGTGTAGACTGATGGTAAAAAAAAAAAAAAAAAGCTGAGAAATTTCAAGTTTCAGTATAAATAGCTCAATTTAGACTAGATAAAGGAGAGAGCATGAAAATAGATTGCAAATATCTGTGCGAAGAAAAATATCATTTCCATCTCTAGGAATAACATCGCCTGGATAACAAAAAGATGCTATGCTGCCTTGCAAAAAAAAAAAATTCTTGATCAGAAAAAATCAATAGCCTATATTCGAAACAGTGAAATCAAAGTTACCCTGGGTTCCAAATGAGTCTTCAGGCCTAAAAGTGATTTTGGGGAATAATAGGAAGGCTCTCATGAGGGGTCTAAAAGATTTGTATACTAATACTGCCTGGCCCGAGCAGGTGCTCCTAAAAAGATCCAGGGCCTGCCCTGTAAAAATCCAGAGAAGTAGCAGGGTCTACAGCAGGGACCGGCAACCCCCGGCATGCAAGCCTCAGGGTGTATGGTGGGTAAGGGACCAGGAATGCGCTGCCACAAGAAGCATTGGAGCCCTTGTAGCTCTCCTGCCATATGCCCGTGGCACATCAGCATCTTACAAGTCAAGGTTGCAAGTGCTTTTGGCACTCTACCCAAAAACGTTGCTGACCCTTGATCTACAATACAGCACATGCAAACAAACATCACCCTTGTACTGCCATAAAAATAGTTTTGGTGCCACAAGTTGCAAGTGAAAAGATTTCCTTGCCCCTTGTCTTGCTTCATGTGCCCAAAAATGTTTGTGCAACAGTTCCTTGCAACTGTTGTGCCTTATCACAGAAGATGTCTGCTCACTTACGGCATGATCCCTGCAGCCTGGGATTCGGAAGTTGATGCTGTCGTTGAAAACGGTAAGAGGTTAAAGTACGGTTACTCAGTCCTCAGCAAGTGTACAACCTTTCTTTATGGCTCCATATAAAATTGCTTTTTAAAAGGTGGAAGAAATAAAGGGCCTCTTTGAAGAAAGCTATGACTAATATACCAGGGCCATATAGACTCTAGCAAATAACGTTGTTAGTATGTAACTGAGTATGTATTGTGAGACTTGTAGAAATTCTAGTTTGGTAACTGATACAAGAGCTTAATGTGAACACAGTACTGATTTTAAGTACCTAGATGTTTGAATATAAGGAAGATTTTAAACCAGAAGCAAAAGGAACTACGTTTAACGTAACCTGATATATGTAAAACTGAAAGTAACTTATTCATTAGAAAGAGGAGAGGAGAGGCAAAAGGATAATAAAAACAAGAACAGAATAAAGATATAGATACAATCACAATTGTAAGACCTAACCCTTCATTTTATATACTCTGTGGACCATAGCATTTGAAGACATCTCAAGAGATTACTCCAGTCACCCTGAAATGAGGATGAGTATACCAGACCATTCACTAAGAGATATTTTGTTTAATCTGGTTTTAAAACCCTCCAGTGAAGAAAATTACATCACTTCCCTCTGCAGACTAATTCAGTGCTTAAATACCTTATAGTTAGAAAATTTCTTCTAATAACTTATCCTAAATATTCTTTGCCAGTTAAGCCAATTCATTCTTGCACTGTTTTGGATACAGAGAGCAAAAATAATTGTCAGCAGATTATTAAGAAAAACATAGTAGAAAATAGTTACCAGGTATACCCTTGGTCTTCTCTTTTCTCGATGCCCAAAACTTTTAGTATTCTAATTAGTATTATTAATACTAATAGTATTAGTATTTGGTTTTAGTATTCCTTCTGAGGTCTCACTATTGCCCAGTAGGCTGAATTAATAATCTTCTATGACATCCCTTTGTCATCCAATCCCTTTACCATACCCAAATTTGAACTGGAGTCATTAGAAACCTGGGATGCTCAATAA
>JAGPOW010001296.1:28157176-28167191 GCA_030014935.1 Caiman crocodilus | reverse complement strand
AATGTAGAATCAAGCCAATAACGATTCCTTTTTATTTTGTTATTGCCCTTATAGGTTTCAGGTAATATTTTCAAAGGTACTCAAATAATTTATGAGATTAAATCACATGTAGGATGTAAATACAGGAACCCCAGGCACTTTTGAAAATGTCAACCCCCCATTTTAGGAAAGTCAGAGTTCAACTTTCTCCAGAGAGTCACCAGATTATCACTTGCATGGAAAGTGGGGACTTCTAATTATTAAATGATGTTTAAATCAACTGAAGGCATCTGAAACTTGAAAAATATGACAAGCTGCTTCAAGGTGACTTAATATATTGTCAGATGGTATGCATACCAAGGAGGAAGCATTCACTTACTAGGAAGACTCTATGCAGGGATACCGAGCTCCACATCAGAAGTAAACAAATGTTCCCTGAAATAAGTTACTGTATTTTTCCCCCATTCACCATCAAGGCCATAAATATAATATTATTAGTACTACTTATTTTACATTTCTAAACCATGTAGAAACAATGTCTAACCTCTGCAACATCCTTGTGCACAACTAATAATTTCCCTTTCGGTAAATGGAAAATGCTATATTTAGAGTGTGTCTGAATGCAGCTGCGGTTTCTTTAATAATAGCCCAAATGAATAAAGCAAAAGATAGAAGACTGCTAAGCCATTGGTATGCTAACTACAGATATGAGGAAAGAAATTATATGTTGCATCTCTGTTGAGGTACAAGATAAAACTTGTAGCTAGGCAAATGAAGGTGTATGATGGTTTTAAACAGTCAAAACACCCTCCTCATCCTGGGCTGCTCCAGCAACCGTAGAGGGCCTGACATAATTTAGTCAAATCTTAGTGCCTCATCTAGACTATTGCAGCCTCCCTACACTGCTCTCTGAGCCACAACATTGAATGCTATGACCAGCCCCAGCACATCCCACCTGTTCCCATTACAGTTCCTCTACTACAGCTCAGATCCCTAGAAGGCAGACTTAGAGATGTCCTCTGGAGTGCTTATACTAGGGTTTTATGGCCTTTTAGGCCCTTTATACTGCTCCAGCCTTTTTATTAGATTCAAACATGCCAGAGTATGGATAACATTTCATTTGAGGGTCATGAGTAACTACAGGGCTCTAGGGTCTGGGCTAGTAAGCCCTGTAGATAGGGACACTAGGAGAACCACTCTTGTGGGAGCTGAACTATAGTTCTCCATCAGCAGGACAGGAAGACAAGGGCCTCAGTAGGAGGACTCAGGTGCCTATATACTAATGCCAGCAGCATGGGGAACAAGCAGGAGGAGCTAGCCCTCCTACCCTTCAGTGAGCATTACAATCTACTAGGGATTATGGAGACCTGCTGGGACTCCTCACATGACTGCAGCATAGCTATAGAGGGCTACACCCTGTATACAAGGGACTGGGTGGGGAAGAATGGTGGAGGTGTTGCTCTCTATGTGAAAAAGAAGTACACCTTCTTGGAGGCCAGCATTGGCTCCAAAAATGGGCAAGTTGAAACCTCCTGGGTCAAGTTGTGTGGGCAGGAGCAAGAAAGACATAACTGTAGGTGTATACTACAGGCCACCAAACCAGGGGGAGGAACTCGAGCTGGAGTTCACCTGAGAATTGACTGAGGCTGCATTTGCACGTGACATGGTCGTCATGGGCGATTTTAATTATCCAGACATCTCCTGGGAGGAACAGTTGGTGAAGTTAAATCAGTTGCGGTCCTTCCTCATCTGTGTCAGGGAGCTCTTCCTAACTCAGAAGGTGCATGGGCCAACCAGAGGTGACGCTCTGCTAGACTTGGTCCTGGCCAAAGGAGATGACCTGGTAACCGAATTAGATATAGAGGGAAGTTTGGGCAATGTCTCGGCTGGCCAACCGGTCAGAGCCGACTGAGGGAAACGGTGTTTAATTAAGTAGACATCAGGTGGGCTGGTGGATGGAGAGACAGGATACAGCGTATTGGTTGCAAAAATAACTTTTACTTTAGTTTTACTTATGCTGCTGGTGGCCACAACGCAGGCGGTAAGGTTGCTAACGTAGTTTCAGAACAAGGGTAACGCAACGAGCTAGCAAGATAAACCTGTAGATGCAACGAGAATGCAGGACGGGATACGTCGGGAACAGACGGGGAGATGTTGGTGGGTGATCAGTCTTCCAGCTTTTCTCTGCTGCATGGCAAGGTCCTCTGTACCTCACCAGTGTTCAGAGCTCTCCGACTTGGGCGGAAGCTGCATGAACTTTTATACGGTTAGAGTAGCCAATGAACATTTGCCCAGTAGGAATACTTAATGAGGTGGAACATACCAAATTTAGAACAATGCCAATCATTTGGAAGGGCGGTCTATTGTGTCAGGGACACTCACTTGGTTGGGGCTGTGACAGGCAACAGCAACCATGAAACCATCATGTTCACTGTCTGATGTAAGGCAGACAAATCACATAGCAGGACTGAAGTCTTGGACTTAAAAAATGCAAATTTCAACAAACTTAGGTCACTAGTAGGGCAAGTGCTATGGGACCAGGGACTGAAGGTGAAAGGTGTGCCTGAAGAATGGTTGTTCCTGAAGGACATGATCCTTGAAGCACAAAGGAAGTCCATTCCCATGCAGAGAAAAGGTAACAGAAGGGCTGAGAAGCCCTCTTGGCTACACAGGTAATTCATGGTCTTCTTAAGAAAGAAGAAAGAGGCTTACAAACAATGGAAGCTCAGGGCAGGCCCCAAAGAGGACTATTCCACAATGGCCCATATTTGCAGAGAACAAATAAGACAGGCTAAAGCAGCAACTGAACCTAGGTTAGCAACGGGAATCAAGGACAAGAAGAAGTCCTTCTTTAGATATATAGGGAACAGGAGGAAAACAAATGGGAGTGTGGGGCCACTGCTCAGCAACTCAGGAGAGCTGGTTACTAGCACCCAGGAGAAAGCTGAACTCCTGAATGACTACACTGCCTCAGTCTTTCACTAAGGGAAAAAAACCACGCCAGGTTGAATAGAGGATGAACATAGTAGGAATAATCACCTTCTTACTATTGCTGTAGAATTTGGTGTATGACCAATTAAAAATATTAGATGTATGCAAGTCAGCAGGATCAGATGATCTTCATCCGAGAGTGCTGAAGGAGCTGGTCGAAGTCATTGCAGAACCCTGGCAAAACTTCCACAACTCATGGCACTCTAGAGAAGTCTCTGAGGACTACAAGACAGGCAATGTCCTAGGGGAAAAACCCTAGAAAAGTTCATTAAGGAGCCTATCTGTGATATACTTGCACGAGGTAAAATTATGAATGACGGTCAGCATGGCTTTGTTACAGGCAGGTCTTGCCTTACCAACCTCATGTCCTTCTATGTCTAGGTAACTCACCACCTAGGTACGAGGCAGGAGGTTGACATTGTATACCTTGACTTCCAAAAGGCCTTTGATCTAGTATCCGACAATATCCCCGCAAGAAAATTGGAGGATTGTGGGCTTAACTCCAAGACAGTCGGGTGGGTGAGAAACTAGCTGCAGGATACAACCCAGAGAGTTGTAGTAAATGAATCTGTGTCATCCTGGTGAAAAGTTGGCAGCAGTGTCCCGCAGGGATCAGTGATCAGTCCAGTACTTTTCAACATCTTTATTAATGATTTGGAGGGGTGGGAAGAGCTTACTAGCCAAGTTCATGGATGACACCAAGTTGTGCAGAACCATGGTCATGCTTGAAGATAGGCTACAGATACAGGCAGACCTAGACAGGCTAGCAAGTTGGGCGGATAGGAACCTGATTAAGTTCAACATTGAGAAATGTAAAGTGCTCCACCCTGGGAAGAGCAACCCCCAAATACCTTCTGGCTTGGCAGCATCAAACTGAGTAGCACCACAAATGAAAAGGACCTGGGGGTAATAACAGACTACGTATGAATATGAGCCACCAATGCGATGCTGTAGCCAGTAGGGCAAATAATACTCTGGCATGCATCAATCGATGCATCTCCAGCAAAACCAAGGAGGTGATTCTTCTGCTCTACTCAGCACTGGTGAGACCTCAGCTGGAGTAATGCATCCAGTTTTGGGCACCGCACTTTAACAATGACATGGACAAGCTTGAGAAAGTCCAGAGAAGAGCTACCCGTATGATCAGAGTCTTACATGGCAAGCCATAGGAGGAACAGCTGAAGGATCTGGGAGTCTTCAGCCTGAGGCAATGAAGCCTGAGAGGGGACCTGGCAGCAGCTTACTGCTACACTAAGGGAGTACATCAAGGGCTTGGTAAGCAACTGTTCACTAGGGTACCCGAGGGGAAAACCAGGAGTAATGGCCACAAACTCCTGGAAATCAGTTCAGGCTCAACATTAGGAAAAACTTCTTCACAGTCTGGGTGTCCAGACTGTGGAATAAGCTCCCTCCAGATGTGGTACAATCACCTACACTGGAAGTCTTCATAAGGAGACTAGACAGTCACCTTGCTGAGGTCATCTGACCCCCCAGTTATCTTTCCTGCTTGGTGCAGGGGCCTGGACCCAATGATCTTCCGAGGTCCCTTCCGGTCTTGCAATCTATGAATCTGCCAAAGTTTATAAACAATGATTTAATTTATTACTATCAGAAAGCGATAACTGTTAAGCTACAATGTGATTCATCTCTGTGTAACATCTGATAGGTGTAATTAATCAGTGTTTTGATGAAGTTGATGTGCAAGCCCAATCTGTTTGTTGTTACTTATAGTGAACACAAAGAATTTTGTCATACTTTATTTTTCATCTTTGGACTCGCCTTTCACTGTGGAATAAAACACTTACATCCATGGTATTTGTCTTAATTATCACTTTGCGCTCATAGCTGTAGTATTTCAGAGCAACGGAGCTCACCTTGCATATTTAGCATAGGAGTACCTTTGACTGATGTCAGCGGATTCACTGTTGTTACAGGAGACATCCACATATGTGACTAACGTGGACCAATTAAATCATACAGCTTTAAGGATACTTTCATCATGTAAACTGAAAAACTCAAGTCATTCTAACATTTCTAACTACCTGTTTTTTCTCTATTTGAGTAAGTGTAATTCCATTGCATAAAATATTTAAAATTGTAATAAAACTTTTGTTATCTTGTTGCAGGGCACTAAGATGTCCCTGCTCTCTAAGGGCAGAAGCAGCCTAGCCAGGGAGCCCTGCAGGCTAGGCAGCGCTCCACAGCTGCAGGTTGCCTGAGCAACGAGCTAATGAGGTAAGTAGCTGGCACCTGCAGGGGGTCAGATGACCGGAAGGAGGCAGGGCCCTGGGATCATATAAGCTTGGAGCTAGGGCTAATAGAGCTCATTCTTTCTGGAGACTGAGAGAGCCCTTGCCTAAGAAAGCTATACAGAGGTGTTCAGTTGCCTGCTTTGCTGCCTACAAGAGCAGTGCTACCAGGTCCACAGGGCTAGGAGCCAGGCTGTCCTAGAGGTAGAAGTTTGACTTCTTAAGAGGGCCACACAGCACTGATGCAGTTAGCTCCCCTGAATTCTCCCCAGGTGTGCTTGGCACAGTAAGAAAGCAACTTACAGAGCTTTTTGCTGAGTATCAACCTTCCCTGAAGGCGGGAAGAGAGAGGTGAGTGTGTTCTGAGTGTGTTTTCTCTGTCAGCACCCCATCTACTCACAGTTACATAAGCACCTATCCATATTTGTTCCTTACATCATAAAGGGTGTTCTGTATTCTTAGTAAATAGTAAAGTTTTACCCATCCTCTCTCTCCTGCCATTGTTAATTACCCATCCAATAAACCAATCAATTCATTTCAGTTTCTACCCTTCATGCCTGTGCTCTTAATTAACTGTGACCTCAGTGACAGAAGAAGGGCTAGCATGGTTTTGACAGATGCTCTACCTAGTCTGTCAGTTAGCCAGTCAGCCAAGATCTACCACTTATGCTGTGGTGTCCATCATTAATTAGTTCCCAGTCCAACAACCTAGCTATATTAAACGGGCAATAGTCAAGTAGGCCAAGGCCCCAACACAGGATTTAACATCTGTGTAACACCCATGAGGCATGGGGCATGGTAAAGGAGAGGTTTTGAAGCCATACAATCAGCCCATAAGGCTTGAGGTGCCCATGAAGCACAGTACTGAAGAAACATCCAGCGAAGGGCTCAAAGGCCAGCGGGTCCTGGTGTGGTTCAGTTGACCAGGGCCATGCAAAGGCCTGTGGGCAGCCTCCTGATTTATTTTACCAACGAGACGTGGCAGGAGAGACGAGGGCGCCCTCGGGGCAGAGCTGGCACAGTCGCAGAACCGCAATGTGCATCACAGCCATCCCTGAGGACACTGCCCCATGATATATCATTACATAGTTTTAGCTGAAAATCCATTTCAATTAGGATTAATTTCTTAGGAGTTTCTCGTGACAAAAATAAATAGTTTTGATAAATTCTTATAAACTGATATTTATTTAAAACATGTCATTTTGCAAACCTCATTTGTCTGAAAGTTAACTGCTAAAGCTATTTATTAGACTTACTATTCTTATATCTGAAACTAACTAAAACAAAAATGTTCCTAATTGTTTCAATATGTTTTCTTTTTTGTGTTTTTGATAGTATGTTGTGTATAACTAGCATCATTTTTTTTTGTTCTCTAACGCAGCAATTAAGAAAATGAGATGGTAAAACAAAAGTTGGCAGAGATATTCAGGGCAATCACACACCCTTGAAACTCTGTTTTCTCTCTCTCTCTTTCTCCCTGTTAAATTGATTAGATTTCAAGCTCTCAGTGTCCTGTTAATTGCCTGCATTCGTGGATTAAGTAAATTTAGCGAGGAATAATAATTCTGGTGATGGCTGTCAATATCACCTGGATGAAAGGAAGATTCAGGTTTTTGGCTTTTTAGTTAGATTACAGGGCAGAGTAAATTGATAAATCTTCTAACAGGAGAAAGGGGGCTCCATTGTCATCTGGCTGCATTATTCTGTGCAGTCATAAACCTGGCAGATATGGTTCTCTTTATGCAAAAGTACTCCCTGGGTTAAACATAACTGGTATGGCAGTTTTGCACAACAACCCCTTCTAGCCTTAGCCCCAGGGGGGCATTTCAAAGGAGAATAAGATCTGGCCAGGATACTTCTATACTGAAGGAGTCCCCAGAAGCAATGTCTGCAGGTTGGGGCTGTGGACCTCTGCAAGGTAGATGACAATACATCTTTTTCCCAGATAAAGTGAACAGACTACCCAGTGACATTCAGTCAGATTTTACTAAATAGTGTACACAGTCCAGTCTTTTCTAACTCCTGAGAGTTTTTAGTGAATAATAGTAATGTGCTTTCTAACTTTTAGTCAATTGTGGAATAATAGCAGTGCCACAGAGACCCTTTTTGCCCTCAAAACACACATGCTGGAGATGGGCAGATCAGAGAAGGTGGTCGCTGCCTTCACACTTCATTCACTCAGAGCTCTAGCTGGATGGAGAGCTGGCAGGAAATCCTGCCCCACTGTTGCCAGCTCTCCTGTGAATGGAGCAAATTTCCATTGCCTAGTCCAATGATATTCCATACAGCATACTAATCTTTCCTCATGAAAGCATCTGCTTTATCTATCTCAGCACTGCAAGTAGTTATACTAACTCTTTTACTGGCATGCAACCAGCAAAATATTATGACAGCAGCTGGAAAAATAAAAGTAATACACAATTTTTCAAAGTATTGTATCACTAGTTAAAACTGTAAAAGAAACTTATTGGAACTCCACCCTGAATTTCTTGTCTTCCAGATTTTCTAGCTGCTGCTTTGTTTCTGACTCTTCATCCCCTTCCCTGTCAGCTCAGATTGATGACTGGCTCTAAGTGTTTGTCAAGGGTATATATGAGGTCTAGATAAGTCAGGGGTTTTTTGCAAATAGACTTAAAGTCAAAGCCAGGTCACTGGCTTTCTACTAGAAACTCCCATTTCTGTCCATTTTCCAAGCTGTTCCTTTGTACTGTGATGCTGAACTGAGTCAAATGGGCCTCCCAAGTGGATTTTTCCGTAAAATATTATAAGAATCTGCACTATTTGAACTGAAACGGACGCCTGCCTCCACTTTTAGCCTCCAATGGAATAGAAAATCATTGTAAATATCTCGTCCTACCCAAATATTCTAACAAACTGAATTCCAGGTACAAGCATCAATTTCTAGTGCAATCAATGACACCTGTTTCATTCTAGACTGAATTCTTAGCTCTGCAAGCCACTGCAGCATCTCAGAGCCCAAGCATAGTGGGCAGGTGAAAGGGTACACTTCACCAGGGCCTGGAGATCCAGGGGGCCCCAGCCCAGGCTGCAACCCTACTACCATGAGGAAAAAAACCAAAGGCTAAATTGTAGGTCATGCTTGAGGTTGTGTACTACCTATATGGGGTCTCCACTACGAGTTTTGCTGGAGCGAATCGGCAAAAGGAGCGGCATTGTAAACAGTGAGTTGCTGGCCAGCCCAAAGCCCTTCTGTAGAACAGAGATCGTGTGCTTGTGCAGTTAATTCTAGGACTTATCATTTGAGAGACAGAGGAATTTATGCTTCTGTATGTGACACGCTCTCTCAAGAACTACAAGTCTCACAGTCCCTTGTGCATAGAGACGGAGAGGGGAGGGACAAAGCACCATATAACCAGGGACATTGATCCCAGGGACAACAGGGATAGGGTTAGTGCCTGGAAGGAAAGGACATTTCTTTTTCTCTCTCTCACACACATACCCTCCTCATGTCTGGCCATAAATACAAATCAGGGAGCCAAAAATGTAAGGAGGTAAAACAAAGGGAACTAAAAGAAACTGAAGGACACCAATCAATCCTCCAGTTCTTCAAAGCAGACAAGGCCTTTCTGCAGTCTGGCTCAGGCAATACACTAACTAGAGACGTAGGCAAACAAAAGCAAGATGGCAAGGATTTTAATATAGAAACCACGTCTGTGACAACTGATGATGAAGAAAAGCTTCCAGATGCATCATGTGACTCCAATCTAATGCTTTCAAAAGATAGTTGGGTAATATCACCATTAGCACCACTATGTTCAGAAGAAGGCTTACAAAAAACAGGAGAGAGTAGTACTACACTGTCTGATTCATGCTTTTTCAGAGACCCAGGCTTGTGGCCTAAACAGATATAATAGATTCTGTCCATCAAAAACCTGTTCCACCTGGTGTCCTGACTTTTGAAGAAATGTGGAAGCTAGCAAAATCAATGCCAAAAGATGTTGCTAGGCATAAGTTTCCTGAATTTCTTCTCAAATATAAGACTTGCAATGGAGAATAGCTACCAAGAGACTGGCTTGTTTGGAGTCCTACCAATGAAGTACTGTATTGTTTTCCATGCTGGTTACTTTCTGAAGGGAGACAAAAACAATGCAGTATGCTGGCAAAAAGTGAAGGGTATTCACCAAATGTGAAAACATGGCAAAAGCTATATAATAAGCTTCCCGAACATGAAAAAAGCATGGAACATAACACTTGCTACTGCCAGTGGAAGGAATTACAGCAGTCACTGTCAAGTGGACGTGGAGTGGACAGCGAGGTTCAAAAACCAATATTAACAGAAGCAACAAGATGGAAAATAATATTGGAAAGATTGTTGGATGTTCCCTTAATCTTGCTTCAAGAGGTTTAGCATCCCAAGGTGATGACGACTTGATAGGCGACCCACACAATGGCAACCTTCTTAGAACTCTTGAGTTAATAGCTCGTTATGACAGCATCAGTCATGACCACTGGGTGAAAAATGATGCAAGGAAATCTCTTATGGGAGAGTCAGAATGAGTCTATTGGATTATGTGGTAAGAGTGTGCAGAAGGCCATCCTTGCAGAGAGAGAAATGGCCATTTATTATTCTATCATAGGTGAAGCTACTCCTGATGTCCCTCACCAAGAACAACATGCATTGATATTCCGATTTGTGGTTCACAACAAAGATACTGGTACATTTAACTTTAAAGAAAGGGTTTTTGAGTTTATCAACTTTGATTTCAAAAATGGAGAACAGATAGCTGAAATGCTAATTGCCGGCTTGAAGCGTCATAACATTCCTCTTGATGACT
>JAGPOW010001296.1:28121031-28157076 GCA_030014935.1 Caiman crocodilus | reverse complement strand
TAGAGGTCAAGGTTTTGATTATGGCTCTAATATGTCAGGAGAAATAAAGAGGGTTCAGGCTTGCATTGTGTCCAAAAATGAACTTGCTGTGTATTCTCCTTGTGCTTCCCATTCACTAAATCTTATAGGACTTCACGCTGCAGCAGCATGTACTAAATGAAACATTGACATTTTTTGGTTGTGTATAGCAACTTTTTGTGTTTTTCAGTGCTAGCCCTGTAAGGTGGAAGATTATAACAGACAAAATACACTGCTCACTCCACTCTGTCAGATTCATGCCGGAGTGCATGTGCTGATGCTATCTGTCCACTCGCAAAGCATCTTCCAGGTATTCTGGAAGCACTGGAATGTGCTCCTGAATTAAATTTGACACACAAAGCGCAACGACAACTGGAAGCACTGAAAAGGTCCTTCAGCTCACTTTCATGCCCGTTGTTGGCTAGCTTCTGGTGCAAGGTTCTGTCAAGTATTGATGATAGAAACAAGATTTTACAAGCCAGAGGAATCTCTCTCGAATCAGAGGCAGCTCTCATTGCTGATATTACTGAAGAAGTAAAGCAACTCGGAGATCAGTGGCCCAAAATTCTACAGGAAGCATGTCTTGCAGCAGAAGGCATGGGAATGGTGCCACAATTACCAACGAGAGGCAAGAAAAGGAAGAGATTTCATGATGACACAGCTAAGGACGCAGCATGTTCTACCGTCTCTGAAAATGATCCAGAATCTTTATTCAGAAGGAACGTTTTTGTTGCAACTTTGGACAATGTTATTTATGGATTATAGTGCAGATTCAAAGCAACCAATAATGTTTGCCCTCTGTTTGCATTTGTTTTACATTCTGTTCAGTCCTAAAATATGTGACAATAGAGCCTGAGGAACTGGATGACACTTCTGAATGTCTACTTCACAGGTATCCTACAGATCTTTCTGAGAATTTTCCTTGTGAAATGTCACATCTGAAAAAAATCTTCAAACCTACTTTTGGAAAAGGATATGAACTACCCCCCACGTATCTTATTAAATGAGATTAACAAAAACCACTGCAACTACTTTTCAGTGAAGTGTGCATAGCCATATGGATCTTTTGCACATTGCCAGTGACTGTAGCAAAAGCTGAAAGAAGTTTCAGCAAGCTAGCACTCATCAACAACTGCAGATATTCTACTATGGGACAAGAACAGTTAAGCCACCTTGCTATTTTGTCTATCAAGTGTGAACTTGCAAGAGAAATTAACTTTGAGAAGGATTCATAATTTTGCAATGGAAAAAGGCCAGAAAAATAAAGCTTTAAAGTAAATTGGTCTACGTATAAGCTATTTGCAGCCATGTTGGTCCATTAGAACAAAAAAATTAAAACACAGATTCGTAAATTGGTAGGGGCTGGAAGGGACCTGGCAGATCATTGGGTCCCATCCCCACCCCACTCTAAGCAGGAAGACAACTGGGGTTGGGTGACCCCAGCGAGGTGACTGTCCAGTCTCCGCTTGTAAACCTCCAGGGTAGGTGAGTGCACCACCTCTGAAAGGAGTTTATTCCACAGCCTGGACACCCTGGCTGTGAAGGAGTTTTTCCTGATATTAAGCCTGAAGCAGCCTTGCAGGAGTTTGTATCCATTGGTCCTGGTCTTCCCCAAGGGTGCCCTGGTGAACAGTAGGGCTGTGCGAAATGGCAGCATTCTGTTTCAAATTCTGTTTTGATTTGAACCAGCTGTCCCGTTCCAGTCCATCAAACCAGTTGCACCCTTTCTACCCTCTTTCAACGTTTTGCCCATCGGGTATAATGAGGAAGGTTGAAACAGCCTATACGTTTGTCATTTCTAGCCTGATTTGGCTGAAACCTACAGGACTGGTAGCCCCTTCTGAGGGCATGAAGTCTGATGAGTTACAAGGAGATAGGTGCAGGGGGTGCGGGGAAATTGCATCCCAAATCTTGAAAGCAAAACTTGTGTCACATGTATGTGTTAAGCCACAGTGGGGTCAAAACTAAAGGCATGCTAGCCCCTGCTGAGGCCACAAAGCCTGTCAGCTGTCAAGGAGATAGGTGCAGGGGGTTGGGGTAAACTGCACCTCAAGCTGTGGACAATTACATGCACTCGTGACATGGGTGACACTGTGCGTGTGCTAAGGCACACCAGGATGAAAGCTTCAGGGATGCTAGCCCCTGCTGAGGCCACAAAGCCTGCCAGCTGTCAAGGAGATATATGGAGGGGGAGTCTGGGTTCTGGAGCCCTGCACCTCTTGCTGCTGACATGCAAAACTTGGGACATGGGTGCTTGTGCAGGCCTGAAGATCCCCCATCACTTGCCACCACAGACCTGGGCATAATAATTGACCACAGTATGAACATGAGCTGGTAGTGCGATGCTGTTGCCAGCAGAGCCAACAATACTGTAGTGTTCATCAATTGATGCATCTCCAGCAAAACCAGGATAACCACTGCAAAGAAGTGATGCTCCTGCTCTACTCAGGACCGGGGAGACCACAGTTGGAGTACTGCATCCAGTTCTGGGCTCCGCACCTTAACAAGGACGTGGTAAAGCTTGAGAGAGTCCAGAGAAGGGCTACCCATATGATCAGAGACTTGCACAGCAAGCCATATGAGGAAAGACTGAGGGGCCTGGGATTCTTCAGCCTGAAAACGAGAAGACTGAGATGGGACTTGGTAGCAGCTTACCGCTATATCAGAGCATACATCTAGGACAACAGTTTACCAGAACACCCCTTGGGAAAACTAGGAGTAATGGTCACAGACTTCTGGAAGATTGTTTCAGGCTCAACATTAGGAAAAAACTACTTCACACCTAGGGTGTCTAGACTGTGGAATAAGCTCCCTCCAGAGGTGGTGCATTCACCTACCCTTCAAACAGTCACCTTGCTGGGGTCACCTGATCCCTAGTTACCTTTCCTGCTCGGTGCAGGCGGCTAGACCCGAAGATCTTCGAAGATCTCTTCCAGCCTTACAATCTATGAATCTATGAGTGGCTGGAGCTTAAGTCTTAGGAGATATGGCTTTGAAACAGTTCTTTCAGAGACTGCCAGAGCGAGCCTGGTCAGGTTCCTTAGCCTCCCTGAGCCTCAGCTCAGTAAAATGGAAGTAATTACACTTCCCAATTCACAGGAGTGTTGTGAGAATAAGTTCATTAAACAACTGTGTGGTACAATGAGAGGCTTCGCGGCCACAGCAAGGCCTGGTAATCCTGCAGTTTTCACCCCCTTGTGCCCCAAGACAGACACAGTCCCACAAGCACTGATGACATGAGTTTTGCCTGTCAGCAGTTAGGGGTGCAGGGCCCCAGAACCCCCCTGCACCGATCTCCTCCATAGCTGGAAGGCTTCGTGGCCACAGCAGGGACTACCATCCCTGCAGCTGTCACCCTGCTGCGCCTTAACACGCATATGGTCACCCAAGTCATGAGTTTTGCTTGTTCACAGTTTGAGGTGCAGTTTCCCCCAAACCTCTGCACAAATCTCCTTGAAACTTGGCAGGATTTGTGGCCTCGGCAGGGGCTGGCATGCCTGCAGTTTTGACCCCACTATGACTTAATACATACACATGATACAAGTTTTACTTTCAAGCTTTGGGATGCAGTTTCCCTGAACCTTCTGCACCTATCTCTATGCAATGGCAGGCTTCATGCCCTCAGAAGCGGCTACCATTTCTGCAAGTGTCATCCAAAACAGGCTGGAAATGACAAAGTTATAGGCTGCTTCAGCCTTCCCTATTATAGCCTATGAATGAAACGTCAAACTACTGTTGAAATGTTTCGACTTGCCTCGTTTTGTTTCGAGACTGTTTCGACAATTTCTGTTTCATTTCGATTTCACTATTTCAACCTCAAAATGAGTTGAAACAGCATCGAAACAAAACTGGCAGCAAAATTTTGCACAGTCTTAGCAAACAGTTGTTCACCAAGCCCCTGATGCACTCCTCTGATATAATGGTAAGCTACTATGAACTCGCCTCTCAACCTTCTCTTCTTCAGGCTAAAGAGGCCCAGGTCCTTCAGCCTTTCCTCATATGGCTTGCCTTGCAAGTCCCTGATTATACAGGTGGTTCTTTTCTGGACCCTCAAGTTTTTCCACGTTGACTGGATAATACTATTGACTGGATAAGTTTTTTCATTATCAACTAGATAATACCATCTTTAGGACCAACAATCAAAAAGTTACAAAATAGTCAGCACTGTAGAAGGTAATTTCAGAATTAAAATAGAAATTTTTCTTTCATGGTCCATGAGATTTTATGTAGGTGGGATGGTGTGTGTGTGTGTGGGAGGGGGCCCACCTTACAAGTTTGTATGGGGCCCAAAGAAATAATGCTTGGGCCTTGCCTTCATTAGCCAGTTTTTAAGTTAGTCAGAGCCGACTTGTTCTGCCCTATCATGAAGAAATGCCTTCTGATCTTTGACACGAAGGTGCCTATCTGATCCATTTCACCACTTAATACTGGGAAGTATGGCTTCCTAGTATGACATACAGTCTTGTCGCTCCAACATAGATTTCACATTAATCTGTCAATTATTTCTGGTACGCGTCCAGATGCTGCATTGTTATTGGTCTTTGTATTATATTTTGTTATTTACTATTAAGCAACTCTATCATTTGTTCCATTTTAGATCACTTAGTCATACCAGTTCACGATTTCTGTCCTAGAAACCTGGATCTTACTTTGCACACCTTTTGTTGCCCATTTTTTACCTGTTGGGGTCTTGTATATTATACCAATTAAAAGGATAAATTGGTGCTGGATTTAGATTTTTTTTTAATGAAATCTTATTTACATAGGAGCAATGTATAAACTATTGTTTTCCTAACACAGGAGGAGCCAAAGGCACTTGCCTTGTTCTCTGTGCTATGGATTTTTAAGCCAGTGCCTTGGATTTTCTTTGCCCTTTCTCTCTGCTTTTCTTAGAGAGAAACAGGTGGACAGAAACACACATTCCCAAAGAATACCCCTCCCCCCTTTTGAAATTGTTTAAATGCACAAGCAGCTTTGCAGCTGCATTTCTTTTGAGGCAGTGGCATGTTTCTTACAGCCATCTTAAATGAAGAGCAGTGCAAAAACCTACTGTTTTCAGTGAGTTTTAATCCAATATTATACGATATTATAAAATAAAGCAAATATGCACATAGTTTGGGGGGCTGTTTTAGTATGATATTGAAGTTGTTGTGTGTACTCAAGTCACAAAGTGAGGACCTAAGTTCCGATGAAGATATTTAAATACTTTTTCATTACCCCATAAATAGCTGAACTATTGGATGACAGATTAATTTCTTGTATGTTTAATATATCAAAATGCAAATAAGAGTATTGTTTACAGGTGATAGGCTTACGTGGATGCCCTTATGGGGTTTTAGTTGACCTGTACTAGAGGTTAGTCCTTTAAAACTCCACATCAAATTGCACAGTACAAACAATGGTACTCTTAGTGTATCGTATAAATTTGTATGAGGGCTCTTAAGTACATCAGTAAACATTGTTTTATATTTGTTCCTTCCAAAATAAAATTCTTCACCCTGCCTTGTCTTTTTTTGCCAATGCATACATTTTAAAAACCTGCTTTGTCTTTTTTTGCCAGTGCATACATTTTTGCTTTTCATTTTATTTAGTAAATAAAAAGCAAGTATGTATATGCCAACCTAGTTCTTTCCACAATTACACTGCAGTTGTATGTGGGAGGCATACTAATTTTTGTCAGCTACAAAAATCTCCTGAAGGTGCTTTTCTTTGTAAGACTCACCTTAGCAAAATCCATCGTGTTCAAGTCTGTGATGTTCATAAATGTTTCGTTCTGTATTTAAAGTGTCTTAAGGAAGTGAAAAATGAAACTAAGAAAATGTCGTGTGACAAAGAGTCAGAGAATATACTATCAACTGTTGTTTTTGAAGTGCTTCATTATGATATAATCAGTACTTAGGGGCACTTTCCTCTGACCCAAGCTAAAGGCCTGGTACAATGTATACAGAGGTCAATGGAAAGCCAACTGGGAATTATGTTTTAAATATCTATAGTCCATTTTATGGTAGAGGACAGATGAAATGTTGCTTTGATAAACAAATAGGTGGCTAAAGAAGACACTTGTCTTGGTTTATTCTGAATCCAAAATCTGAAATTGAACCAAAATACGTAAAAGCAATGCTCGAGAGGATTTTGCTCTAGTAAATGAATAATTAAGTAATGGCAGGGATGAATATTTTCTCTCAAATATGCAGCCGCTGGTTGTTTTCCACACAAATGTTAGGTGTCTTTTCTCAGGATCTTTGATGAGAAATTAGACTTATGAAACCTTTGTAGCGAGAGTTCAGAACAAGTTTTAACTGAAAAAGTGTATATAGGGATTAGAAATGCCAATGCCAAAACAGCCAATGTCAATGAAACGTAGAGCCATTGTGAATGGTTTCAGAAGAAGCGAAAGAGGTATAATTTGTTTAGCGAAGTCCTACAAGTGCTTTGAGATCGTCTTTCTTTTCGTCAGAGGTAGCTTGAGGTAAATCAATCTGTTTCCTTGTCAAACGTAGTGAAGGCTGTCTATGAAGAAAGACTGAATTGATTTTCCTTGCTGGTTTATGATAGATGAAGTAGAAATGACAGACTTTTCTGTTGGTACCATGACAGGAACGTCTCAGAAGTAATGGGACAATGTAGCTCCTACAACAATTAATCCATTATCCTACTAGCATACTGCATGGATGACACCGATACAAGGCCTGCATAGATGGACTGCAAAGCCTTGGAACACAGAAACCCCCAGCACCTGGACGGGGAGTTCTGTCAAACTTCCCTTGTACATAGACATAGTCAGGATATAGTTCAAACCACGCAGCTAATGGACATAGGAATTACAGTGGGGGAATCAGAGGAAATGCCCCTGAATGAAGCCTCGATCGCTGAGCTTTGGAAAGCAGAGTCATAATTACAAAGCCAGCCTAATTAATCTAGGATCTGAGGGCGTCAGTAGTGGATCTGAGAGGACTGAAAACAACATGCATAAAACCTCATTTATCCCTGACCAGTTCCAGACGTGCAGTGTTTCTTGAAAGAAAGTTTCAAGTGTTGGGATCAAGGAGGCTGATCCAGCCTCTTATTCCTTTTATTTTTAATTCTTCTGGCAAGTACAGCAAACCAGGTACTAAAGAAAAAATGCAATTTCTGTGTTACGTAGGAAGTGCTTTGCTAGAATCCCCAATGATGGGCTCGTGTACGTCAATGCACACCAGGGTCAGTCCAATGGGGTGCAACCTGACCTAACAAAGCTGAGATGTCACGGAAATGCCCACAGGACCCCTCCAGCCAGTAGCATACCTAGTAGTAGGTACCAAGTTAGGAGAGGGCACTGGAATTGCCTCTCACCCCCACAAGCAGCATTGCCATGTTGAACCCCATAACAGTTTCCAGATGCTGTTGGTTTAAGACCAGTAGAGCTAGGATGGACAGAGCTCATGCAGTGGCGGCAGCAGCTTTGAAGTCCCAACATGTCAATGCTGCTGTGCCAAAGACTCTGCTTCCCACCTCACCCCACTCTCAAATCCTGTGCTTGCTCCTCCCCTACTCCCAGAGTCATACCCCCTGCTCTCAGAACAGTGTGCCCCATCCTGATCTGTGCACCAATATAGCTCCTTGCACCACTGCCTCCCGCAACAGTTTACTGCAGAACCAAATCTGTAGCCCAGACAGGCCTGTGGGACAGTACAGACCAGAAACGACGCTAGTAACTGCGTAATATGTTGTGTTCACTATAAACATTAAGCCTATATAAAACAGATAAAACGAGCAAGCAATACAGCAGTAGAAGAGAGAAGCAGGGAGTCCTTTAACACGTTTGCAGATCTGTTGAGCTTGCAGATCTGTGTGAAGGCACGCTAGCAAACTTAACATTCATTGCTTTCTAGATCACTCCAAATTTCTGGCGCTAAAAATATGTACACTCCACGCCTTCTTTTGTGTGGTGTCATATACCAATTTCCAGATCTATGAGCCACTGTCTGGTATGATAACTCGAAGTGCAGATTCCATCTACCTCATCTGGGCATTTGTAAAGATTGCAGCTTTCTAATAAGTATTTTGCTATTTGTTGGACTCCACTTTCACACAAGAGGCTGTCCAAGACGTTTGTCTTGTGAAATGTTGTATTTGTGAAGTGCCCATATGCAGATCTCAGTCTGTTCAGCTTGACCCACACTTCTCTGTCAAAAAGTCATGCTCAATAGGGGCTTGTTTGGTGTTGGTATAAAATGCTATCGGAATAGGTCTGACCTTTCCCAGAGGTTGGCCCACTCTGTTGCTGCCCATAGGTTTGGTTCAGCATCCCCAAACTCTTCCAGGAGCTTGTAGGCTTCATGTACAAATGGTTTACAACTTTTAAGCCTCTTAAGCTTCCATCTGTTTGGGTCTTCACTTAGCGTTTGATGGAGCTTCAAACAGTTGACGGATTTCGATACTTGCCACATTGCACTGTCAGAATTTTAAACTGAAAGCATTCCTGTGTTGGTTGCATTCAAGGACGCTAGGGACAGGAATTTACCACAACTGAGGCTTTGAAATACTGTTCCTTTTATGTTTCTAATATAGTGGTGAAAGTTACTGTGGAAAATGCACTAGTATTTTAAATAATAAATAGTATGCATATGCATATTTGTTAGAAATGTGTGTCCAAGGCCATTCGTTAGAATGTAGTCTTGCCAAAAGGTATTCAGAGCAAGAGTCTAAATAAAATGCAATTTAAAAGCTAAGGGTGGAGACAGAAAAAAGCAATGCAGATCTGCAAAGAAGAAAAAGCCTACATAGGGCAGAAAAAGGGATTAGTCAGCTTCTCTGTTTAATAGATGATAGAAGATGGCGTAACAAAATGATTTCGTTTTATAATGAGAATCTTTTAAATGTAAGCACAGAAAAGGGAAGAGAGAGTGTGAGTAAACAAAGCCGCTAAAATGGAGGAAATTGTTTTCCATTGAGAGCCTACCTCCAAAGCATGGCGAGTAGGCAAGTCATTTTTTGTTTGTAAATCTTTCAAATTAAAGACTAACTGGAATGGAGGAGAAAGAAAACAATTGTCATTATTTTATGGCTGAGAAAAAACCTGCTTCGTATTGAAAATAAGGAAGGTAGGCAGAAAGGGATAAGATTCACTAGTCTCCTCCTGAACGTACTGCACTGCTATCAGGCAACAGAACAGCTGGGAACCCAAAAGATGTGTTCGGGGAGAGACTTTCTGATTGGCACAGAACTGCAACACTGGCCTCTCCCATCTCCTAGCCCACCACCAAATACTGATTTTTACGGAGCAGTCTTGGGAGGAAATGTGTGACTGATGCCTACTATGTTCCAGTGATTCTCATCTGTTCAAGGTTGCCTCTCCAGCCAGGGGCCAATAGGAGGTTTCTCCTTAGCTCCCAACTAGCACCCGCCCCAGCTGCCAAGGGATAAGGGGCAGTAGACCCAATAAAGTCACTGATATAGGCTCATCCGATCAGCTCTTGCCACTACAGCAACAACGGACTAGGCAACCTTGCAACAGCTGACTGGATAGGGAAGGGAACAAGTAGAGTCTACCACCTCTGTTCTGGTGACTCTGGGCAGGCAGGGGATGTCTTTAACTGTTGCTGCAGGACAGGGTCCCAGTTATGAGTCCCACGGTATCAACGGCCAAAATGCTGTGGCATCAGCAATAGCCATGATGAGTGGCATTGGTTCCTGCTGGTGCTCTGTGGCAGTGGCAGTGGCAGCAGCTCTTCCTGCTGCCGGTGACACCAGCTCTTGCTGGGGCTCCCATGGCAGCAGGATCCCAGCAGGGCTCTTTGCCAGCTTGCCATTGCTGGGCAGGCTGTGAAGGAGCCATCTGCTCCTCCTCTGGCCTTCCTACAAAAAGTAGCACTACAGAAAAGCTCCTGTTTGAGACATGTTTTAGCACTACAAACAGCCTGAATGGATGACTGCTTGGTTTTTGTAGTCCTATAAAGGCATGCATAGCACTGCAAAAGTAACATATGTCCAACAAAACACATTCATTTTGGCCCCAGTTATGCTGGGTCCCAAGATAGACTTCAGGATCAAGCACTTGGAAACATGATTTAAAGCTCCCTTTCCTTTTCTTTCTTCCTTCATTTACACAAGCTATATCTTAGCTGCAGCTAACAATCTAGCATAGAAGCTGTGGGGCTTAATGAATATAAACCGTATGATGCAGTACAGGCTGGTTCCTAAAGTGTGTATGCATTTATATTCCTGTCTGGGAATGCAGAGCTTATTGTGGGGGACAATTACTTTTCCTTCATTGTCTAGGATAACATAGAGAGATGTAGTTTGCCATATTAGTTGGAAGTTAGGCAAAATGCAAGACAGAGTGGCATTTTATAAACTAACTCCTTCGAAGAGGCATACGCTTTTGTCAGCTCTAGCGTACTTTGTCAGATGCTCTGAATAGACTTGGAGAGATCATGGGTACTAAAAAGAAAGGAATAAAGTGATTTAAATAGAAAAGAACAGGTTAGGGAATGTTTAGAAAAGCTGGACATGTACAAGTCCATGGGGCTAGACGTGATGCACCTGATGGCGCTGAGGAAGTTGGCTTGTGTGACTGCACAGCCGCTGCCCATTACCTTTGAGAATCTGTGATGATTGGGAGAAATCCTGGAAGACTGGAAAAGGACAAATATAGTGCCTATCTTTTAAAAAAGGGAAGAAGGAGGATTTGGGGGATTAGAGACTGGTCAATGTCACCTCAGTTCCTGGAAACATCATGGAGCAGGTCCTGAAGGAATCCATTTCTAAGCACTTGGAGGAAAAGAACATGACTGGGAACAGTCAGCATGGATTCGCCAAGGGCAAGTCATGCCTGACCAACATGACAGCTTTCTATGATGAAATTACTTGCTCTGTGGATGCGGGGAGAGCAGGGGACACAATATACTTTAATTTTAGCAAGGCTTTTGATAATCTCCCACAAATTCTTGCAAGCAAGCTAAGAAAGTATGGGTTGGATGAATAGACTATAAGGTGGATAGAAAACTGGCTAGATGGTTGGGCTCACAGGGTAGTAGTGAATGGCTCAATGTCTAGTTGGCACCTAATATCAAGTGGAATGTCCCAGGGATTAGTCCTGGGGCTGGTTTGGTTCAATATCTTCACCAAGAACTTGGACGATGAGATGGAGTGCAGTCTCAGCAACTTTTTGGATGGCATCAAGCTGGGGATATGCTGAGGAGTAGGGCTAGGATTCGGATAGAGTTCACCAAATTAAAGGACTGGACCAAAAGAAATTCATGAGGTTCAATAAAGAGAAGTGTAAAGTCCTGCACTTAGGACAGAAAATCCCATGCACCAGTGTAGGCTGGAGGCTGATTGGCTAAGCAGCAGGGCTGCAAAAAAAAAGAAAGACTTGGGGGTTACACTAGACAATAATCTGAATATGAGCCAACGGTGTATTCTTGTTGCAAAGAAAGCTAACAGGATACTGGGCTGCATTAGTAGGAGCGTTGCCATCATTCCCCACCTCTCTTCAGCACTGGTGTGGCCACTGGAGTACTGTATCTAGTTTTGGGTCCCCCATTACAAAAAAGATATGGACATAATGGAGAGAGTCCAGCAGAGAGCAATGAAAAAAGGGGATGAGGCACATGACATATGAAGTGAGCCTGAGAGAACTGGGCTTATTTAGTCTGGAGAAGAGAAGACTGAAGGGGGATTTAATAGCAACTTTTAACTACCTGAAGGGTGGTTCCAAAGAAGATGGAGCTAAACTGTTCATAGTACTGCCAGATGACAGAACAAAGAACAATGGTCTCAAATTGTAGCAAAGGAAGTTTAGGTTAGATAATAGGAACATTATTTCATGAGGAGGGTAGTAAAGCACTGGAACATGCTACCCAGAGAAATTGTGGACTCTCCATTCTTGGATATTTTTAAGACATGAGTAGGCAAAGCCTTGGCTAGGATGATCTAGTTGGAGATGGACCGGCTTTGAGCAGGGGGTTGGATTAGATGACCTCCTGAGCTCCCTTCCAACCCTAATTGCCTATGAGTCTATGAAAAGCAAAGGGGGATGACAGAAGGAGAATTATTGAGAAAGGTGAAGGTGAATTGAAGCCTCCTGACAGATGTTAAAATAACAGTACAATAAGCATCAGAGGAATTTTATGGCCCATCACAAATATTGTGCATCATACTACGCCAGATGTGCAGGGCAGAAGATGCTTGTTTAGGATCTTCATATTCTAATCATGCCATTGTGGAAGAGTCCCCAGACCGATCCTGCAGCTTTTGTCCCAAACCTCAAGGCTGCCCCATACCCAATCCTGATGCACACCTGAGCATCAAAATTGGACATGAGCACTCCTGGGTGCCAGCTCAGGACTCAAAGCCTGATCCCTGGGACTAGGCTGGTGGTAACCCCAGGAACTGAGGCTTTCCTTAGTTAGTGCAAACGGATGATTATTGCCACCAGCCTCAAACAACGCAGGGTCATTTTTGAGACCTAGGGTTGTCAAGAGCGGGTGCCAATAAACAGGTGATTGTCAGCCATAGTCCCAGAGAGGTTTGGACTGGTCCAAGACCCAGAGCTGTCTCAGATTTGAATTGACAATAGGCACTTTGAATTGCCAGGTTGTGGTGAGCCTGGTGCGCTCTGTTGTTTAACAGCTTCACTGAAGATAAAATATATGCTATGATATTGTCACAGGGCACTGAGGTGCCTGCTCCTACAAGAGCAGAAACTGCCTGGGGAGAGCCCAAAGAGCCAAACAGGAGCCCAGGTGCAGGTTGGCAAGGCAGCTAGCTAATGACGAAATTAGCCTACACCTGCACCTGGTCAGTTGGCCGGACGGGGCAGGGCTCTGGGCCCATATAAACCCCAGTATGGGGTCTAGGGGGTTCAGGTCTGTGCTGGTGGCCAAGGGGGAAGGAGCCCTCCTACGGCAAGTAAAGGAAAGAGGCCTATCTAATTTCTGCTCCAGGTAATGTAAAGGGACAGAGCACACCTGATGTCGCTTATGTTACGTTATAGCCTGGGGCTAATGTTTGGTTGTTGTTTCAGAGCACTAGTGGTTTGGGTGAGGCTATTTGGGGAAGGAGGAGGCCTGGCTGGGGGCCTATAGCAGCACGAGGACCCCAGCACCAGTGAGGGCTTGGCATTTGGGGTGTACAGACCCTGGGAAGTCCTGCTTTAATTAACCTTTGGTCTGGGAGTATAAAATGGAGAAAGAAATCAAACAGTATCATTCTTTGCATGGTTTAGCAAAAACTGAATACACAACATTATACTCCAACTGCAATAACTGTGAAATGTTTGATATGAAAATATGCCCACTAAAATGAATTAATTGAATTCGCCGGAGATCAATCTACGTCCCAAATGAAAGATTATGGGAGATGGCTTTAACAGAACCATGTATGATGGAAAACTCATGTGACGACGCCTAGTTTCATGGAGAAAAAATAATCTACTTAAGTACTGCGTGATAAGCAAGAATGCAGCAAGTAGTTTTCAAAAGCTTATAACTTTGTCTGTGCTGAACTTGGAGATTGTACGCACTACCTGAGAACACGTACCCATCTGACAACCAACGTTCCAGAATTCCTGAGGGTTGTAATTCGAAGAGTTGGTTCTGGTCCCTTTTGGATAGATCCTTGCAATAAATCTGGCGGTATGCAAAACAAATTCATTTGCTGCAAAAAAATAATAATAAAGAATTGGTAAGACAAGCATTACCGAGAATAAATCGCAAAACTTTTGAAACCGATCCTATTTTATACAAATGATGAGATCATGCAGGGGTTCGTTGGGGGTTTTTTGGCACCACCTACAAAACCAGGCTACAAATGTTTAAAAAATATTTCCTCACGCATCTAATGTTGCCTTATCAAGTATGTGTGCTCCTTTGAAACAACTCAGTAATACAGTACATTAATGATCACTGTTAAGGTAGTGACTTAGGTGCTTCCTCCTGGAAAAAAAAAAATCGCATCCTTTGTTGGTGATGGGGGTCTAGTGTATTTTTACATCAAAACTAAGCATGCTTTTGGGGGGAATAGAGAGGATGGATTATAAAACCATTTGCTTTTAAAACTGTTCAACAGGAAAATACCAGCTCAAACTGGAATAGCCAAAAGCTGTTAGCATTTGATTGCTATTTCATGGCCTATATCCTATGAATTAATAATCTCTGCCCGGTGAAAAGGTGTCCAGGTTACTAAAAATAAAATATTTAATTGACAACCTTGTTTACAATCTCCAGAGACAAGCCAACTGCTCAGTGGGCTGATTTCACAGCAAGACATAATCTGTCTTTAAAAAGTCTAACCCTTACTGGCAGGGATGCGCTGGCACTGCTTCTACCAACAGTCTTTCTGTCAATTAGACTTAGTGGTCACTGACAGACATGACGGGGAGGCAGTTTACCGGAAGAGGATGTGCGTTAGTTTGACCTGGCTCCCCAGTGTCTGTGTAGTGTGTGTGCTTCAGTGGGGCTTTTTGACACCTATCTGAAGCCTGATTCAACCAGCTGTTAGCTAAAAGTGACAAAAGGCCCCACTAAAACCCTTAATCTATATGGACATTGGGTGAGCTGGATCGAAGTGTGGCAGTGCACCGAGCTGAAAGAAAGCACCATTTGTTGGATTTTTTTTCCATGTCTGTAAGCAACCAGTTCTTTCAAATGCAGCTTGCTCCCCTGTCACAAGCAGTGGTTTGTCAGGTAGACAAAAGAGAAGTTTGCTTACAGTCTGCCAATAAGAGCCTGAGCTGCATTTTGGCAACTTGGACCACTCTCCAATGAAACCAGCTAGTGAATCTTTTAGGTCAAACTTTTTCCTTGTAGACAGGCTGCTCTAATGTTCTCTTGGTGCTGCAGGCAACTGCCTAGAGCTAAAGCAATCTGATGCTGCATTCAATAGTTCCTGGGTGCATCTACGTGTGAGCTTTACTGCAGAGCTGACTAACTAGCTCCACAGTAAAGTATCACAGTCCACATGTGCAGTGGTATTAGGGTGCAGTACATTACATTTAATTAATTTCTGTCCCAGACAGTACTATCCTACGATAGAGTAATTTACTCTGCTGAAGTGTACATGTAGACAGTGACTGAGGCTGGTTGGGGCATGCCACCTAGCTTCATACTGCAGCACCCTTGTGCCCCAGCCAGCCCCTCCACTGCCCTATGCCAGCCTGGGGCTACTCTGCCCCAGCTCAAACTGCTGCAGTCCCAGATGCACATGTAGACACTGAGCCCAGGAGCTCAAACTGCACAGGAGTTTATTGTGTCATGCTAATTGCACATGGAGAGGCACCCCCTGGATGCATCTACATGAGATGCTTAATGTGCAGAAAACTCTTTCTACTGTGTATTAGCATGGTGGGCAAAGCCCATGCTAATGCTCACTTGATTTAGTCTAATGCACAGTAGCGTCACACAAATACCGTTCATCTGCACTAATGCTCAGGAGCGCATTAATTTAGTACCTATTGTTACAGGTAGTAAACTTGATGCGCGGTAATTACGGCACATTTGGAATGTATAGACACACTCCCTGGCTAGCGGATTAGAGCAGATCAGCACAGGATTATATTGCTACATTATTCTATTTGGCCTAACACCAGGGCTTGATCCAGTTAGAGCAAACCAGGTGCTTATGGGGTTTGTTCTCTTTAATGTCAATATACTACTGTGCATTTCTCATTTGGGTTAGTACATATGTACAGTGAAGTTAGAATTATATAGTGTTATAGAATTATATAGCATTCTGCTATATAATACTATATATTATATAGTAAACCTGTATTCCGTTTCAGTTAGAGTACCGATCACAGCAATTTAATACAAACTCAGCCATCGTCCTTTGTAACAAAATATAGTGTATTTAGATTATTCCTTTTTCATGCAATGTTGGTTTTTATAAAAACAATAGGATTTTGAAATAAATTATGAACTAAATATTTTCATTTGGAAAAATATTATTTCTTCATAAAGCAAGCTGAGAGAAGAAGGTACAGTGATATTGACAGGATGTTTCTAAAACTGCATTATAAAACAAAGCAATAGAGTAGAAAACATATGTTTCATAAAGTTTATTGACTGTTCTGACAGCTAAGCAATGAACAATGGCAACATTATAACTTTTATCTCACTAAACCAAAAGAAATTACCTGACTGTTTTACCAATTTTCGGGCTTTAAGCTCTCCAATTGAATTGTTTTCATAACAGTGCTGATTAGCTCTTTGATTCTCAAAGCTTACAAATTTCTCAGATTTAGTATAAATCACAAGATCTGACAGCTCGAGGGCCAGTTTTATCTTCTTCACCTATAAAAAGGTCATGAAATAATGGAAGGATATGCATTGTTATGTTTTCACATATTTCAATATTATCATCAATCCAGAAAAATTTCAATGATTTATGTATTGAGGCTCCAAATCTGATGAAAGATACTTAAATGTCTAGAGACTAGAGCAAACTAAACTTTGTCATAGTGTATTTAGTAAATATTAAATACCAGCTATGTGAAATTAGTATATTCATGTTCAGAATTAGGAAAAACCATATTCACCTACTTACCAGTCTCAGAACCTTTTGGAATAGGGCTATGTTAATTTATAATGTATTGGTTGATTTATCCTTTTAATTTTAGTTTGTTGCCTAAAAAACTTGGGGATTTTTTTTAGAAGCAGATCGTAGAGGAGGAAAATAGGAATAGTAAAAGGAGTACTGAATGTGATTCTTGTTGGTCAGTGGCATCAAATGTTGCTTATAAAAACAGAAGCTGAGCATGGATTATATTACTCATTCAAATCCATAGGTTCAGGAAGGCAACTGGCTTCCTTTTTAATGATTTCAGTAACAAGGGGGTACTAATGTTCATAGCTGTGACTCCTACCCAAAGTAATTTGCATTAGTCAGGTATAGTAGCAGTAATGTCTTAAAGCTCCTTTAGGGTGTTTCAATGAACAGTTTGAATTCAACAAGAGACAGGAAAGAGTTATCTGTCAGTCGTGTACATGCTGACACGTTGTCTTGCAATTCAGGTGAAGTTAACTACTGTGCAGGTTGATAAGTCATCCGTGTGAGACGTGCCAAGTTCTCACATTTCTATGAGGGTACTCTCAGTTATATCAGTTTATAGTTCAAAATAGTTGTAAAATCAGCCAGTGAAAACTGATGTGGCACAAGAAAAGAAGAGCTTTCATTCTTTTCCACAAATGTGAACAGCCTGTAGCTTACTCATGCTTGCTAAGACTCTCTGTTTACTTGGACATAACCAAATTCATCTGGAATAATGCATTTCATTCTGGGCGACTATTTCAAATGAGGAAGAGGAGTAATCCACACTGAAGTTAATGTCCTCACCAATAAGATACCCTGCCATGTTCACTTCCTTGCTAGCTTTATGGCCGAATGAATACCTAGTATCTATGTGAAGTGGAACAGCTTCAACGGGACTGAACAACTTGCCCACTCAATCACAGGAAATCCTATAGCTCAGCAGGTAAGGTAGTGTCTGAGGGGTGAGTGAAAAGAATTCACATTCCCTAAGTGAGGGAAAGAAATTGAACTGAAGGCCACCCAGATCCCATCTGAGTGCTCTAACCATGGAGTTACTAGCCAAATGAGAGACCTCCTGGGTGTTTCTCCAAGCCTGTTTTGTACGGGGTTAGACAGCCTGAGGGCATTTACTATATTAGGCCCTGCAAGTGGAATAGGTGGGGAAAATGCTTATTTGGTGAATTTCGATAGAGCAAAGCATCAGCGAAGTGTTGAACAGCTCAGTGCTGTAAAGACTTAGTAGCTTGCACGTGCACAGCAGCATAAATCTAGGAGCCTACAAGTCATTTCCTGCAAAACCTCAGGCAGTAACAGAGGTGAGAGATTTGGTTTCATAGGTTTATGTGAAACCTGAAGGCTGATGAAGCCAGCTGTTTTGGGAATGTAATGTGTGTAACAGCAGGAGGAATCGGGGAGCCGTCTGCAGAGCTGTCATTTTCTGTTAATCTAGACTACAATTCCCAGAAACCCCCGGAGGCTGGGGGGCAAGGGAAAAAAAGAAGAGGGAGTTTGAGGCTGGTGTAAAGGAAAGTTAAGACCCGACTGCACGTGAACCTGGTCAGCCCTATGCAAAGGAGTGCACAGGGGAGCTGCAGATCTCACTGGCTCGGTCAGCCACAACTGTGGACTGCAGGACCTGGACTCAGACTGGGGGCAGCTGCAAGCCGCTGTTTGAGCCCTCTTGGGCATTGGTTCTCAACCTTTTTTGCACCAGGAGCGATTTGCCAAGATCAGTGGCTTGTCCTGACCCACACCCCCCTGCCCGCCCCCCCCAGCTCTGCAGAAAGGAGTCCTCAGCTGCCTCCATCCTGCTCGGGCTGGAGTCCAGTGGCTGTGGTGGCTCTGGCTCGTGCAGATGGCAGCAGTGAGTCTGGACCAGCATAGTCTGGAGGGAGGAGGAGGGGAAGCTGATGGCATACCCACCCAGGGCTGGGACTTCTGTGACAAGCCAGGCAGCCTGGTCATGGCCCCTGCCATCCCCTGAGCAGCAGCATCCGGCTGCCTTGCCCCCGCAAGCCCGGGCACCAGCCCTGATGTTGCCAGTTCAGCCACACAGCTCTCCCCCTGTCCCCGCTTCCCCCACACTTGTTCACAACCCTTGGAAATATTCTTGTGACCCACTTTTGGGTTGTGACCCATGGGGTGAAAAACTCTGCTCTAGGGACTAAAGGCTTGTTTGGGGACACCTGCAGAGGTGTGGAGGGATTAAGGTGCTGAGTGTATATTCCTACAACTTTGCTGTTTCTTTATCTTTTACCTGTTCCCACCCCTTGGCCCATTGGCTTCTGATTCTAACCCCTGTGATTTTCCATATAAAAGTGGGATTTCTCCCTTGCTTCTTGTATCAGTTTCAGTATCGGTGGGCTGCAGGGTTGTTGCACAGTGGTATATTAAAGGTGGACTCGGGTGCTACCGGATCATTTTGGTGTCAAAATCCTGCTTGTGAATCTGGCCCTAAGAGCATAATATGTAGACTGTTATGGTCTATCTAAACAGCAAAGGGACCATCCTTACATCAATTTACAATACTTGAAAAGATGCAGAAAGTAATATGTAAAAGTAATAATTTAGTGATACAACAGGGAATAACTAGGAGTAATATGATGCAAATGGGTTGAACTGAAAAATGATCTGCCAATAATTTGTATCAGTCCATGGTATGGTCTCTCAAAGGAAAGAAGCTGGAGGCATTTTTACTTAGGATATTTAAAACTAGACTGGATAAAACAATATGGCAGCAAATCTTCATGGCAAGGAGATGTCAAAGATGACCTCACTGGGTTTTCTACATCCCCGATTCCTTTAAAATAAAACACTTGCTAAAGGAACTGCTGTTATTGAGAGTCTCAGAGCATCCCTTTCCTATATTTCCTATATTCAGGCCTCTGGTTTCAACCATCTTATACTGCTGTTACTCACAAACTTTTAATGAAGTTTTTCTGAACTTACACCAGTGTAAGTACCTACAAATCACATCCAAGGTATGCAAAAGTAATTTTACATGTGCCGTGCAAAGCACCAGGTAGAGCACTCTTAAATTTATTTTGGAAGCAAACAATAGTGGCACCATAAAGTAAAGTGAGAAAAGCAATAACCCGCCACTTGCATAAAATCCATCTCACAATACATTATTACATGAAAGATCAGATTCTATATTAAATGAACGTGCATTGCAGAATTTAAGAGAGAGAATGGGAAATAAGACAGCATTTTATTTTACTCCATGATTAATGGACAGACATCTGGCTCGTAAGAGTAAAAGTTAAAAATCAGGCTCTATAACAGTTGGCAATTATTAAAGTCTCCTAAATACCAGGGGCATTTGGAGTACATCTGGAGTACTGTGTTCAGTTTTAGGCCCCCGACTACAGAAAGAACGTGGACAAATTGGAGAGAGTCCAGCAGAGGGCAATGAAAATGGTGAGGCGGCCGGGGCGCATGCCTTCTGAGGAGAGGCTGGGGTAATGGCTTATCTAGTCTAGAGAAGAGAAGACGGAGAGGGGGATTTAATAGCAGGCTTCAGCTACCTGAAGGGGGTTCAAAAGTGGATGGAGCTAGACCGTTCTCAGTGGTGGCAGATGACAGAACAAGGAGCAATGGTCTCAAGCTGCAGCAAGGGAAGTTTAGGTTAGATATTAGGACAAATTTTCTCACTAGGAGGGTTAGTAAAACACTGGAACAGGTTACCCAGAGAGGTGGTGCAAGCTCCATCATGGAGGTTTTCAAGACCTGGCTAGACAAAGCTTTGGTTGGAATGATCTTTTGGGGATGGCCCTGCTCTGAGCAGGGGGTTGGACTAAATGACCTCCTGAGGGTCCTTCCAACTCTAATGTTCTATGATTCTTTTGAAGGGAACATGGCATTCTAGCAAAGGGAGACTACGTTAACAGCCCAAATCCAGCTCTATGTATTTTACTGTGTCTAGCCAGTGTATTTTAGGGATATTCCTCTGCATGGAACACTACAGTTTCCAGAGGCCACTCCTCATTATCAGTTGAGGCCTCTAGATAGATGTATTGCTCTGATGCAAGATAAATAGTTGCCATCTTCGTCTAAAGGGGCTGAAACTTTCCAACTGAAGGTACGGTCCGTGTTAAACCTTATTTTCCATATTATCATAACAAACTAAAAGTATTTAAATGATCCTGAACCTGTTAAAAATCTTACGACTCTGAATGTGAGGTGTTTGATAGGTGACCTCATCACTTGTTCTAAAAAGGCATCTTAGGCTAATTGTGGCTAAAGCGGGGAGCCCCAGCAAAGAGCTGCTGTGGGTGTTGATCACAAGGTCTTAGCAGGGACCTTCTGCTCTGGAATGGCAGGGGATCTATTGCGAGGGTGGGAATGACATGCCTTTTCTCAAAGTGTTATCCTTAAACACCCTCTCTCAAATGGATATGGACCAAAATGAAAGGAAAGTTAGAAAATGGAAGAAATCCTAACTTAATACCTACTCAGAGAGAGTGCTGCTAAGAGATTTCCGTCTTTGAGTACACAGGCAGAAAACTAGGTACTTAATGTCAGTGTTATTCATCAGGGGCTGAAAATGTCATAATTATGAGGGCATGCATACCTCTTTCTTGCCTCTGAGGTTTGGAAAAAACAGTTTCAAATCTAATGCAGCAAACTATTTCCACATCAGTCAGTGCATCACACACGCTTGACTGCAGAATAGTCTAATTTGCTCTGCAGTAAAGCATCACTGTCTACACATGCACTCCAATTAGGATGCAGTAAACTAATATACTCCAGCATAGGATAGTGCCATAAGACACAAGTACTATTTTACACCAGAGTAAAATAACTGTGATAAAACAAATATGCAGATAGTGACACAAGTGCAAATTGCACCTGGTCAGCCAAGCCAGCAGGAAACCAGAGCAGGCCACAAGTGTCTCTGGCCTAAATTGCTCCACCTAGGCTCAAGTTGCTCCCTGTCACGGCGTGTATATTCAAATGCTGTGCCTGTATTAGTTTACTCCAACACAAATTTCACCAAAATAAATTCAGTTGCCTTAATTGCACATGTAGGTGCACCCAGTGAAAGTAAACACAGAACCATATGTTAATTTTTAGTTTCTATTTTAAGAATAGAATCACATATTAATCAATTTCTTCACTATCTTGATGGTTGGGAAAGATGCCTTTGGTTTATGCAAATCACTGAAAATAGGGTCAGGTTTGTTTTTTGGTTTTATTGTTTTTGTTGCAACAAAACAACGGGGAGGATGAGTGGGGGTTGTATCCGGACCCTGTACCTAGTTGTGTGCATGTAACCAGGATATACAGTACTTGGGTCATTGCCAGGGGCAATGCTTGTAGAAACACCAAGAGAGTCAGAGTCAGTGCCACCTCATTAGGGGTCAGCAGAACCCTGATTCTCTTCCTGTGTGTTTGCAGAACAGCCCAGAAGTGCAAATGGTTAACAGTGAGTTGTGCCGGTTGCAGCCACTTGCTAATGAGAGCAACAAGCAGAATGAAAACTGGATTAAAATGTATGAGTTCAGCTAAGATAGATTTTTGCTTTCATATGAATTTCTTATGCCTACACCTTAGAAAAATTTAAGGATTTCATATCATGAGCTGCCTTTAATAAAACAGACATACAGTCTATTTGCCCTCTATCGTCCTATGTAATAAAGGCATTTTACCTTTGGCTTTTTTCGAGGAGGGGATGAAGATTTTTTTTCTACAGTTTTTCTTTTTGGCTGAGGGGTCTTTGGTGTAGGTTTGCTTTCAGCAACTTCCTCATCTTCAGACTGATCTACCTCCTCTTCAAATTCCACTACCTTACCATGTGTGTCAAGACCTCTTCTGAGAATAGTATCCTGAAGAGTTCCAACTTTCTTATTTTTTATCAGTATTTTAAACTTTAGTGCCTGTGGAAATAGGTTAAACAGTAGTAATTGCAGGCATGCATTTAATAATGGTATCAAAATACTGTATTGTAATATTGCAACTCCTATTTTCAAAATCTGTTACAGAAGTAATCTATTTTAGAATGATGGGTGCCAGGGTAGTGTGGAAAAACAAATATCACAAAGAAGGAATAGTTGGTAATAGTCAAAAGCATTCACCAACTGTTCTAGGTATCTCAGCAACATGCACACCAGAAAACAACCCAACACAGACCACTATATATAGTCAGCAAAAAAAAGATATCAATACAAATGGTTTGCCACTATGCAGACACAAAATATGAGAACAATAAGCAAGAACGGTGCACAAAGAAAAGAAGGTATTCTGCTCCCATCTGCCACAGAGGATGATTGTAATTTTGCAGAGAAAACTGGTGAGAGAACAGCTGTTTCATCCTGATGCTAGGTTCACATACTAGTGGTAAATACCAACGATGGCATAAGAAGTATGCATGCACACAAGTGGACAGAGATTATATTCTGTTTAGTAAGCATCACTTTACTTTTTAAAAATACAGATTTATGTAAACACAATGGTCCCAGGGGAGCCGGGATGCCGGAAGGCCCCCGGGGCAGCAAAGAGTCCAGCTTACCTCCTGCAGGGCCGAATGAGCAGAAGGAGGCCCATGCGCCGAGAACGCCGGTGGGGGTCGTCAGCCGGGCATTCATCCGGCCGTGGCAAAGCAACGGGGGTGGGGGATTCTGTCCGGGAGGAACAACAGGCGGCCCCGCCGAAGCAAAGGGAAGGCTGGATGGAGGAAGCTGGAGCAAGGAGCCTCAGCGAGCGGGGAGTCAGCCACCACCCGCAAAGTGTGGGAAGGAAGCCCAGCTGGGGAAGGAACCAGCTGCTGCGCCGGCAAGAGGATCAGGGGAGAGGCTAGCTGGATCCCGCACTGCAGAGCTGACAGTGAAGGCAGCCACGGCAGGAGTGGCAGAGAGGCCAGCTGCATCGAGAAAGGGGGCATCGGTGAAGTAACCAGGTGCCCCATACAGAGGAGAGCCGGTGATAGATACGGCGACCTCGCGGACCCCTGGAGGAACGCAGGTACCAGGCCGGAGGGAGCGGGCTGGCGTCCCTATAGGGAGTACGCCCAGCCTGAAGACCATTGTTGACAGCCGGAGTATTGGGGTGAGAGGGTGGCAGGCCAGGACGATGTGGAGGCCATAGGAGGAAAAGCCTAAGGTGGTGAGTGGCCAGGGTGTAGGGGAGGATGGAGCCCCGAGGTTTCCCGCTGAAGAACGCCCCGACACCGGTGGATACCCCAAGAGAGGACACCCCACTGAAGGTACCATCAAAGTCGTGGCAGGAAAGTTCAGGGGTCCCCTTGATACCAGCATGGGTAACCCCCGGGGTGCGCTCACGAAGCCAGGGCACACGATACCTCAGGCCCAGGCAAAGGCGACACGGGAACACCTGGTAGAGTGGAGGCGGGTACAACAATTAATCTCATTTTGATATGTATGTGACCACATCTATAAAAATCATTCTAACTAACTTTTCAGCAAGCAGAAATGCTGGTGCCTTTAGATGTACAGTGCATCGTTACCCTGGGTACCAACTTCATGTTCCATTGTTCTGTTTTAAGGCATATAAGCAGAGCAGGATGCTGATTTTGATTCAGAATAGATCATCAATTAAGTTGATTTAATACAGTTTAGCAACTTGTTACCCAAGGAATTTCTTTATATGCCATCTTTTGAAATGCGCACTTCTATCAAATTGATAATCTTATTATCCAGGCAAGAAAAAAAGTTAGCAGAATTGGAATGTGCATAATAAGTAAAGTTTTCAGTAGCAAAAGTTTTTTAATTGTTATTTGAAAGCAGAACAATATTCATTTCCAGGTAAATCACAGTACCATATTGATCAATGTGCCAAATGTCAGCATTTACACTGTCAAAAGTCTTCTACATTTAAATCTCTAAGGATTATAAAGAAATGCTCTTATGTTTGTAACTCTGAAGTATCGTGCTAAGATCACCTCAAGAGTTTAAAAAGACATTTAACACAAGTGTATCTACTTAGTGAATATGAAGAATAATTTCACAGTTAAACACTCTCAGGCTCTAGAGTGCTATTGCTATGCCTCTCTTCTAAGTAAGAAAGTAATACTAAACTGAAGTAAGCGACCTGAGGAGGCAGTGACACTACGTCTTCAGGCAACCATGAGCAAGAACATTTGTGCCTATTCGCGTGTTTTAATTAAATGAAAGGTGGAATTTTGATTAGGACACAAGATTTCTCCCAAAGGCCATATCTTTTTGTTTGGCTTTTTTGCCCAGGGCTCTTTTGTCTAGTAAACATTCCTTGGTTGAGTGAAGAACAGCTTTTGTCAGTAATATGATCACAGTTTACGTAATAAATACAAAGTATTTATAAAACCGGGTTAAATGCCAGCTTCCAAAGAGCACAACTTTCCATTTATGCACCAAAATGAAAAACGTTAGTTTTAAAAAATGTTCCACATCCAGTGGCTCCTTACAAGTCATCCCCTCCAAAGTACAAATACCCTCTAGCAAACTGCCTTAAGAAGGAAATATTACAGCTCATAAATCATACAGCAAACAAGAAGACACTAACATAATAGTGTGGCTGAAAATAGCTGCTGGAAATCAAAAAGTACTCCATGTTTAAGCACTCCTGACTGAGTACAAGAGAAGCCACTTTGTTTAGGTACTTAATGGAAGCAGCTGGCTGCTAGGCTCTTTTAAAAGTCTGACACCTAATAAAGAAAAACACCAAAGCCTTTGATGGACATTCATTTTAAAGGTGTGGTAAGATCTGAGCCACAGTTTCCACAATCATGCTGCCTGCTTTGCTAAATGTACATGGTAGGTTGCTCAACTTTGGGACTGGCGATCAGATCCCAATTGCACCCTGAGCATGGGGTCATGATCCTGGGCTCCCCACGCACTCGAGTTGAAAGGCAGGTGCCTGACAATTACCTGAGTGTTGGCTGGCTCTGGAACGACACCCCAGGCTCAAACCAGCTCCAGTACTGTCTCTGGAGCTGGCAACAATAAGCTGGTTGAATTGGGACTGCATGGGGGCTCAAACTGGCTAAGTGTTGGCCAGTAGGAACTGCGCCACGGCCAGTTGGAGACTCTGAAGCAGCCCTAACCCTGCCACACATTTAATTTAAGGTGTGTGGAAACCAGAGACAAAAATATTACACACGTAATGTTTACACATTTTTGTGTTGTATTTTTTGTGGTTGGTTTCCCTTTTCGTAGTACTAACAAAACCTTTTTTGACTAACAGACTACTCATGTCTTAACTAACATCTTTCAGGGACTGAAGAGAAATAATTTTGGCCTTGATTCTTCATTCTATATGGGCAAAACCATGATGAGAGGCAGAGTGGGGCATCACAAGGAAGGATCCCAAGCAGTTTGTCTCTGGGTTAAGTTATAGCTTGACAAAAGATGCTAGTCTAATTTATGCTACGGGAAGACTTGAGCTCTGCTCACTCACCCCTGCTCCAACCATTTCTGCCCCATGATGCCTCGCATCAAAGGAGTGGGCAAGGAGTTGACAGAGGGGACATTTACATGAGATGCATGACCCTGACCGTGCAACGCATGCAGTTGTATAAGCAGTGAAATGCACGTCAGTACACAGAAAATGGCACTGACGTGCATTTTCCCTCTTATGCAAATGCAGCACAGTGCACGGAGCAGACTCAATCAAGTCTGCTCCAATGCACCAGATCTCCAGTGCATCGAGCATGGAAAAGTTTGTGTATAAATGCCCTTCGTGTCTACACATGTGCCCCTATTAGGCTGCAGTAAACTAATTAACTATGCCATAGGAAATCAAAAAAATCAATAAGGTTTTTGCAAGGTATTTAATCAGATTTATATTACACGTAAGGAGTGGGACTCTGGAAGTATATTCCTATGCTAAGCAAAGTTCCTAGGAAACAATGCTGTGGTTTTTATCTTGTTTATACTGAACTTTCATCAAGTTATCAAGGGGAAAAGAATATACATATATATGAGCATGCTGTAAAATTGTGGCACTCTAAAATTCACTGTCAATCTATTTTCACTGTCCTTGTGGACATCAAGAATGCAAACCTACTGTGAACGTTCCCAGTCCTAGCCTCTTCTCCCACTACGGCGCTGGTCAGTGATAGCAAACCCGTTCTTGAGTTGCTGTTGTTATAGCAACAAGCAGTAACTGAGCTCTTCTCCCGAGCTTCCCTACCTGACATTCAGCCCCATCCTCAGCTACATGTTAGGAAAGCTGAATTGTCATATCTTTCTAGTTCAGTGAAGCTGGTCGTTGTCAAATGCTGCTGGCATTATTGCCAAGAAATGTCTCTCTACCTCCCCTGAATGCTAAAAACACTGTTTGAACAAGAAGGGTGGAAGAATAGCACACCACGTGTGCCCGGCGCAAGGAAGGTGTTAAGATAAATGAACAGTCTTCTACTGCTATGGGCCAAGCTGTCTCTAGAGGTGCCTACAGATGTTAGGGGCTGAGCTCTAACTCATGGCAAGTGGAGCAACTCATGGAGAGGGTGGGGTGGGATGGAGCCCTCTTGTCTCATGACGCCTCTCCCAAGCTATCCCAGGTGGGGTATTGAGGAGGAGGAGCCAGGACAGACCTGGGACGTAAGGGACCTCCACTCCATGCCCCCTTCCCCACAGTCCAGCTCGGGCCAGGCAGAGCAGCCACAAGTTGCTGCTAGCGCTCTCAAGGGGCCAGGCCAGAGCTGGAGGGTGAAACAAAGCCCCCTTGCCTCACAGGCCTGGCCTGATTCCCCTACCCTACTTGGATCTAAAACCAAACTGATAGGGGTCAAGAAAAATGGAGGATTCCAAATATTGCCAGAGGTGTTTCTACTGTATCTTTCTCATCAGTCTTTCCCAAAAGAGAAAGCTAAAGTCCAGGAAAGATTACCAGTGTCAAGACATGTCTTCTTAAGCAAGGGGCTAGTCATGGTTCTTTTTAAAGCCGAGAGCAAAGGCTAATAATTGTAGTTTTAAGAGTTTCATTTTGATGTATGCATAACTTTGTCTTACTGAATTGCATAGCAATCATTTCATTTTCTCTTCCACACTGTTTGAACCACAAACACTACTTGACAACTCATAAACAGCTGTTCTTTTATATCAATAGATTACAAGAGAAAAATGGGTAAGTGAAGAGAACTCTAGCACATAAGAACCTGCTGTGCTTGGGGTATCTATATATATTTTAAACACTGGAGCTCTTCTCAGGCAATTATGAAATCATGAAACATATGGGGGAGAGAAATGTATTTTCTCAAATTACAGCTGGGTCTACATTGTGCTTGAGCAGTTACAAACTGTTATTTTTCTATATAGAAGTTCAAGCGTAAGAAAACGTCATTTAATTATTTGCATTTTCTTTTAAATATCCTGGATATAGGTTTGTTTTATTTCAAGCTCTAACACGGCTTTTTCTTCCCTGTAAACCTACAAGCCGACAGGGACCTAGAAAGGGTTTGCAGCAATAAGTCTTCCCATATGGCTGGAAGAAGATGTGCTAGGCTGATAACAGTAAGGAGTGAAAGAGTCTCTATTCTCCTGTCCTTTTGGTTTTCCCCATATGCTATATAGGCTGCATGGAGCTAATGGAAAGGAAGCAGCAGTATTCCCCCTCGGTGCCATATGGGAACATAGATGTCAAATGTAGAAAGAGGTCAAAGATTTCAGAGGAGCTCAAGTAGTGATAATTAGAAACTGAGGCAAGATGGGTATATCACTCCAGGACCGTACCCCAAATAATCCTCAACATTTCAGGTTCCCATCCTCTACCAGAAAAAACTGCTCTTTTTAGACTGTCTCGCCTTTATCCATTTTACCGAAGTACAGCAGTATGTTGGAAGCCAAGGATGGGCACAGTCTGGCTCATGGGCAAGATTAGGCCCACAGCAGACTCCATTTACCAGCAGCTGCTGTGGCAGGAGCTCCTGCTGGCTGCAGCCCCTGGACCCAGCCCTGCTGCTTGGACACCCCAGCCCATCTGCCCCACGCCCACCACGAGAGCTGGGACCCAGGTGGGCAAGGTGTGCAGCTGAGTGACTAGGCTGGGGCTGCAGCCGGGACAGGGAGGCCCCAGGATTGGGGTACAGGTACCTGTACCTGGGGCCAGGACAGAGCCACAATCTGCTGTCTGCCCACCCTGCAATGGGAGTGGGTTACCTCTGCTCATTTGCTTTGGCAAAGGTGGCTATGAAGGTAAAAAGCAAACAAATAAAAAAAAAAACCTCACCTGACTAAGCACCACCTTTTAATGTTAAGAAACTTGAGAAAATAAACAATATGAAGTGCTGAAAGAGAAAGTAATAGGGCCAATCAAAAGGTCCACCCTAACCCAATAGCCTGTAAGGATAATGTGTCTAGGGCATCTCGCTGCATGGAAGCAATTGTTCACAAGCAAGTGATGGGACCAGAATCATATTGAGCTTTCTTGACTCCCCATCCTGGACGGCTAGGTACACATTACAGCGTGTCCACTGGAGGTACCCTTTGGTCTAAGTCTGGAGTGGGGCTCAAACTCGTACCTCTGGAGCTACAGGTAGACCTCTTAGCTGCTCTGCCACGAGGTAACGAATGTAGCTATTAATACTGGATTCTAATGTTTAAACCTTGGTGAACATAACTCTAAAAAATTAAAACTTCCTTAACGTGACTAAATTAAACAATTGTAACTATTTCTTTGCAAGCTATGTTTATCATTTTTGCAAGGCTGATTTTTCCTATTTTTATTAAAATGTTAAAAGAAAGAAAAAAATGTTGGCATACAACTGTAAGTTACAAAGACTAGTTATAAAATATAGGGGATTGGAACTCAAAATTTCCCAAGCATAATGTGCATGGATAGAACTATCCCAATTACTGCATAGCCACATCTCTTTATGAAAATGATCATTTCTTTTTTAAGTTGCATCTGTGAAAGTAGTCGGAGAGGTAACCCGAGCCAGAGCAAAGATCATTTTCCCTCTTCCGTTTAATTGATATTGCATCTAAGCACCAGTTTTTATTATTCCTACTTTATATATTTAAACAAATATATATATATATATTTAAACAAATGTAATATATATGTGAATGAAAGGTGACTTTAATGTCTGAAGGCAAATCCCTTTATTTAGTCATCTACATTAACTTTGGTCCAGTTTTATTCCTGCAGAGGCCAGCTTAAGAGCACCCCCTGATTAAAGCATGATGAGTCGTGAGAATGCACTAGTTTTAGGGTTTTAAAGGAGGTGATTCAGTAGGAAAGCTGTTGCATAGGTCTGAAGCATGGTTCTGTCTTAAAAAGAAACTAGTGAAAGTGTGCCTCATTGTTCAGCAGCTTCACTCCCTGATCAGATGCTAAATTGTGGATAACAACTTTAGTGACAAAAATAAGGTTTTACCACTTATTCCTGCGGAGCAGACCCAGCTAAGTGAGTGAGGTGATTCTATTCCTCCTTGTTCATCAGAAGCAGAATTATTTGTTAACTGTTTCTCTTGTGTAAAGCAATTGAATGCATTGGCATTGCTCAGGTGTTACAAGGGGCATAAATTGAAGATAATGGGGTTACACAGGAGCAACTCGGGGCTAAATCTGACATAAAGAAATTTCACTGCAGTTGATGACAGGTAGAAAAGAGAAGCTTTACTCGCAGATCTATACTTGAGTTGGAAGAACCTAGTAGTTAGGGGGGGGAGCATTTTTACACGCAGCTTGAGATATGCAATAAGGAAACTACAGCCCAGCTGTCAGCCCAGAGCCTGCCACTGCCCATGATGCAGACCCTGGCTGTTACTGTCTGTCGTGGGTAGGGGCGTCAGTTGTCTCTGTGGACAGTCCACATCGAGTGCTTTTTCAAAAAGAAAAATAGGTGTTGTGGCTGAGTCGGTGTTGACTGCAGAGGACACTGAACTCTTCTATACCACTGAGACCAGGAAAATGTAGCTTATTCCTCAGGAAGCACAGAAGCAGTCTACCATGCCCGGTGTACGCTGTGTTTTTTTCTTCTGCACCCTGGGAGCAGCCTGATTGTCTTCCTGGGGTCTCACCTCAGTTATTCACAGAGCTCGAACTGGGCCGTAAGAGTTCAGATTCAGTTCTAGACTGTGGCTCAAATTTCCTATGTAACCGTGGGCAAGCTATTTTGGCAGAATCCTGTTTCATTTTGCATGACTAAATGACAATTGTCAACTGCATAACTACTGTTTTGGGGATCTGCAGCTTCAGATTCTTTATTACCGTGAACACTGTACATCCTTGCTATATGCAAGGAGGAGTCAAGCTTCCCTACCTTCTAACCTAAGAACCTTGGGTACCTACATGAGCCCAACACTTCCCCCGATGCCTGCTAATTAGCATGCGTTGGAGCAGATTTGATTAATTAGTGCACTCCAGCATCCTCAGCATCCCGTGCATTCAGCATCCCTGTGCTTCAAATGGTGGCAGGGGTACTTTAACTAAAGGTCATCTACTAAAGGAGTTTTAGTTAAAGCGCCCCCTCTGCCATTTTGAAGTACAGGACATTGAATATATGAGATGCTGGAGGCACTTTAATTAGAGCGGCTCCTAAAAGCTGCTCTAATTAAAGTGCCGCCTCTCCCTCCCCTGAGAGAACGTGTAAAGAAGTTGCTGGTGACTATGATGCTGCCTCAGGTGTTGAAAGATCGAGGCTCTAGGCCCCATTCGCCCAGCAAAGGTGAACCTGCCTCTCCTTCACGCAAGGCTCTCACCACCAGGCCAAAAGTTAGGCATCACCCAAACCATTTTCCAGCCCTTCTCTTGAAGCTGACCCTCTGCACTCCTATTCAATATTTATCGATTAAAATGAATTAGGAGCAGCAAGGAAACTTCTGTCCCACAGGGAGCAAGGATCCCAGCTAGACCTTCCACAGTAACATCCATCTCACTGAGCCACGTACCCTACCGTCTGTTCTCTGTCTCCTGTCCCCGCATGTCTCCTTCTTTTGGATGTTCAAAGGCAGGGCTGGAGAAAGGTATATATAATGCCTGTGTCCTGGTAGTTGTGCTGGGACGTAGGAGATGGAGGTTCAAGCCCCCTCCGGATGAGGGGAAGTACCTTGACAACTAGGTTGTTGGGCTAAAGCATAGCAGAGTCATCTTCCTCTAGCGTTTGACTCCCGCTAGTCATTATGGCTCCGTGAAGCTTTGGTAGCCAATTCTGTTTGGAGGAGCTTCAGCTCGGTTTGAGGGCTGAACCTGAATTGAACCCATTGAGAGGTCCAAATCAAATCGGAAGCCTCCAAATCGATTTGGAGAAATTCGGGGCCATTTTCAGAGGTTTGGCCATAGGCTATAAAGGTTTTCTTCACATAAAGCAAACCCACTTTATAATACAGCAGCTAGGGATAGGTTCCCGAGGTGGTGCAGGACAGAGGGAGTGAGGCTAGGACTAGGGAAGGTGGGGGGTGCCATTCCCAGGGCTGCACCGTGCTTCACCCATCCCGCCCACCTGGGCTCCACCTGTCACCACTTGCCAGCTCCCGGGCTGCCCCCTGCCATGGTGCAGGCAGCTGGTCCTGGGCTTGGGCAGAGTGGCAGCAAGCAGAGCCCCAGGCAGTGCAGGATGTGGCACAGCTTGTCCGCGCTCACCCTAGCCCCCAATGCGGCAGCCCCAGGAGTGACCAGCGTCAGCTGCAAAAATTGCCAGTGGATGTTGGGGGAGCGCAGCTCTTGCTGCTTCGCACCCTCTGGGAGGGCTGAGGGCCTGCGTCACCCTCCTCCCAGGGGCACGTGCCCCCGGATCGCCTGGGATGACAGCAGGCTGATGCTGGTGGCGGCACCGGGCTGACTCTTCCCGGTGCTTGGGGTGGGTGCACTGAGCACTGGGAACAGCCCAGCGCCGCCACCAGCCCCAGCGGCAGCCTGCTGTCATCCCATGTCCAGATCCGGGGGCACATGCTCCCCAGGAAGAGCCTGACGCAGCCCTCCCGGGGATGCAGAACAGCAAGAGGCATGCCCTGCCTTCCCCCCCGCCCCGCACCCACTGTCAGGTCCTGGTGCAGCTTGCACCGGTCACTCCTGAGGCCACTGCAGTGGGGGCCGGGGTGAGCGCAGACAAGCTGTGTTGCATCCTGGGACTCTGCTTGCTGTGACTCTCCCCAGCCCCTGCTGCAGTGGCCCTGGGGGCAGCCGACACCAGCTGCCTGCACCATGGCATGGCACAGCCCAGGAGCCGGGGTGAATGGAGGCAGGCAGAGCCCAGACACAGAGGGGCAAGTGGAGCATGGTACAGCCCCAGGAATGGCACCCCTTCCCTTGCCTGCCTGCCTGCCTCCCTCCCTCCCTGCCTGCCTGGGAAAGTATCCCTATCTGTTAGGGCTGTCTAAAGCTGCAGTAGCCGATTCAGTGGGATTCGGTAGCCAAATCTCTGAATCCAAATTGGCCTAATCAAATCAGAGCAGTGATTTTGAATCATCAAATAGAATTGCTGTCCCTTGAATCAGCCGAATCCAAATCGAATACTTGCTGCTTCGCACGGGCCTCCTAACCATGTATTTTCACATAGCTACAATTTCAGGATTTACCTAGCTGCACGTGCACACTGGGTGAGCATCTTGCACACTTGCCTGCCCAGCCAGAATGCAGCCCTGCACATTCCACGGTTGTTTGTGTGCCCAGAAACCATGTGAAAGTACTATACAACTAAAGTTACGCAGAGGTGCACATGTATCATAGGCTCAGAAAAATCATCTGAATTCTCCCCTTAGTTTCCTTGTGCAAAAATTCCCACGCTGTAAAAAGCGGATGGCAATATTTTCTTCTTCCCATTATTTTCCTTACCTTTCTAACCCCCCAGGTTATGGACTGTTTCCATCTGTGTTTCAGTTTCTGACAACTTTATTCATGCTGGGTGTATCTACTGTGGAGTAAACTAACAAGCTCCACTGTAAAATGGTACCATCTCCATGTGTGCCAGTATTAGGGTGCAGTAAACTAATTAACTCCAGCATAAGATTGTAGTGTCAGAGACAGTACTACGTTGCAACAGAGTAAGTAACTACTGAAAGGCACGTGTAGATGGTGACAGGGGCTGGGTGGGGCATGAGGGTGCTAAAGAGCAGGGGCTGCCTGCTGCCTAGCCACACAGCTCCACACTGTCAGCACCCTTGGGAGGCAGCCAGTCCCTCCACCACTTGATGCTGCCACCCGGAGCCCAGTGCTGACCACTCATGCCCTCTGCCAGCCTGGGGCTGCTCTGTCATGGCTCAAATCACTGCTCTCCTGGGCATACATGTACGCATTGCACCCAGGAGCAGTTTCCCCTGACTCAAACAGCTCCAAAGTTTATTGTGTCACGCTAATAGCACATGTAGATGCACCCAATGACTAGAAGGTTACAAAAAATTTCCCTAATATCAGTGGTAGATCTCATGACACTTCATTTTTGTATTTAGTCTGAGTATGGGGCTCATAATCTGGCCTCGTGTTTTATTCACTGCCTAGTGCAGTATTCCACCGTCTCAGCGGGAGCCTTTAGGACTTCCATAATACATTTGATAATTTAGAAGTACATTGCTAAAGATGCCTGCCACGTGGCAGGTTTTAAAATAAACTGATAACAACATATTTTAATTCTGTTTCCATATAAAATGCAAAATTTAATATGTGGAAAGGAGACTTCTAAGGGCCCCTCTACATGTGCAGGTAAAGGCACCATGGGATCCAATGACACAATTGTGCCTCCTGCCACACCACACATGCATGGCAAGAGGCTCAATTGTGGGATGGTGCATTAGAGCCCATCACACCTCATTGCTAGAGCAGGGGAAGCCTGATTCTGGGCTCTCGCTGTGCTGGCAAGAAGCACGCTTCTGCAGCTAGGAGCCTGCTCAGTTAAGGGACTGCCAGCCACAGGGGCTCCCCACAGACACACGTGGCTGGGACCTACAGATGCCATGACTTCCCAGCCTCAGAGGTCCAGGGAGCCCCCTAGGATGGAAGACAGCAATTGCTAAAGTCACCAAGCCCCAAAGGTTTCGCACATCCCCGGGGTTGGGAGATCACAGCTGTACCCTGCAGCTGCCAGCACTCAGTTGGGTCTTGGCACTGGGAGGCTCACTGCTGGGACCCAGCATCCACAGCTTGTGGGGCTGAGAGTCCTTTTAGCTGTAGGACTCCCACCCCAGCGGGACATGACGCATCCCTTGCAGCTGAGAGACCCTTCTCCAGGTGCAAATTCAGTAACAACCAGCTATAATTTAGTACACAGTATTGAAGTCAAACTTTCAAGCTGATGGGCGCTTTTTATGGCTTGATAAGTCCTTTGCACATGTAGCGGGTCTCAATATAAGCAATTCACCTGTGATGCTTAGAGGCAGCCTAAATCATAACCAAAATACCCAAGACTTTGCAAAGTGCTGAACTGGTAGCTACTACATCTGTATATTCTAAGGTTGCATTTGAAATATTGGACATTTTTACATGTGCTTCGGAAGCAGGGGAGGGGAGGGGAGGGAAGGGGGAGAGGCACTTCAATTAGCAAGCCGCACTAATTAAAAGCGCGGAGTGTCATGTATATCGGGGTCCCCACGCTGAAAAATGACTACAGGGCTCTTTGAACTAAATCTCCAAATGAGCTATAGTTCAAAGTGCTCCACCGTCATTTTTCATTGCAAGGATGCTGATACACGTGATGCGGGAGTGTGTGAATTTCTGTGGATTTCCAGCACATCTGAGCAGGCTCCCTGCACGTGTACAGGAGTCCCATAGTTCTCCTCTTACCAGGCTCATAACAACCTACATGACTTGCTTCCCCCCCACCCCCTCTACCCATTCTGTCATATTAGGAAATGAATTTGGTTTTGCAGTCTGAAGTGTAAAGATGATATCTTGCTTTAAAGTCCAAATGAAACAACAGTCTCATAAACTCCGTTCCAGAAGATTTCCAGAACTTTTTTCTTCCTGTATTTCATAAAGAAATCAATGTTGTTACCTCAGGGGAAGGTAATTCTGTCGGTACTGTTTCATCAATTGTTGTTGTAAGAAGTTTGTCACCAAGAATCTTTTCTAAATAGTCTGCCATTACTTCCTGTTGTTTGGGGCTGCAGTGATTCTCCAAAGATAGTACAATAGGATAGTCAGATGCCTGAAAGAATATTATTTGAAGGCCATTAAGACTAATTAAGAGGCAGCTTATAAAATGTCTTGTGAGTTATTTGTGTTTTCATTTATTTTGATTAATTAAAAATACAGATTAGTCTTTTCAGGTTAATAGCTCAGCAAAAAAACCACATTTATGGAATATACTTATGGAAGAAAAACAACTAAGTTCAGTCTTCTTCAAGGCTGAAGTTTTCATTAGGAAAAAACCCTCAGGAACTTAAAGGCTGGGGGGAGCAGTAGCTGGGTACTCTTAAGTCCCAAAGCACATAAGAAATGCATCCTTCTTGACACGCTCTGTCTTCTCCTTCCTGCTCAGGAGCACGTTCCCTCCCTTCCCATTCCTCCCATTTGCCACTGCGGCTGTCCCAGCTATCTCCAGAGCCACTCCTGCCCAACATCCAACAAGATTATACTGGTGTACTGGGATCAGGTGGGTTCCTGCATGTTCCTCCTGGGTATGTAAGGGAGCCTGCCCACCAC
>JAGPOW010001296.1:28095124-28113876 GCA_030014935.1 Caiman crocodilus | reverse complement strand
TATATTATCATTCCTATGGCCAAATAATTTCAAGCGATAGCCGTAAAGACAACCTGTAGATTTAAGTTGATAGCATTCCCTCAAACTTCATAAAATATGCAACCTTCTCCCGCTACTTAGGCAAAGATAGACACAGACAAGACAGCAGCTAGCCCGCTGTAACTCGTAGCACTTTGCAGGAAGGACTGGCGTCGCAATGATCCCCCACACCCCCAACTGGCTGGATCCACATGAGCAGAGGTGTGCCTTCACAGCAGCATGAATAGTAGTGGCACAAATTTGTGTGGCTACTTTGTGCACACCCCTGCACCTGTGCTTTGCAGCAGGACACATTGTCCCACGGTTCCATGTGCTGCGGGGGAAGAAGAGAGGGGCTGGCTGAGGTACAGCCGGCTTCCGTGGGGGCTAAGCATCCCCTGGGCTGAGGGAGTTGACTGCTCCCGTCTTTGTGTGCCTCAGCATGGGGGGGCTGCAGAGCTGGCTAGGGCAGTGTGCTCCCCCATCTCGAGGCACACTGCACCACATGCAACGATGATTCATATATTTGCATGATTGGGCCCTTTTAAAGCACTCTACAGCCATGCAGTTCTCTTTGGTCATGGCTGCGGAGCGTTTTCTGGGACCAGGTCAGGGGAAAACTCACTTCTGTCTAAGCCTCAGAAGTACTGAATGGCATTCCCACTTGATTATCGACCGTCACCAGTGCAACATTTCAGCGTGTGTTTTGCTGCATATAAATGATATCATTTCAATCACAGAAGTTTGTAAAACGATGAAATTTAGTCTGTTTTCTAGAATTTTACGTCATTCTAGTTGCAACATATGCTTGATGAGGATAGGTGACTAATGAAAGATTACTTTATCCTGAACATTGTTATCAAATGTATATGGCAAAGCTTTAATTGGCGAAAAAAAAGCCACTTACAACGGGGATGTAGCCCAGTAGTAGAGCATGTGACTGAAGTTCAACTGGTCCCTGGTTCTGCTCAGGTGCTCCTTTGAAGGTGGCTATTTTTTCCAAGGAGGGACTGGATAGGCATTTTTCTGGGATAGTGATAAGGTAGGAATAGAGCATCCTGAATTTGTGTGTGAAGGGAAGGGAGGCAGGGGTTGAACTAGATGGCACTTGAGGTCCATTCCATCTCTCTGATTTTATCCCTTGTGCACCTTAGTTCCAGACCATTGCTAAAGGAATCACTAGTAATTTACATCCTATACCAGAGAAGGGTAGCAGGCATGTTGATTAAAGGTACAGTATCTAGATAATTAATCTATAATTACATTAATTAGAATGATAGAAGTGGGGTATGAAACGCTTTGCAGTTATACTTTTTTTTACTCCAACAAATGAGCAGTATTTCAAAACACATTTAAAAAGTATTAGCACCACTTAGCACCTGATATATATTAAGATAATGATTTTTTTAAAGATATCAGCTGGTTTCATTGAATCCCAAGGTTCTCCTTTTTGTCCTCCTATAGGCAAGAAAGGGGCAGAATAGATGAGATCTAAATGCCTAAGAATCTTTGAGATGAGACTTGGAAGCAGTGAATTAGCACGTTAATGATATTCCTGTCTAATCACAAAAGTCTGTCCGTGTTTACTGATTGTTAAATGACCAGCAGTGCATTAAGAAAAAGGGCAGTTCAAAGTATTTTAATAAGCATAATTTACTTTACTAATAGGGAATAGAGAATTTTTTTTCTGAACAAAGCTTGACATTGCAGTAAGGGTGCTTTAAATGTGTCCTGTTCAAGTACCAGCAAGATGCTAGGCATCCTTATTTCCACTGAAATAATTTGCAATTGCAAACACATAGCACATACTGCCCTAATAAATAATGTAGGAGTCCATCTATATTTTATTCAACTGAAGAGCAGCAAATAGAACAATTATTGCTTTGCTCGTGTGTCTACTCAGTGGGTGCATCTACATGAAACATTTACGGTAGAGCCGCCTAATTAGCTCTGCTGCAAAGTCTCAATGTCTACACATGCACCACTGTTAGCCTACAGAAAACTAATCAACTCCACCGCAGCTAGTACTGGTAAATACAAGACCATCCTGCAGTGAAGTTCTTCAGCGAACAACTATGCACACATACATGCTGATAGGGCTGGCTGGGGCATGAGGGTGATGGCTACCTGCCAGCGAGCCCCACTGGAGCACCCTCATGCCCCAGCCAGCCCCTCCAGGGCACATGGAGCTGGATTGGAGCAGCCCCAGGCTGGCAAGCTGACCCCCAGGATCCCCTGCCATTATTATAATTATTTATAAATTGAACACAACAGGTTTTTTTTCCCCAGCCTGTCACAGCGCAAATGTTGCCACTATTTAAATCTCACAAGTGTAATTCTGACGTCTCTCTACTGCATGACATAACTCCAGTGCTTTCTGAAGAACTCCTGCTTACTCTCTGACTCTACTTTTATAGTCTTGTATGTTTAGATATTACTGACCTGTAGTTACCCATGGGATGTTTTAAAGTGTCCTGATTGAAAGTATTTTTTTTATTACAAGTTTGAGAAAGTGTGTGTTCATTTATAATCTATTCAGGTATTTGTCTTGCGTCTCAGTTAGAGAAGAGCATCCCAAGATTTGTTGTTTAATTACTATCTGCTAGTGATTATTGAGGGATAGCTATGCCTTACAATCAGAGAGATGTTTGATACACCTTCATAGTTTTTTTTAAACAGGAACAGTTTACAATAATAGAATCATTTGGACTGAAAGGGGCTTCTTGCACTAACCTTTAATTAGAATTAATTAAAGTCTATACCATTTATAATCCCTTCTCTATGGTGGCCTATATTGGATCTAAATATTGCCAATTGCAGATTCCAAACTCTGTTGTCTCTAGTTTAAATATTTTTACAATTAGTATGTTTTCTTTATTATTTTGTGTTGTTTTAGGCCCCAATTCTGTAACTGCTAGTACATGGACAGGCAGCTCTGCCACTGATTTTAATGGGGTTTTGCACAAATCCAGCCATTTGCCTGCAGGCTTTCATCTGTAAGATCAAAATAATGACCATTATGTCTTTTTCAGTCCTTTTTGGCAACCTTGAATAAGTGATGTGTCCTTTAATATCTCAGTGCCTCTCCCCATGAGTTTCTAAATTTCTTTGAGGTGTCTTTGCTCGGATTGTCTAAGGACAAGCTCTTATAACATGTCTGCACAAGTCCTATTTTCAGAATTTTTGGTTTAATCATCCTCTGCTAAATGCTCTCCAACATGCCTCATTTTTCACATGTATTGAGCAAAGTACCAACTGAAGTAGTGTAATTATACCTTGCTTATTTTATTTAAAATGCACCACATTCAAGCTTGGTATAATTCCCTCAGTCGTGTTTTTCTTGTTTTGTTTCATTCTGAGCCACCTGTGATGCACTGCCGGCTCTGACCTTTTTCATCTGTCCCAGATCTTTCTCAGTGGAATTACTGTTAGGTCAGTAATTCCCATTTTACATTTGTATATTTGATAATAAGAATGGTGTGACATTTGCCTGCTGTTTTCTGAACTGTGCGGCACAGCCTTTTTCTGCGGTAAAAGATGTCTGCATTACCAGAAATGTTGTACTTCTTAAGACTTCTTCTTGAAGCATCATATATTCCGATAAATGTTATACAGATTAGCATCCTTAATCATTGAGTGTAATACTATTCATAGTAAGTTGAGTTCTCTTCTGCACCTTACAGCCCCCTCCCCTTCCTGCCCCTTCCCCATCAGCATTGGTTTTATAGCTCATTTTCATTCAACTGTAGCTGCAGTCCTTGAACTGGACTGGATTGAAATAACAGCAAATAAAAAGTGTATTTGAACACTGATCAAAATGCCTTCATAAAACCTTTTGGAAAAGTTAGAGGTAGGTAGCCATGTCAGACTGACTGGCTATTTGTAGACTAACTGAATGAGAGATGCATAAGCTTTTGTGAGCCACAGCTCACTTCATCAGATGCTATGAAAGGCTAAGGTTAAAGTGAGCTATGACTTGTGAAACCTTATGCACCTTTGATTCAGTTAGTCCAGGGGTAGGCAACCTCCGGCACGGGTGCCATTGTGGCACTTGAATACGTTTTGCTTGTCACTCATGCCTCTGGATGGCAGGGAAAGGACAGGGGTTGGGCCACTCGTGGCTCTCCTGCCGGTCACATCTGGCAGTATCTTATAAATTGAAGTTGTGGGTGTATTTGGCATTCTGCCCCAAAACATTGCCAGCCCTTGCATTAGTCTATAAAATACACCTCTCCCTCGCCTTCTGACAGGAAGAAGAGTGGATTTGTAATGGCAGTGGTAGTACACATAGTTTTATATAACCTTTGAAGATATGAATTGTTACGTGCAGACTGCATCTACTGGTTCTGTCCATGACACAGTATCTCCTGTTGAAATAATGTTCAAGGAGACATTTTTAAGTATCTGTTACTTTGGGGGGTGAGCTTCTAAGAACTAGCTTGATTCTGACTTTGAGTATAAATATAAGATTTTTTTGTTCTGAGTCGTATTTATTTTCTCCCATCAAAGGAGGACAGGACTTTTGCCTGCATCTTTGTCTGCTTCAGAACTGAAGAAGAGTTTTCTCCAGGTCCTGGGGATAGCCTGATTCTTATTGCCTTTTTACTATTACTGTCATTTACAAGCCTCTGATTTTTTTTTAAACCCACCCTGAGCTTTAAAAAAAGGGAAGGTAGACAGGATTTTAGAAACTGGCTGATAATACAGCAGTATTGTTTCTGACTCTTATACAGGAACAATTATAGTTCTAGTTCAAGTCACCTCTTTAGATTTCAAATCTTTCCATGAAAACCAGGATATCCCTCTTATGAAATTCGGTCTCGAAATAAAGGGGAAAGAAGTAACTTCTAAGCCTATGCTGGTCAAAATCCCCCTGGGATACTGAAGGTGGGAAAACATGCTTTTCTCTCTTATACTTCAAGAACTGCTTAATCAAAAGAACCCCAAGTAACATTTTCAGAAGAAATGTTCAGAAGACACAAACTAAGAAGTTTCGCTCTATGGCTTTCAAGACCCTGACAACATGTTTTGGCATGCTGACTATATTCAAGGTCAAAGGTCCTTCAAAGAAAATATCAGTAAATCAATATATTCAGCTCATGAAAGGGATCGCACCACATTTTGCTCACTGTTGGAATGATTTCTCTTTTGTCATGAGAATGCTCTTTCATCATTTATCTCCCATGAATAGCACCTGAAGTTTTTACCAAGACCACACAGCTGCCTCATAGGGAAGCCCTAATCTTTTTCTCCACCGGGACCCTTTCAAAAATAGTAGCACGATCATCGGTTGATTTGCATTAGGGCAGGTATTTAAGGATTGACGCCCTCCCAAGAAAATCCCTTATCCTTTTATACCTTTTAAATGTTGTCTATTATTCAGGTATCTGCCTCATTAAAAAGATATACATGCTGAATTCTGTTTCAAAGCTGACTACAATACGATTCCAAATCAGTTCTTTCCAAGAAAAATAGTATTTTCCTGTTTCTTCCTTCTAATAAAGGTAAATCTCCAGAATATTAACTATACCATCATTCAGCCACGAAAGTCAAGGGAGGAATTATGATCTAAGCTGAGAGACTGGAAGGATACGTGTATTTCATTATATACCAGTGCTTTTAAATTTTATTTCCTTAAGCTTCTTTGTGGTTTAGTTTAAAAAAATTCTTCAAAGTATTTGTTTCCTTGACAAAGAAGAAATTGAAAAAGAGATGGCTTCCAAAAGGCAGACATTTGGAAAACATTCTTACAGTGTTCTCTTTTTATTTTACCTTGGAGAATCTTTTAGTTTATGATGTATATTTATGGACCTGCTTGAGAGGAAAGGGAATAATTACTTTCTCTCCACACATTAGACAGTAGCCATCCCAAAACCTCCAGAGAAATACCTGATATTATAAACCTTACGCTTGCATTACCACACATTCATAAACAGACATTTTCCCTCCTTACAGAAAGTAGATGATCACCACTATTAAAATCACAAGATTGTGATTTTTAAAATGGTTTTTGCTTTCATTTGTTAGGTTCCAGCTACATTTTCCTGACAAAATTGAAAGGCACTGTGGTATCTCTCAGAGAATTTTTCTATCAAGTTACAATAACGTAGTGTGAAGAAATAATAAGTAGACTGAGAGATATATCTGAAACGCTTTACCAAGCAAGATAAGAAATACATCACTAATAACTGGAACGGTGCCAAACCTTCCATTTTCATCAGTATTCAGTAACTTTTGCAGGAATTCTGGGTGAACGAAGTTTGCAAAATGCCTTGAAACTCTTCATAAAGATGTTACCCTCTCTAAAACGTTGGTCTAAGTAAGGCAGCACCTTTCAATAATTAATTCTCAGAGGATTACTTGTTGTAGGTTTAATAAAGTACCACCAAACTGGAACTTTAGAATGAAATTTGATAGCGTAACAATGAACTAAAAGTTGTATTTTAACACACGCAATGCTGTAATTGTTCCAACCATGTCAGAAAGAATATAATGTTTACCTCATATATGAGGCTTTTTTTTCCTTCCTGAAAAAAAAATTATGATAAATAATAATGCCTAAATTGTATGGCTTGCATTTTCCATATGGTTTGATGTATACTGAAAAGAGAACATTCTGGCAAAGACGGAAGAATTAACTAATGAACTTCCGCCTTTAGATAAATATCCTGGATTGCTGACATTTGTTAGATGACAAAATGTAGATGTGTCAGATTTCTGCTAGCAGCTGCAAAAAAGAAATCTTGCAAACTCTTCAGTACTGGGATCCTGCGTCTGAAATGTAGGTGTAGTGCTCAGTGACAAAAGGACCCAAACCACAGATAAAACCTTTGCATAGAAGTACAACCCCCCCCCCCCAAAATATGCATATCTATATGACATTATACCCCTCAAATCTTATCCAGTAAGCATTGAAGAAAGGGCAATTACAAGAGCACAGCAGCCTTAAAAAGTGTGTAGGACTCCCTTATTTAACATAAAAGATGGCTTCTTTTATATTATTTTATGATTCAGGACTCCCAATATAAATTTGTAACAATTAAAGTGAGGAATAACAGAAGGTTTGTGTAAAACACAGCTCAAATTTGGATGATAGATGAGGAAGAGCTGTCAAGTATGATTCATGCATTCTTTACTTTTACAACAGTTTCCCAAAACAGGCATCCATTTGCCAAACATAGGAAGCGTTAGCACTGCCTACAACTTCTACTAACTGAAATTTGTGCGGTGGAATGAATTTGAAAGCAGCTTGTTTTATGGCATTACTGAAATTAACAATTCAGTTGTACTTCCTCAGATTGTTAGTTAATTGAAGGTTACCTGGTTATAAAAAAAAAAACATCTTTTCACATCATAATAATATTTAATGGATTTTTTATGTTTTCTTACATACGCAGAGCTTGGTCAATACTTGCTTTCACCTTGACAAACCATGCTATCAAGCTTATCAGATTATGGCTGTAACTAGTGGCAGACTAGTCACTCATGTGTCAAAATCTGCCATTTTCACTTACTGCAATACACATGGTAAGAGTGACAAATGATTTCGCCAGATCGTCACGATTAAGCATATTCTATACAGAATGCAGAATGACAGTTGCACAAAATGGTCTATTTATTCTAGCACATCAGTCAACTACCATGCCAATCATGTCATAAATTATCCACGAACTGATCTCAAGTGGGAGCATTTATTGAATTATAGGCACATGAGCACCATATGGTGTTTCTGTTAAACATTGGTGTCAAGTATTAAAACAAACAAGATGAAAAACAATAGCGATGTTGCTTGGAATTCAAAACAGAAACCGAAGCTACCAAGCATTATATGGATGAAACACTTGACTATAGGCATCTTTTATAACAGCAAGAGTATATTCTGATGGGTTCAAGGTTTTTTTGTTGGTGTTTTTTTGAATGATTACATCAATCTATTAGCATATTTTTACCATTTTTCAGGCAAAAATAGATATATATGGGTTTTTTTTAAAATTAGGCTGTTTTAACACCTTGCCATTAGACATTACATCTCCGGAAGAGTAAAATGTTGTCCTATCCTGAAGGACAACCTCAGTTGAGAACAGGTTGAGTGAACAAAGTTGCATAGCTGTTATTGGACAGCAACATGTAATAAAACATCAAAGTCTTTCAGTTTGTTGTAGAAAGACACGCAGGGTTTCTGTGCCAACACCATGGGAAGGGCTGGCAAAGCTGAGTCATGCTCCGTACTGCCCACACCAACAACCTATCTTCTCTTTCCTGGGCCTCTCTCAGCGTTGCTGTTCCTCATCATGTTGCCGCAGACTGGAAAGCAAGAACTCAAAAGAATCCACAGAAACAAGACAGAATCAGGCCACGGTCCCAAGTTGCTCCAAAGGATAAGGTTAGCTGAGTAGGGGGCAAGTAAATGTAAGGCTAGTAAGTGTCAATCAAACCCCATGGCAATCAAATCTGCTCATGGCCCTTCAACTCGTGATCAAGCTCAATTCAATCCAGAATTGGGCCGAGTCCAGAGTGGGAAACCCCGTTATACTACGTTGTTGCTGTTGAGAAGAAAATAAAGCTATACTTTGTAAGTACCCTCATCTGATTTACTCCACCGCACAGCTGGGCCCTTATAAACTGGAACAGGTCGAGATAAACCCGTCTAGCACGTAACTACCCGGAACTCGCAAATCTCCCTGTGGTTAAGGGAAGTGAGTCACTTCACGGCTCCCCTTGCGATTAAAGGAGGCAATCCGCGACAGTAAGACAAGGAGCCTATGCTCGTTTTGAGGACAGAGAAGAGGTTATTCAACAATTCTGCCAAGCATTTTGGAACGTCCTGGGATTGCAGCTCAAAGTCCTCTCATACACCCTACTCATAACAAATGTCATTATGCTATTTTTGTAATACAAAAATAAAATATGAAGCAGCCTAGCAAGTGTTTACTGCCAACACTGAGTCAACCAAGATAACTTTACTTAGAAAACAAAACTATAATCAACTTGTTATAAATAGTATAAATAATTCATTCATTGCCCGCTTGCTTTTGTATTAACTAATGGTATGCAGAGGGCTCTACATGAATGTTTTAATCCTGAATCACTGGGCCCTCCACATTGGGAACCTGACTGAAGCACAGCTCATAGAGTAGATCACAAGGCTAATTTCACGAGGCACATCAGGACTTCAGCTTCCACGCACAGCTAACTGAATGACAGCCTCTTTACAAGCTGCACTCAGCTCTCAGCTGAGTTGCAAAGTTTGCCTCTGGTCACAATGCTATGAAGCTCAGCAGAGAAGGCACATTACAGTTTCAGGCAGCTGCTTTCACTAACTGAAGTGTACCAGAGATGGATGGGCTTTTACAGGCTAAACATATTCCTGGTTGAATCCTGCTCTATCCAGAGTCTAAATCCAAGACAGTGGTGTAGCAATTAAAAGGAGTGGTCTTCCATTTCCCCAGAACTGCATCATCTGTGAGCAAATTCAGCTAGAGGGGGAAAAGTCAACAGAACAAGCAAACCCTAACAATTCTCGTCCTTTTTCCCCAAACAAGGAACAATTATCAAGGGGGACGGGGGGGAGGCAATGAAAAAAACACAGATAGAGGATATTGGGGAAAACTGAGTAAAAAGACTTGATGCTGCAAGTCAAGAGTAAGATTGCCATACGTCCGGGTTTTCCCAGGCATGTGCATTTTTGACCCTGTGTCTGGGATTGAGGGGCACCAGCAGGGCTGGTGGGGACAGGAGGCTGTCGGTCAGGAGTGAAGGGCACTGGCAGGGCTGAGGGGCAGCCCTTTCCTTCTCTCCTCCCCTCCACAGGTGTCCTCTTTTTTCTAACTGCAAATATGGTAACCCTAGAAGACAGCTAGTCAACATAACAAGAGGGAAACACAAAGAGAAAAGAACAACAACAAAAAAAGGAGGGGAAAAAAACAAAACAGCATGAAAATAGCAATGAAATCTGGACACACAAAAAGAATAACGAAACGTAAAATAAGACACCAATTTTAGGCAAATAAATGTATTTTATTTAGCTATGCATATATACTAGTTTTAATAAATTAAAGAAAAAACACACAAAATAATACAAAAATCACCACAAATAAATTAGTCACAACTCTTGGTCTTGCCCTCTCTGATACCACACTGAAACTTTATATGACAAACATATGTTAATGACCATTTATTTGCCTACATGAAAATGAGGACAGACTGACTTGCAGAACTGTCAATACTAATAGTGATGCATGAACCAAAAAGAACGTAGCTCAAGCTTCAGATTCTATGCTCAGTTTGGCAGACTTAAATGATTACATATTTGTATTCTGCATGGGACGAAAATTGTAACGATCTCTGCATAACAATGGTATAAATGCAACCGCTCACTTTCCCCTTATTTCCTTCACAATATTGGGAAAATTTAGATTTTAAATCCCTAATGCCACAGCTCTTTGGATCCAAAGTCTTGAAGGTGGAATCCAAAGTGAAAGTCAAGTCTGGCCTTTTAATAAGGGTCTGTCTTCTTTTAAATCTGTAAACAGTTTCCATTTAATTAAAATGTTCAGCTGGAATGTATGTTAAAGACAATATAATAAGCCTATGATAAAATTAACCTTTGGTACAGAGGATACTTTTTGTTAGAATTTTATTGCACTTAACCCTTTAGGTACTTTTTCTTGGTTATTGGATCCTCTTGTGTAACGCTATAAAAGGCAATGACAGTTCAAAGACTGCAGTTATCTAGCTTTATTTAGCGAGAAAAACAATTTTCCTCAAAAAGGGTCAGCTCATATGAAAGAAAAGTATCCAAATGTAAACCAACGTAGTGTTTTTAACTAAGTTTGTAGACAACTCGAGACTTTAACAGAGAATTTAGACTCATCTTGTTGCACTAGATCTTATTGGCGTTAATTTTTGCACAGCAGTTACAATATACCGTATATTTAAACTTCTCACATCTCTTACAACATTAAAAAGGTATCAATCTGAGAAATGTGACCGCACTGCCTGAAGCAAATGCAGATACATAATACCGTTAAAACAACACAATCAGGCTGGAAGAATGACATGATTGAAACACTACACTGAAATCGTACATTGTTCAATTCTTGATTTGAGGGAGAAATATAAGCCATGTCCTACATTTTACTGACAACAGTGTTCTAACAAAAATTAACATAAACATAGCAGTTAAATAAACCAATGGAATTTACACACACAAAAAAAGCTTCAGTTTAATCTGGCTGTAAAGCAGCTCTCTCAAATATACTTTAATTCTGATGCGATTGATTCTATTTTAGAAATGACTGACCCAGATAGATAGCTGAAAAGGTAGCAAATTGTACAATAAGTAATTCTTCAAAAGACTGCTTTTTATTCTATCTTAAGTACAGCTCTAGTTTTTCTTAACTTAAAATTTTAAGGAACAATAACTCATGATGGAGAAAATAGTTTAAGAAAGTGTTTTCTCTTTTTCTTCGCTCCAGTTCATGATTCAAATTGCCTCTGATCTATTAAATGACTTTTTGGACTAGTATTAGCTCCAATACTTTGAAGCGGACTTTTAGGAGCTAAAATTGAGACATGCACATGCTTATAGTGCTGTATTAATAATTTCTTTCTAATAGTAGTTTAAGGATTACAGCTAGCAGAACAACTACTATTTTGTCTGTATACTTACAAACAGGTTTCAAATTGCCCCTTAGACGCCATATTTTCTTGCATACCACATGCCCCCAGATAAGACATGTACATTGTTTTTGGAAGGCAGAATATAGTAAAAAACACGTTCTTTCTACATGTAGCAGCTCACTGGCAAATCCACATTGTTAACCTTTTCATAGCCACTACCTAACTGGACTCTGCTCCTGATGTGTGCTAGTCCAGAGACAAATATCAGCCATTACAACAGCATTTCAAACTTTCTATTCCAGTGAAGACAAATGAGCTTCCCTGCTTAAGTAACACCTACCCCAATTTCACAGGGTTGATTTTTGGGAAAAATATACATATGGTATGCAATTATATTTACAGATTTTTACAAAAAGGAACCATAACAATCTGCTAAATCAGACATATTTTAAAATATACATGCATTTATAATAATATAAAAATACAATCTGTAGATTAAAACCAAAAATCCAGTATGTAATGTATGTTTAAGCTGCACTGTACCTTCTTCAATGGGTTCATATTTCATAATGAGTTCAGAGGCAGTTGCTTCAGTAGCCTCAGTTTCAAACTGTTCTTTTTTAAGAAACTCAAGCAGGTTCACTTCAGTCAATATTTTGTGGTTTGGAGAATAACTGAAGAAAAGTTCCTGAATTTCATTTCTGTGAGCAAGTGTTCGATAAATTGTTATGAAGTCTTCTATGTTAATTGTTCGTAGCTTCCGCTGTTCAGTTGTTTTCTAAAACGCAAAAATTAGTTAATGCAAGCACATCCAAACATTGCATTAACACCTAAGAGTGTATCGTAAGAGCCAGCACATTGGTTAAAATACCTTGTCACTGTGACTACCATACAGTTGGTCCTCTGCTTTACCCTGATGCAACTCCATTCTATTTTTCTAAGCAGCTCAAGTAGCAAATTTTTGGCTGTCAAAATGTCTTATTTCATGTAAGAACATTTAAATTATACCACATGACAATTAGTATATACGTAATTAAATTAAATTAGATGCATATGTTTTTGCATTAGGTTATAAAGCATGAATGCAGTCTCACTGTAGACTGTAATTTAGTGAATCTGAAGCACAAAATAAAAAGTTATGACAATGGAAAAGGTAAATATATTCTTATCAATTAACAGCAATTACATTTTAAATACATTTGAGGGCACAGTTCTTAATCGGGAAGAGCATATATTTCTAAAACAAACACTGCTCTCAACATGCCCCCAGATTATATGAAAGACTACACGCCAACTGCTGAAACTTCCTGAGCCAGACAAAGGGTTTTTGAACCCAAAAGCTTGCTTAATAACTATTCTCCAACCATTTAGGTTGGTCTAATAAAAGATATCAAATTCACCCAAGGAACCTTGTCTGACACTGCATCTGAGAAATTCAGTACTAGTCAGGCCTTTGTTTCTGATGAGATTGTGAGGGAGGGTAGACACCTTCACATGGGATACTTTAATAATGGAGGTCAGTGGTTTGCACAAAACTGCCCTGAAGCTTTGAGCTCCAACAAGATAGTATGAAACTAGCATTTTTGCAAAGATTTTTCCAGACTATGAATATGGGTTGAATTCAAAATAATGTCATGGAAATTAAAAGTATTACCGGTTCTTTCCTAAGAAATCTCATACCTACTAAAATAAATCTATGACTTTATAATGTAGAGCTATAAACTGTGTTAACCTAAATCAATGCAGCTAAACTCTGCAGATTGAGATTCTGTAATCTTAATTCCTTTCCACACTGATATCTAATTAAAAATGTTTGGACTGTTTAAGAGGAATGACTAATGAAAAAAAATTGATATAAAATCTTAATACTAAAATGTTTAGCATGGGTTGAGAAACCAACATCTTCAAAATCTAGCCCCAACCCTTTGTAAAAGGTCTCATATTAATATAAAAAGAAAAAATATGTTGAAGAATTATCTGGTAATTAAGACAGTCACTGGGATTCAAGTAAGGTTGCTTCTTTTCCTGGATCAGTATCACCTTATGAAAGAACTAAAGTGGTGCTTACAGAAGTGGGGGAAAAAACCAAACCAAACAAAACCAGTTACTCTCAGCTTGGTGCACCCCTGCACAGAGTGCAGCATATGCCCAGAAAAGGCATCGCATCAGTTTGACCCACCTCACCCAAAGATCACAGCTTCAGCAGGGCTTTCTAGCCCTTTTGTGTAATAGCTGGTTCAATCAGCTGTTAGATAAAAGCACCAAAAAACCTCACTGAAACACGTGATCTAGACCCAAGTTGGGCAAGCCGGATCAAACTGACGCACTTCCTCTGCCAGTAAAGTGCTGTTCTGTTATTTTTTTCCACGTCTGTCAGTGGCCAAACTGTTCTTTGAGTAGTTTCTCTGCCGTGACGCACACGCCTTCAGTTTCATGGCATCCAATGATGTAGGCAGTCACTTAAAAGTTTACGCGTCTCTTGTGCCAGTCTATAAGGCACCACGCTGCTTTGCCTTCTGCCTGCCTTTAGACTGACTACTTCTCTACGTTCAAGAATGGTTTGAAACTACAACAATGGACTCCGTACACATATATAGAAAGAGTATTATAGATTTGTACATGGATTTTCTTATCATATCTTTATTTTTATTAATGCAGCTTTAGCTTTGCAATTCAGAAAGCGTAGTAGGCTTGACAAAAGAATTTCCTGTGGAAATGAAGAAGCTTATGAAACTGTGCTATTCTCTAACAAACATTAATCTCCACATTTCTAGTATGCTCACAGTGATATTACAGAGCAAGAAATTAAAAAAAGAAAGAAAATGAAAGGAATAAAAAAAAGGAAACTTCATAAAAGAGCTCTACATCCACCTTTCAGATAGCTGTTTAGTCATAGACAACCCCGTCACTATCATTATGTACTTATTGACAATGGCAAAAAATTAGCTTGATCAGACAGAAGGGTCATTTTTGGTAAGATAAAATGTTCCTGCAATGTGCACAATGATACTACACACTTTTTATGCTAAGGAGCATTTTCAGCTAAAAATCAGGTAAAAAATAATCAGTCTCTCTCTGCAGAAGCAAAAAAATGTTGCATGATATTCTCAGCCAATCAGATCGTTTGGATATTGGAAGGTGGAGCAGAGACACACGTTACAGACAAACCAAATCAGAGATGCATAAGCTTTTGTGAGCCCAAGTTCCCTTCATCAGATGAGGAAGATGATGAAGTGAGCTCAGGCTCATAAAAGTTTATGCATCTCTACCCCAGAGTTAGTCTGTGAGGTATATCGTGCTAACTGCCCCTCTCATTTCTGTATTACAGGGGCAACCCCCATTGTTGGCAGACTCGGGAAGAGCGGGCTAAGGGCCAGGCTGGGGTCTAGCATTTGAAAAATCAGCCTCAGAGTTCACAGCGGCAATCCTCACACCTCATCGCAGTGGTGCTCACGTGTTTTTGGCCGGCTCGATGGGCAACACCTGGCCCATCCACAGGCTGGATGCTGATCTGGAGCCCAGCAAGCAATCTGACCGACCAGGAATGAGGCTCTGACCAGGACCACCCCGGGGACTGCTGGGCCACTTTCCTGCCGTCGTCCATTCACCTTTCCGGACACCGAGGATGGCAGGCGCTTAAAAAAGCGTATGCTGTATTTGTGCCAGTTGGTCTCTGAGGTGCCACGCTGCTTTGCCTTCACACGGATTCACCCGGCAGCCTCCGCCGGCTCCTTGGCCTCGCCCGCAGGCTAGCACGGGGCGCAGGACCCTCGCACCCACCCCGGCGGGGCCGATGAGCCCCTGCGGCTCCCAGACCCCCACGCCGCCTCACCTTGAAGACGTACTTGACGTGGATGTAGTCGAAGCCGAGCTGCATCCGGCCCAGCAGCTTCAGCGTCTTGTCCAGGTCGATTTTGCCGTGCCGGAACTCGTCCTCGATCACTGACAGGAACCACGTGCCGCGGTGTTAAGGACTCCAACTGCGCATGCACCCCGCCACCCGCCGCGCATGCGCGCCAGGCCACGAGGCGCCGGCAGGACCGAGGGAAGGGGGAGAGGGAGGGTGTGTGGTGATCACTGCGCATGCGCGCCTGGGCGGGCGAAGAGCCGCGCCGTTGAGCGCGTGGGGGTCCGCGGTTGGGCGGGAGCGGGGGGACGGGTGTTGAGAAAGATATTTGGCCTCCATGGCGGCTGTGCGCGCCCCTGGCGCCCCGTCACTGCAGTACTTTCGGCAGCTGCCAGCGCCGCATCCCCTCTGCCCAGCTTCCTTCGTCGGGCCGGCCCGGCTCCGCCGCTGCCCGCGCCACTGCGGGGGGCGCCCGGCCGGGGCAGCGCGGCCTCAGTGGCGTCACAACGGGCCCCGCTCCCGCCTCGGGGTCCGCCCGGGGGGGCTGCTCTCACCAGCGCCCTTGTGGCTGCCCCGCTCCCCCCTGAACCTTTCTGCCCTTCTGCCTTTGTGGGGGCCGGTTCTAGCCATCGCGGCTGCTCCTTCCGCCCCGGCGGTGACTGATGTGCCCTGCGCACCCCTGCTCTTCCCTCAGCTGCCGGGGGCCTTTCGGGAGCCCTTTTTCGGAAAGGTATCGCCTGGTCCGGCGTTTCTGGTCTTTCCTCAGCACCGCTGGGATGTTTGGTCCCACCTTTCCCCTCCCCTCCGGGCTCTTTCATTCCCTGGGACCACCTGGGGTTGCCGGATGAAAAGCTTCCTGTCGTGTCGCCTCAGCTGCGGCAGGGCTGAGTAGATGTTTCCCACTTGCATCTATGTCTCGGTAGAGGAAGGTTTTGTCAGACACTGCTGCTCTCTGCCATGACTGTGTTCCCCAGACTTCTGGTGCTACATTTTTTTTTTCATGCGTCTAGAGGAGTGGTTTTCCATCCTTTTAGACTCAAGTCGCCTCTGATAAACTCGAGGCACCCCTTTGAACATGCCGCCTCTTAGTTTTCACTCTTTTTTTGACTACAGAAGAATGATAGAGCCACTTTTTCTGTTGCAAAGAACTCAAAAGGACCACAATTATGGCTTTCTATTTGAAAGCTCTGGGTTTATTGTGCGAGTCCTGCAAAATCCTAACAAACCCAGCAGAGCTAACATTGTGTGGCATGTCGGCACCATTGAAAGGATCTCAAGGCACACTGTGGCATCCTGGTTGAGAAGTGCTGCCCTAGATCTCACAAGACAGGATTGTAATTTGCTCACAAAGTTTTAGACTTGGCAAATTAATTTTAGCTACAACATCATTAAAGGTGTAGCTTGCTGTTAATTACAATTTCACTCATCGGGTTTTTCAGAACAGTTGTTCATGCTCTTATTTCAGCTCCAGTACTACAGAAGTAAAACAATGTCCAAAGAATGTGATTTACATAAGAAAGAGAAAGTGTCAGCCATTTGCAACCTGCTGTATCAGGCACCACCAGGTGAATTTAGTAATGTATTTGAAGATCTCCGTATTCTGGTCCAGGATGATGAGCTGATGAGGCAGGAGGTTGCTCAGGTCTGTGCCCATCACAATAAGAACAACTTCACTTTCTTCAGAATAGAAGGAAGAAATATACTGGTGACGCGCTATAATGACTTAGGAGGAAATCGCTTCTTTGACCCTCAAAAGAAATTTTCTTTCAAATTTGATCACCTGAGTGAAACAGCAAGCAAATTTCAGCTTCATGGTATGCTGTTAGATGAGACAGAGTTATGGAGAAGAGCCCTCAGTAGTGCTTTAAAGGCATATGTGAGCAGTTGCTTCCCTTCAGGGGACTGCAGTGTGTTTAGAAAAACTTTGAAGAATAGGCAGATATTTGTGGTTTGCATTGTAGGTCATGAGTACAAAGCCCTGGGTTTCTGGAATACTATTTGGAAATCGGAGTGGACTTTTGCCCTATCTCCAGTTATTACGCAGGTCACAGGAATCTATCATTTGCAAATACATTACTTTAACTATGCTAATCTTCACATGACCGTGAGTAAGACAACTGAAGAAGTCTTGCATGTTATAGACCAAGCACAGCTGGTGATGGATTTTGTGAAACTCATAGAAGCTGAAGATAACAATTTTCAGGTTGCCTTGATAGAAAACTTGCAAGCTTTGTCAGAAGACACCTTTTTTTTTTTTTTACCTTCTGAAGCGACTGGTATGGGCCAGTACCAGTGGTGATTTGATCTGGTGCGTAAGTGTGAAATGTCTGTGTTCTTATCATCAGAAGTAAGTTCACTTTACATGGAAATAAGTTAATTTCACTATATTTAGAATTCATTATGGGAAAATATACAGAGCCACTGTTCTAACAGTATTAAAGGGCAAACACCAACTGTTCAAATATCATTGAAACATAGAACATTCAGCCTTCAAGTTATGTTCATACATGTCAATGTTTTTCTATATTATAATCTTATAAACTGAGACATGAAAATGGGAGGAATACACATATTGCAGCTGGTTGTTGGCATTATGTCAGGACCCACCAGTGATGTGTCCTAGGAGCAAAAGAAGAAACTTTCAGTAGCGGTCATCCTAGTGTAGCAGAAGTAATGAAACAGAGCCGTTCCCCTCTCCTACTTTTGACAGTTGAATAATAAGTAAATTAAAGTAAAATTTCAAAGGAAAGATTATAGATGCATGATTTGCAAGCAAACTAGAGAATGTGCTGGTATGTAGTGCTGTTATTATAACAACAGCACACAGAAGCAGCTGTGAACATCAGGATACCATAGTGTGGCAGTATTTAGAGAAAATGAAAGCCAGTGTCTGCCCTAAAGTGTTTATTTTAAGAACTGACATAACAAAATGGGTTTAAAACAGGACTGATAGGCAGAAGAGGAACACAATGATATGTTTGCAAACTATAATGCAGTGCCATCCAAAGATACTTCAAGCTGAGATTTGGTACTAGAGAGTATTTAGCTACATTATCATAGTTCCCTGCCTTGTTTGCAGGGCTAACTATTGTGGGCAAAAAAGTGAGCTAACAGTAATACTACTTCTAATGCCAAAGCTAGCTAATTTAGTATTAGCTAAAACAGTTGGGGGGCTAACCTTTGGGCAGGCATGCCAAACATTAGCCCTGCACCCTCCCTGAGTGCCACTCCAGTCCCTTTCCCTTACCCAATCAACTGTTCAGCT
>JAGPOW010001296.1:28022246-28058238 GCA_030014935.1 Caiman crocodilus | reverse complement strand
GGCACCCCAAGGGAGGCACTCGGAGCCTGGAAGGTGGTCGGGCGCAGGGAGGTGGGCGGCTCAAAACGGGAGCGCCCCCTACTGGCCCGCCACACAGCCCGCACCAAGCACAGCCGGAAGAGCTGCAGAAAAAAGCCCTCGTGGCTTCCCTGCTTGGACCCATCCCCTGCCCACCCCAGCCTCCCAGCACTTTAAAGAAAGCAAGCAAGCAAGAAGCCTTGCACTCATCAGCTGTAGCAGCGGTGATCGGGGCCTTTGGGAGCTTGTGGCAGAGCCACGTGGGGATTGCCCTCCCACCACTTGGCACCCGCCTGGCAGCTGCCCCATGGCACAGGTATAGATAGTGTGGCTCGGCCGGGCACCACATGCTGCCTGGGAACTGAGAGAAACAGAATTCTTTCCATTTTAGTTTTAAAAAATCATCTTCTGTCAATATTTTCCTGAGACTGAGGGAGTGCTAATTGATAACAGCCCATCTATCACCTTTATTCTTTACTACATTATTTCTAGCTTTTTCCAGATGCTGGTAATTATAAAAGTATAAGGATCATGCTTCTCAACCTGCCAAGGCACAAATGGAGAGTGTAATGCATAACAAAACTCCCACATTATTAATGAGTAGAACTTCTGATGCTGTGGAATTCATTGTAGCCTATTTTTTTTCTTATACCAATTGAATGGTACTTTATTTCTGGTGTAAAAACTTTAAAACCAAAACTTTTGTAGAATACAGATAACTTTTTGAGAGAGACCGTCCAGCCTACTCCCAATGTAAAAGGTTTAGGAAATATAAGGAGAATAACTTCTGCTCAAATGAATCTGTCTAGCTGGTATTCTAACCTGTGAGCTCTTAATGTGTTATGTCATCAGTTTTGGTGACCCGATATCACTTTTATTCTGAGAGTTCCCATCTGTTTGCCGCGTTCGCAGGCTAAACAATGTCCCGGCAGAATTTTAACGAACTGAATTATTTACTTTGGCAACTTTTTCTTTCTGCGCATTAAACATTTTCAGTGTTGACACCCAAACACTAGTATTACTTCTCTTTGACGTTGTAAGCTTTGTGTTGTTATTTAGGTGTAGTGAAAGGTAGTATTAGATTAGTAGATCATTTGGAGAAAACCCCAACATGGGAATAACAAATCAATTGTCTTGCACGCAGAGTGATTTGTTCAGTCTTTCGATACTAAGCAAATGGTTGCAAAGCAAATCTTTCCCATATTTTTTCTCTAATGCAAATAATTTGGAGCTTATCTTTTTGATTCACATACAGATGTACAAATATGTCAAAATGTGTGCTCAAAGAGTACTCTAGGGTATTTTTAAAGAGGTTCTTGGTTCATTTATGTACGTATTTGTATTTGTTGGACGTGCATGTCGCCAGTCCTGTCATACCCTCACTGAACTTTTCCCCTCTCGAGGCTTAATCTTCAGAAATATCTGTAAAACTTTTTTTTTTTTCAATCCCTACTGGCTAAAAAACTGCACATTTAGATTAGTGCATCATGACTACATGATTTTATTTACTATCGGGGCCTGGGCCGAAGACCCTGGTAGAGTTTGTAGAGTAAAGCTCATCTCTCTTCCAGGCAGCCCAAACAGGTATCACCTGAGACAAGCAGGCGGTTAACTGAAAAAACATCTCCAAGGCCAGTCTGAGACGTCTTCTGAGAGCGTGAGACTGAGTCTGAGAGACTTGCTGGCCCAGAAGATGCAGCTCCACGAAGAAGGGCTCTGGAGACTCAGAATTTGGAAGTGAGAGCTTAACGATGGGGAAGCCTCAGAATGGGGGCTCCAGGAGGAACTCGGTGAATGAGTAACTCAGAAAGGGTTACTAAGGACAGTAGATCCCAAAAGATGAAGACCATCATTTTAAAGCCCTTGAATGTGAATAAATGGTTGTAAAGAGCTAAGGCAGAAATGGAAACAAAGCCTCTGCAGGATCATATCCCCGGCCACGAGGCATGCCTTGAGGCATTAATCAGCAACAGCCCTTACGTTCTGAGCTGGTGTTCAACCGGTGGTAGAGAGTGTATACATTACAGCACGGCTTGTCGTCTGCATTTATTTTAGTCATACTGTAATGTAGCAGTTCCTGCTGTTTCTCAATCACTCCATCGCTCAATAACATGTTTACACTGCAGATGCTTAGAGCTGCTTGTTGCCTCGCAGGATTAATGAGGCTGGATAGCTGTGTAATAAATGCCTGTCCGATACAACAGCAGGAAGTATCCCCGATGTTTGCTGTAAGCGTTAACTTTCAGTTTTATGCAAGGGAGACCATAGTCAATAATACATAGAAATGCAGTTTCTTTATGGATCATTTAGTGCTACGTTCATAGTGGCTTTGCCTGCTTTTTAACTTTCAAAATTGGGGAATGTATAGGCATTTGAGGAAACAAATCAGCCATGTATTATTCCCTTTTCTGTATAACTGTACTTGTAGAACTTGCCCCTTGCCGTAACTTGGAGCCAAATATAAACTCTTAGAATATGGACTGAATTAGTCTACCTATGCCAACAAAATGCCACCACACGTCGAGTCGTATAATCCTATTTTTTTTTCAATCCCCATTTAAAGGTAAAATTGAGATTTGCTTTAGTCAGAGTATGGACCTTACGTAAAAAAATTACATAACCTCAAATCAGTTTTGGAGTCGAGGCTGCCTACTAGCAATATCACAGCACCTTTTAATATCTTTGAATCTGGAAATACAGTGTCGTTCTGAACTGTGCTGCAGCATGGCGTAATTTGGTTGTTTTTCACAAACGTCTGAGCCTAAGTTGTACTCTAGGCAAAATTCAATTCATTTGTCCCTCTGTCTCCTAAATATACTAATGGCGTAGTAAATAGGCTTTCTAGGTCTATTGTTTCTTGTGGCTCCAAATGGTCCTCTGCTTTTCCGTGTACAATCAATTGCCTGAGCAGATGAAAGCTTCCCAATCTCCACACATTTTGTTCCGTTTCTGGATGCAGACTCTAGCTGCCTTACCTGCATGCACAAAATCACATTTCAAATGCTGTAGTCTACTCGGTCTGGAGTCGGGGCTTGGTCAGTTGTTTTGTTTCCTCACTTCTAGCATCTGCCCCCTGCATGGTGATAAATGATAATTCACAGTAGCACTATGTCTGGTGAGATTTATATATGTCATTGATCACTGTCATGTTTGAAAGCTTTGCACGTGTCATATCTTCCTGTTTCTGGCATATTGGTGTATTATTTTCCATCCACCCAGCGCTGGAACCAGTGGGTCTCTATTGGCAGATCAAGCGTGCAGATGTCTCGCTCAGCAGCAGCATCCAGATGTTAGGTGTTGGGGGTTTTTTACTTGCACATCCTAAGGTTTTGATTCAGTCTGTTCGTCGCTTTGCGTAGAGAGAGGGTTTTCAAAGCAGCCTCATGCAAGGAATTCAGTATTACCCTGATAGTACTGTGCCTGACATCTTCCATTAACTCATATGTGATTATGAAGAATGAACTCTGTCATGCTGTGGTGTAATGCATACATTTTTCAGAACATGAAAACTGTGTGGTGCTTCAAAATGATAACAAAAGCAGCTAACATTTCCTTTTTCTTCCTCATTACTGATATAGGCAATAAATAGAACAGTACAGGGACCAATTTTTATGTTGTTTTTTTTTAATTAAGTCTTTGATAATTTAAAAAAAAAAGACTTTTTTTTTTTTTCAGACCATCCTTCATGCTGGTTGCACAAGACCTCCATCAGAGGCCATGCTGCATCTCCTCCCCAATCTGTGACTTCGTCCTAAAGTCTCTATTTCTTTGCCATCTATTAATGTCAAAAATCTCTGCTGTTAGCTCCCCCCCTTTGTTTCACTGCTGGTTGCAAAAAGTAGACTTTTCAGGCACGTTGGCTGCCGGAGTATAAACCCAGAGGCAAAATGATTGTGGATCTATTCTGCAGCCCCAGTGGAGAGAATTCCCCAAACGGTCTTAAATTTCCTGCAGAATCATCCCGCTTTTGTTTCCAAAGCTCCTCAAGAAAGCAGGCATGCGCATACTGTGGAGGAGAAGAGAAGGGCAGGAGGTGTTGCTGGGGTGTTACTTAAAGACCAAACTGAGATTCGGTGTGGATAACCGAAAGCAAAATGTAGGTCTGAGGTTTTTAACCATGCAGTTTATTTGGCTAAAATTAAATTTCATTTTTGTACCTTGAAGGAGACCACATGGGCGACTGGTGCCATCTTAGTCAGGGGGCACCCCAGCCTGTCTCTCTCCCCCGGCACCTCCATTTCCATTGTCACTGACTGGCTCTCTTGCCCGCATTGCATGCCAGCCTCTGGCTTCTTTACTGGCTTCCATCCAGGAAGAGCACACACACCAACTGGATGCTTCCTCAGCCTAATAAAGGGGTTTTAAGCCCAAAAGCTTGCAAAGAAGAATTTTTCCAACTATTCAGTTGGTCGAATGAAATATACCAGATTGACCCTAAGAACCTTGTCTGGGCTGTATCCTTAGACCAAAACAGCTACAACCCACACCCCTCAGCGCACACAAGTGATACGAGCTTTGCTTTCAGCAGTTTGAGATGCAGTTTCACAGAAATGCCTGCACCCCTCTGCCTGAAACCCGGCAGGCTTTCCTCGTGCTCTCGAGGGACGATGTGTATGGCAGGACAGGGGCTAATGAGGGTGGCCATTTAGTGCCCGCTCTCAGAGCTGGACGTGGCAGTTCAGTTGATCACCAGCCGGCAGGGAAGAGCATCTCTCTGCCGAGCTGCCTTGCCAGGAAGAACTTGGAGCTATGGGCTGGGGCTATATAGGGAGGAGGAAGCCCTACATCATCCTGGGCATGGCCTAAAACTGCACCCTGCCAGCGTAGGGAGGCCTGGGTAGGACTGCTGGTGGTGCTGCAGTCCTAGGAAATGCCAGGACTGTGAACCTCCCTGGTGATGCACAGGTAGGAGCAGGAGGCATCTGATAACCTCCAGCCTCTGCACAGTCCTGGCTGGAGAAAACCCAGACCTGTAACATCTTTGAGAGGCCTGAAGCTTACTGGTTGCAGTGGAGTTGTGAGGGTGAGACTGGGAGCTAAAACACCTGCAGTTTTCACCCCACTGTGCCTTAACACATAGTCACACATGCATGAGGCTTCCTTGTCAGCACCTTGAGAAAACCTTTACACCTATCTCCTTGAAACTTGGCAGGCCTCATGCCCCCAGAAGGGGCTACCAACCCTGCTGGTTTCATACAAATCTTCCAAAAAATGACCAAGTTATAGGTATTTCAGTGATTCCCCATTATAGTCTATGACCGAATCTCCAAATCGGCGCCAAATCTTCCGAAGCCAATTCAGCTGAATCTGTTCGGGATAGCAATCCAGATTGAATCATTGTCCTCCAAATCCACTGAATCCAAATCCGAATCAAATACTTTCCTATTCATACAGGCCTAGTGCTTAAGGCAGAAGTTGCCCTGAAGCTAGGAATGGTGCTGGTAGGGGCTATAGAGCAAAGTGGACTTGGGGCCGTCCAACCTTGTAACATCCCAAGTTAAGGGGTTTTAGGGCTGTGAGAGCAATGATGGGGGGACCCCACAGCAGAGTTTTGGAAGAAAGGATGTTCTGAGAGCAGTAGTCTACGATAGAGAGACTGTTTGGTTTTGCTGCTATTTTTGGCTTAGTTTTGTTGAGGAATAAAATAAGACGTGTGGCAGGTGGCTGTCCTTTTTTATTTTTCCTTGGCTTTAGTGGGTGGGAGTGGCACGGTGAGCAGAAATCTAGTGGTGTTATGCAAAGGCTAGCAACTTATGGCATAAGCACACAAGTTAGATTTTCTGATTTGGTAAAGCAGCTTTAAATTAATTCTGGGCCTGGTTTGGAGCAGTCCCAGGCTTGCCAAAACAGTCCCATGGGTTTCCTCTGCCAACCGGGAATTCCTGGGGTGCAAATGGATTGTGTTCTTGACCTCTCGGCTTCCATCCGTACACTAAATATGAGCTGGGATAATCAGAAGTCTGCAGCCACTATGGCTTCCTTATACCATGTAAAGATTCCTCTTAGACTAGGGGAATTGCCGGGTATGTAAATTACCAGTAGCTTTCCAGCTGCTGTGTTCAACCTAGATAGGGTCTTGATTGGGTCTACATATGTAACTGGTACTCAAATATGATAAACTTATGGGGGATTGTTAGTTCATTGTTCAGAAACAGATTCAAATGTGCCAAAAAAACCCAAAGGCTATTTAGGCTTGTTGCTAAAATAATTGGCAAGCTGACAAAGCTAAATATAGAGGAGAAAATGCAATGAAAAGTATTAGAAAGAGGTATCTCCAAAGGGAAATATCAGAGTGAAAGTTTCATCATTTGAACTTTGGCCCAGTTTAAATACCCTTGAAGATGTGCTATATAAATTGATGCCTAACTAGTTCTCTTCTATTTCATGTATCACTAGCTCTAGGGACAATACACAATGACTTTAGGAAGTCGCTATCTTACTTGAATAAGGGCAGAAGAATAAAACTGAATAAGAGCTTCCAAATCTGGTTCAGAGGGAGGTAGAATGAATAGTTCTGGCTGGTTTCAACTCATTGAGATACCGGTTGTAGGATCAAATTACTCAAATTACAAATGCACAACTGCAATTTATTTCAGTACATGCCCCCCAGGCCTCCACCAGAGTGTGCGCAGCAGCAAAAGTCCCCTCCCTGCCCCATGCCCCTGGGCAAGCCACCCAGGCTCTGACCGTCCCACCGCCTGGCCCAACCAGGGCCCCACTCACCCCTGCCTCACTCCCTCCCTCACCACTGGGGTCTCAATCTGCCCCCCCCAAACCTTTCCCCTTCCCCCACAGGCTTACCTGTTGGGTGGGGGAGGGGGCATGTATGTATCTACTCAGTCTTCACCCACCCCCAAAATAATTTTTCTCCCTCCACCTACGCCTTCAACCTCTTGTTGGTCAGGACACTTTACGGCTCTGATGCAAATGTGCTTTAATACTATGACACCATGTTTCTACCATATCTCCCCTATTCAAAGAACAAGTATTCCAGCTCTGTCTATTTAGCCAGGTTGTCTTCCAAACAGTCCAACAGATCTGTCTTTTCTATGGCATCCGATGAACCAGATAATTATTCTTCCACTCAGGTCACACAATTGCATAATTCACTGGAATTCCCCAAAATTCAAGGGGTAGGGAACTTTCCAACGAAACAAGGAATAAGATTCAGGCATCGTCATTGACTGCCGCTCTTAGGAGCATTATATTAGTACCAACTGGAAATAATAAGATAGACGTGAGAGTTTCACATCTGTGAATCCATGAGGACTTCTCAGCTACAGAGTTGACCACGGCCTTATTTATTCATGTTTGTCATGTCTTGGCTGGCTTTCAGTAACGCTGTATGCCTAGACACAAAGGCTTTAGTGGTAAGAAAATTCCAGCTACCACAGAATGGTGCGACGTGGCTTCTTAGCAACAAAGACTAACACAGTTGCGTCAGACTTGTCCCATGTTCTCTGTTCTTACTTCCCATCAAGCACTGAGTCAAGTTCAAGTCTTCAGGGGCCTTGTGGCCAAGTTCAGTACATCTAAAAGCTGCCTAGGATTTGCGATGAAGACCAGGGTCAAAACCATCATTCCTCTGGCACAATCTAACCTTTCACAAGAACAGTAAAGTTTGCCATTGGAGGAGACAGCCCATATAACAGCCATAAATTGTTAGAGAGAAGGTTCAGTCTGGACATGAGGAGGCATTACTTTGCAGTTAGGGCTGCCAGGCTCTGGAATGGGCTCCCGAGTGAGGTGGTGCTTTCTCCTACCTTGGGGATCTTCAAGAGGAGGCTAGACAGATATTTGGCTGGGGTGGGGTCAGACCTATTATCTATTTAGGTCCATTCCAGCCAAAAGCACTATGATACTTCTTTGAGGGTTGGGCAAATGAGAATCATCAGGATCCTAACCACTTCTGCTCCAAATGAAAAATGCTTTTTACTGATTCTGGTAGACAAGGTTCTTTGGGTAGGTGTGTGAGATCTTTTATAAGACCAACTAAATAGTTGAAAAAAATGTTCTTTGCAAGCTTTTGCGTACAACCAATCTTCTTCAGGCATATAGAGAGTCTGGTATTTATTTAGTCTGGTAAAAGATATCATATCTACCCAAAGAAACGTCTGCCTATGTCCTTAGACCAACACAGCTACAACCAACAACCCCTTTATTGATTTTTGTCTTTTGTCCTAAACTCAATATTTAAAAAAAAATCCATCAGACAAAAAAACACCCTACCCAAAACACAGTAACAACAATAATGCCTTGCATTCTTGTGTGGAAAATATGATGCATGGGGTGTTAGTCATGTCAGTGTGCTAGTGAATGGTGGTCCAACACAACGATGAGCACAGCATAACACCCTAAATAGGATGGAATGAAAGCAGAATTCATAGCCTGCAAAACTAAGCTGAGGCATACATGGAGGGAAAAAAATCCTATAATGATGTAGGTTCCTATATTCATAGACTGTAAGACTGGAAGGGACCTCAGAAGATCACCAGGTCCAGCCCCCTGCACCAGGCAGGAAAGAGAAATGGGGTGAGATGACTGTCCAGTATCCTCTTGAAGATTTCCAGTATAAATGATTGCACTGCCTCTGCACCTCTTGAGGGAGCTTTTTCCACAGTCTGGGCATCCTGACTGTGAAGAAGTGTTCCCTAATGTTGAGCCTAAAATGGTCTTCCAGGAGTTTGTGGCCATTACTCTTGGTTTTCCCCAGGGGTGCCCTGGTGACTAGTTGTTCACTGAGCCCCTGATGTAGCGGTAAGCTGCTACCAAGTTCCCTCTCAGCCTTCTCTTTTTCAGATTGAGGAGTCCCAGGTCCCTCAGCCTTTCCTTGTATGGCTTGCCATGCAAATCTCTGATCATACAGGTGGCTCTTCTCTGGACTTTCTCAAGCTTGACCATATCCTTGTTAAAGTGTGGTGCCCAGAACTGGACACAGTACTCCAGCTGGGGTTGTACCAATGCTGAGTAAGGCAGAAAAATCACTTCCTTGGTTTGCTGGAGATGCATCAGTTGATGCATGCCAGAGTATTATTATCCCTACTGGCTACAGCATCACGCTCCCGGCTCGTATTCGTGCTGTGGTCTCTCATTACCTCCAGGTCCCTTTCATTCGTGGTACTGGTCAGTTTGGCGCCACCTCACCTGTAAGTGTGTAGGGGGTTGTTTGTCCCCAGGGGGGGCACTTTGCATTTTTTAATGTTGAACGTCATCTGGTTCCAATCTGCCCAACTTACTATCCTGTCTAGATCTGCCTGTATCTGTAGCCTATTGTCAAGGGTGAGCATGGTCCCCCATAGCTTGGTGTCATCCGTGAACTTGGCCAGTGAGCACTTCACCCCCCACATCCAAATAACTGATAAAGATGGTGAAAAGTACTGGACCAAGCACTGACTCTTGTGGGACACCACTGGCCACGTCTCACCAGGATGACACAGATCCATTCATTAGGTTGAGACCAATAGGAATGGACAAGGCAACTGAGATAAGTCAACGGTCAAAGTACAGTATTAACAGGTCAGCCAATGAAACAACTATTGTATTTTATTATATTTGGTTATTTTCCAAAGTGAAAATCTTCTAAATGGCAATACACATCCAAGCTGTGTTACGTACTTTAGCTGGATGTGTCCGTGTTATCAGAGTAGCTGTGTTTGCTGTAAATAAACGCTTACTTAGTCTTAACATGAGCAATTGTGATGGAGAAGGGATTTGTGAGTGGTGTTCTGATTGCAGGTTATATCATTAATACAAAGCCAGCAGCCTGTCTAAGCAATTTACCTTACCATGTCCATCTCTCCTCAAGTATTAATAGCTAGTTTCTTTGTTTTCTAAATTGGTTTTCTGGCTTGTTCTAAAATAATGGACATCAAAATCCTACACTTTTTTTACTAAAAAAAAAAAGTTAGGGTTCAATAAATATGTGCTGGTGACTTCTCTTGAACAGCAGAGACATTTGAGAAACGAAATCAGTGGGAACAAAGTTCCTTTTCCCTAAACAGACAAGAATCCTACTGATGACCCTTTACAAAATACTGAACTCACAGCCAGGGTGGAAAATATGCTATTTAAAATGTTAAACATTTATATAGAAAGCACATTAATGATTCTGCCTACTCTGGTTTCTTTTTTGATGCCTTAGGTGTATGGGTTTAACCTAAAAATGTTTTTTTTAATATATAACTCTCTTTTTCCACTTTTCAGTGACCTTAGACTGAAAGCAGAAATGGAAATATGTATGCATTTTCATTTATTGAAGTACTTTTTATAATCTGTTGCAGACTAGAAAATATTCTTATAAAAGGGACTGGATTCCTTCCATAGTCAAGCTTTAAATAAAAACTTTCTAGCTTAAGAATCAGAAGCTTGCTGCTTAAACTGGAATGAGGAAAATTTGGCTTGTAGGTTTTAACTGTTGGTCCACAAAGCAAACAATTAATCAGCGTAGTACAATACCTCTTATATCAAGCTCAGAAAAACCCAGAACACTTCATCACAAATAACTGCATTAATACAGGATTCTTCTTATTCTCCCCGGAAATAAAACTCCTTTGTGATCTTTGAACACACATATTCCACTGCAGTGTGGAGTGAAAAGTAAGTTGAGGCAATTGAAGCAGGCAGTCTATAATTACCTAAACTGGCATTTAGCCAGGACATCATCCCTACTCTTACTAAAATAGCCTGGAAATCTTTTTTTGCAGCAACAAACAGCACTTTGTTTTGCATGTCATCCTAAAAGCAGAGCCCAGTGCTTCCTTATCCCCTGTGCAATGCGAGTTTTATCTCCCTTCTGTCCTGATCAAGGAACTTATTTTATTCCTATAACAATGTCCACCTTAAATATTTCAAAATACTTTGGTTTTAAGTATAATGCATTCACAATAATTCAGCCAGCTCTTGCTCAAAGTTCAATATTAATTCAGAGGGAACAGGCCTATCTTAAAATTATTTTCTCAAGTTTCCTGAGCAGTATTTTCAGCGCTCCAGCTACAGACAAATCCGGTTTCTGTTTATTTTTCAAGAGCTGGTGAAATTCTAGGTCAGGTTAGGTAGGAAACAGAAGGGGAAATGTACCGCTTCCCTACTCGCCCGAATGAACCCACACACCTCTCCGAAAGAAGTACTGCTCCCATAAAACGCGCCGCAGAATCTGGGGATCCTGCTGTTCCCCCACCCATATGCAGGAGATTCACATGCAAGATTTTTATTTCACATCAGTCATGCAAAGAAGTGTGTTTGGGGCCATATCTGTATGCAGCCCTGGCCCTGTTTGTGCCGCTCAAATCCCGCTCCACCTCTGAGGACTTGGAAGAAGTCTGGGGCAGCACAAACCCTAGCTTGAGCCTGCGCTCAGTTCTCTCAAAATGACAGGAGACGCATTTAAAAACTACGCATGCTTTCTCTCTCTGGAGGGCATATGTGTAATCAAAAATGACAAGTAGCGTTCAATTCTTGACAAGCTTTTCCTAGGCAAGCAAAATGGAGAAATTTCCACATATCAAGGCACAGAGCCGGTCATTCAGCTTACACAAATGAAAAAAGCCCAACCCCCGCCCCAAATAAGGTAACAGCCTCAAGTCTCAAACCTTATAGCTGCCACTTTCATTTCTTCAGGACGCTACGTGTTTACTGCATCTCCCTTTCCCTCCCCGCCACTCCTTTAGGCTGTTTCTTCCATCCTACCTTTACTTCCCCTTCTTCCCTTTTTCTGCGCTTTTTGTGACTCTTCCTCCATCTCTTCTCTCTAGATAGTCTGACTTCCGTTCCATCTCTTTTCTTTTTCTACTGCTAAGTCTTTTGGAAGAAGCTGTCTTGTATTCTAGGTCACCTCGAGCCTTTGCTGGGAAGGGCGATGCGTAAATCTAATCAATAAATAACACGCCTTCGTGGGAAGCATGGTCTTTGGCATCTCTCTAGGATCTGATCCACAAAAGAGGTTCGTGGAGATAACAGTGATTGCTAGTTAATGATAAACGCCTACCTCAAGCACCGGAGGCTCATGAATCTACTGCAGGAGCTATTGGGTTCAAGCCGAAAGGTGTGAATTTACACTGAATATGTTACTTTTTGCAGTGCCCCTCAGAGAATCTTCCCCTCGCCTCAAAATATCGGTCAAATTGAATAAAGGGCTTCAAGAGTTGGCCTCAAGCAAGGAAGATGAATATTTAGCAGTACAAGCAATTCCATTGAAAAACACGGGGAAAAAATCTTGGAGGGATACAGCACAGGGTCACTGTTGATAGTCACAAGCAACCATTTCATCTGCGAAGAACAGTACATCTGTCAGTGCTAATGCAAACTGTAGTCCAGTACAAGGAATCAAGACTGGGCCGATTCCCAGTTTTAAGGAAATAGTGCCAGGTTCCACTAAATTCAGGTCTGTGAGAAGTGAGGCTGACTGGCTCCTGTTGGCATCATCGCCTTAGCTCCAGGAGCGCTTACTTGTCGAAGCATGGTGGTTGCTGCTTACCTGGCCCCTCTCCAAGGTCTTCCTTTCTGGCAGCAGCCCAGCGGGGAGAGGTGAGCGTGTGTATCAGTGGAGGAGGCTAATGCCCAGGCTTTGTGATGAATTATTGCTATCCGCCAAGAGAGAAATCAAGGAGGTTATACTGGAATGTAATTATAGCTCTATTTGTGACCACTTTCGCTTCTAATATGAAGCCACTTGTAAAAACCTGAGATGATTTGGGAATTGTGTTCCCATCTAACCTTCTAACACGTCTATTGTGTGACTTGCTGAATTTAGTAGATTTTCTTTCAGCCTGGAGAACTGGCCTGAATAACGCCAGAACCAAAAAAAATCTAAACAAGTTAATTTTGTTCATACTACCTTTCATGATTTCGGACCAGTGGTTTTTCAGTATTCGTGAATAGGGGTTGTATTTCTATTTGTTCCTGGTGCAGCAGTTACTGTGGAAAAAGGACTTTGCAGAGGATTGTTACCAGGAAGAGATGTCCTAAAAGTTGATGAGCTAGAAAAAGCCTATTGTCTAGCTGAAGAGTGACGCTAAGACCAATATGGTCTCGGTACAAATTTCTCCAAAATTTGAGGCAGTTTATAACCTGGGTTTCAGTTTGGCTCCACTTTTTGGTTAAGCAGTTTCAGGCTGTCTAGTCGCTTGTGCCTAAGCTTCTCCCTCACATGTACTTGCATATATGAAAAGTTATCATGGATTCACCAAGGGCACGTCATGCCTAACCAACGTGACTGCCTTCTGTGATGAGATAACTGGCTCTGTGCACGTGGGGGAAACAGTGGGCATAATGTACCTTGACTCTAGCAAGGCTTTTGATAGGTCTCCCACAACTTTCTCACAAGCAAGCTAAGGAAGTGTGAGTTGGATGAATGGACTATAAGGTGAATAGAAAACTGGCTGGATTGTCAGGCTCAATGAACAGTAATCAATGCCTCAATGTCTACCTGGCAGATGGTACGAAGCAGAGTGCCCCAAGTGTCAGTCCTGGGGCCAGTTCTGTTGAATGCCTTCATTAACTATCTGGAAGATAGGATGGATTGCACCCTGATCAGCTTCATAGACATGGATGATACCAAGCTGGGGGATATAGTAGATAGGCTGGAGATTAGGGCTAGGATTCAGAGTGACCTAGAAAAATTGGAGGCTTGCACCAAAAGAAACCTCATGAGGTTTAACAAGGACAAGTGCAAAGTCCTGCACTTAGGATGGAGCAATCCCATGCACCAGTACAGCCTGGGGACAGACTGGCTAAGCAGCACCTCTGCAGAAAAGGATCTGCAGGTTACAGTGACGGTAAACTGAGTATGAGCTAACAGTGTGCCCTTATTACAAAGAAGGCTAATGGCATACTGGGCTGCACAGCAGGAATGTTGCCAGCAGAACAAGGGAAGTGATTTTTCCCCTGTATTTAGCATTGATGAGGCCACATCCGGAGTGCTGTGTCCAGTTTTGGACCCCCCACTACAGAAAGGATGTAGGCAAATTGGGGAGAATCCAGTGGCGGGCAACAAAAAGGGTTAGGGGGCTAGGGCATATGACTTCTGAGAAGAGGCCTACAAACCTGGGCTTATTTAGTTTGGAGAAGCAACAGAGGGGGATTTAATAGCAACCTTCAACTATCTGAAGGTTGGTCCCAAAGAAGATGGAGCTAGCAGTCTCGGTGATGGCAGGGACCAGGTGCCATGGTCTCAAGTTGCAGCAAAGGAAGTTTAGGTTAAATATGAGGAAAAACTATCTCGCTACGAGGGTAGCAAAACATGGAACAGGTTACCCAGAGAGATCGTAGACTCTCTACCCTTGGAGGTTTTTAAGACCTGGCTAGACAACCTTGGCTGGGAAAATATAGGTGGGGATGGTCCTTTGAGCAGTGGGCTGGACTAGAGGACCTCCAGAGATCCTTTCCAACCTTAATTTTCTGATTTTTCTCTGATTTTTCTCTTTAATTATTTCTCATTAATTAAGTTGACTTAAATAGAGCTTAACCCTTTCAGGATGTGTATTAAACATGTATTCTAACAATGCATACGAGATGCTAGCTAGTCTCCGAGAAATGTATTGATAGGAAGCCAAACTAGGTGATTTATGAGGTCTTTCCCATGTGATTTATCAGGCCTGTTCCAATTTTCCATGTTGAGAAATCCTCAAATGGTAGCTGCACGTTAGAGTTATCTTTGTCCTACTTAGTAAGCAAACTTGAATCAGTGCATCCAAACATAGTGTTTATACAGGCTTAGTAAAGTCATTAAATTAAAGTAATTAAATTAGCTATGTTTATATTTATTTCTGAGATCTTGGGCTATAGAAATAAAAATTGGATAGTGGGCATCTTCAAATGACCAGAGATCAGACCTCGTGGCTCAAGAGCTCCTGAGAACAAACTGCTGGTAAACCTGATAAATGCTTGAAGTACAATAGCTCATGCCAAAGATCAAAACTTGGATGACTAGAAGCCCACCTGTATATTACAGGACTTCATAAGCCTTAGAGGAGAGAAAAGAGTTGTTTTGAAATAGTTTTCCTTAAAACTAACACCTGCGTTTTCTGCCATTCTGTTCTTAAACTGTCTATGTAGCGGATGCAAAGATCCTAAGCAAATGTGACCAAAAATAATTATATGATGAAAAATATTTTTGCTCTCACACAATTTGAAAATATTTATCTGGGCGTTCGTAGATGGAAGATTTTGTCTGCGATTTTAAAAATCATTTTTTTTTTTTTACTTTTGTTTTTTAAAAATTCTCTGAAAATTCCAGATTTTGGTGACGTTGCCACAGCTACCAGAACTACCACACTCCTAAACATCGTTGGATCCGTGGGATCCAGTCTATACATGACAAAGGAGCTGGTTATATCGCTTTCCATTAACTTTTTTGATATATAGTGCAAAGATCCTTTCGTATGTGTCGCAAACGTGGGCTCTAACACAGCAGTGCATCCCCTAGCATGGCACCTTAATGGGGGGACAACCAACATTAGCAGACTAACGTTGCAACTATCAGATTCCATTGCAGGCTTTCAAACATAGGCCATGACCCTGGAGGTCAATGCGTAATAATGGAAAAAACCTGAAAATGTATATAGAGTGTCTTTAAGCTTTTTTCCGATTTAAAAGAAAACTGAAACCCTACATATGTTCTCTTCTTGCTGGGTTCAGGTTGAGAGGAGGTTGCCCTAGTAGTCCTAAGTGTCAGAGTTTCACATTTGAGTAGAGGGAGGTCAGCTCAACCTCTTCAGTCCTCTGAAGTCGATTAATTCTGCCCATAGTTACTGCCGGAGCCAAGCTCTCTACCTACTAGACCTAACTCTTCCTTACTGGATCATGCCACCCGCTACTTAATTTTTCTGCAGCATCATTTCTGGTAGTAAAGCTGAGAACTATTGGGAAAGCAATGGCTAGGACAACAGCTATCGAAGCAAATGTTGCAGTTTTGTGTGGACGTTACCTCTGCCGAGATAAGCGCTTTTCCAGAAAGAGTAGGATTTATGTGCTTTTTTCTTTCATCTCACAAATCTCAGATTTTGTCAGAAAGTCTCAACTGAAAGTTGCCGGAATCAGTTGAGCATCAGCCCCCAGGAACTGGATAGCTTTAGAGATCATATCCCAAAGGGAGCGAGTGCATGGGTGTGCACGTATATGTTAAATGAGCAACAACTCCACCCTCTAACCATTGCAGAGTGCATCAGACCTCAGCTTTTTTCAGCTTTGGTCTTGTGCCATTGGTGAAACCAATAAATTAAGTGATGGGCACATTTTACACTGTAATTGCACTCCCAGGCAATTATTAGTGGTGTTCAGTCTGAGACTAGATTGCAAGAGCTATCTACAGTAGAGGCTTCAGCAACATTAATCTTAACATAAGTGCATGATTCAACAAATTGCCAGCTACAGAGAAGGAAGCAAGCTTTACAGTTGTCTTTATTGCCACTGTTGTTAATTGTGTGCGAGATTTACAATATCGCGTTTAGAAGCAGTTTTAACCTGCACCAAAGAGCCAAATCAGGTTGCAAGACTGCATATATTTTCATTTTTGTTTTACTTTTCTTTAAATTACTTCTAATACAAATGTTGTAAATGTTAATGGTGAGAAACCTGAACATCCCTAGCACCTTAGCAGAATATAAATGCAACAAAGATTGCTTGCAAAAAAAAAAAAAAAAATGCCTTTAATACAAATAAATGAAAAATCTTATAATAAAAGAAATCCAAGTGCCTAGCTTGCAAAATTTCTATATCCCATATAAAATAAAGAAACCCCATAAACAGCAGAATGAAAGCAAACAAACCAATGGATTTAACCTGGGGGAAAGCATCCAGACATCAATACACTTTTACACATTTAATATTTATTTTTATAGTGCCCTCTAAGGTTTTCAGAGAGCTTTATTCATAATAAGATTCATAGCAGGCCTGTGTAGTAATCTGACCTCCCTTTTGCAGATGGAAAAATTAAGGTGCAGAAATAGTAAGAGATGTGTCCATCATCACAAAGCAAAGAGCTCTGAAGAGTCAAAGAGCTCTGAATAAAACTGAGAAGTGCTGGCTTCAAGTGCCATGCTCTGTGACATGCATGCTGCTTTCTTACAGTGTTTAGACATTTTTTTTTTTTTGGTATTTAAATCTCATCAGTTGTTATTTATGGCCCAGTTCTGAAAAAAAATTTCGATTACCAACTTCTTCACCATGGAAACCTACGCATAGCAGCAAACAGCTCCGGTCCCCAAGCTATCGCAGCTTGAAATATATAGGATCTTGCCACTTCACTCTTCATGGCATTTTTTTTTTTTGAGGCTTTCAGGGCAGTCCTAAATTTTCAGTTCATTTTGGCTCTCCCAGCATGTGGGGAAACTGATTTGTGGGATTTTCATGGTCTGTTTGATGGCATCAAAGCCTGCCGATACCAACATCACAATCTGAGGATTTTTACCTGTCAGAACAGAAACCAAGAGTAGGAGGCTCTGTCCGTGCTACAAGCATATGTTCGTTTAGGGCTTGCATGATCCACCTCCTTCAGTACCTTTTTGGGGGCCCTTAATTACTCAGACAGCCTAACCCTGCTGAGATTACTGGTTGCAGGTGTGTAGCTATAGCAGGTTCATGAATTTATAGAATTAACTGACTACTTTTTAAATGAGGGTATTATACAGTTAGTAGCTCTTGATACATTGGCTGGAGCATTAATAATAATTAATTCCCACAGTGTAAATGAATGAGTTCTGGGAATCACAATGCAAAATGGTGAGGGCTGGTTTAAGTGGAGGAGGCAATATCTGCCATTAAGGTTGTTTAAATTATTCCATTACAAGGCCCTGCATTTTGTTGCTTATAACTTTAATGAATATGGACCATTTGGGGCTGGAATGGAATTTCTAGGCTCAGCATTTTTTGCAGAGGATTTCTTTTTTATTTTAGAAGAAATGATTCAGCTGTTCATCAGGTCAAGAGAAAATGATATTTTGCTGTTCCCATGATCAGATGCACACTTCCCATCCCGGGGGGATAGTGGCTGCCATGCTGCTGCAGCTCGGACCTTGCTGGCCTGCTACCCCATGACCCAGGCTGCTTACAGCCAGTTTGAAGCCTCTAGTAGGTCCTGCCCCCTTTACCACGCCCTGTTACAAGAGTGGCTGGCTGGGGTCAGCTGACCCTCCACTCTTCCATATAAACCCCTGACCCAGAACAGGAGGCATCCAGGCAGCCTGACCTAAAACTGCGTTGGTGCTTACTTCTTAGCTTTGCCCTTTGTTTAATCTCCTGGCTCTTGATCCACTAACTATCCAAGTAGTACCTTGACCGCTGAGTGGCCCCAGACCTGGATACCTACATCCTGGTGTGACAGTGGTTGAGCAGGGTTTTCCTACAGTGGTTCCTCCTGGCTGCCAGGGATGGTTCTGGATGCGTGCATAGGAACAGAAATCGGCGAGAAAGGATTGTCATTTTCTGCAGCAGCAAGAGGGTGGAGAAGAGAACCAGGAAGAATCCCAAAAGGGTAACACAAGGGTGAAGAGACGAGGCACGGAGGGTAGTGAGCGAGTACAGAGGCAGGAATGAAGAGCCAAGAAGAAGAGAAGAGAGAACGGCGCAGGAGGGGTGGGACATCTGTCAGGCCCTATTCTCTTGGCTCTGGTGATTGGAGGGTGTGTAGGGACTGGGACCAGAAAGAGAAAGGAAGGCCTCGTGGTTCAAGGGAGCCTGAATACTACCCTGGAGCACTGAGTTCAATTCATGCCTCTGCCATAGACTTCCCATGCGATGCTGAGCAAATCAGACTGTGCTTTTCATAGGCTGAGATTGTAAATGATATTTCTTACTTTCTGAGTGCTGATTTCCCTGGGGTTTGAATTTTTCAGAGGTCCTGAACATTGATAACTGCAACTATGGTCCATGGGATTGTACTATAAATTATATACTATGCAAAGTTGGGCCATTTGAGTCTGGACACCCAAAATTAACATCTCCTTTTGACACTGATGTCATTTTTACAGATCATGAAATGAATATTTACCAGCTTAGCTTACAAAGAACACATCTGCACATGCTATTAATGAGCCCGAATAAATTCCAGTGCAGTTCCTGCCAGAGTTATTTCTCCCAGGCACAATGTTGGACCACAGCGCATTGAGCCAAGGCAGCATAGCCCTGGCTGGCAGGGGACCTGGTAGGTCAGCCTGCCAGCCCAGAGCTGCTCTGCCTCAGCGAAACATGCTGCAGAGGGGTAGCTGGGGCACAAAGGTGCTGCTGTGCAGGGCAAGGCAGTCGCCTTGCTGTAGCATCCTCGTGCCCCAGCCAGCCCCGTTCATCATCCGCACTTGCATTGCAATGCACTCAGTAACTCCACTGTAAGATAGTACTTGTGTTGGCCACCACAGTGGGGTGAATTAGTTTAGTACAGCCTAATAGTGCTAGATGTAATTCTTTATTGCAGAACTAATTACTGTAGTCAGCTCCACGGTAAAGAGTACATGTGTAGAAGCCCCCCAGAGATGTCATGAACATAGACTTACTTGTTTTTGTTAGCACTGAGATACCGTAATGGTGACTTCTGAAAAGTTTAGAGGGGAATTATTAAAGAGGAAATGAATAAATCTCTCTTGGAAACATGTTGGAAGCCCTTGCGATAAACAAGGCCATACATTTAACAATGAGGATAGCGCAAAATATTAAAGAGCTGCTTAGCCAGTGAGCACAACATTCGTGTAGGAACGAGCCTGAAATCCTATGAAAATATTTGTGTGTTATCATGTCATTCAGTACTGCATCATAATTCATACAATCGTGTTTAAGATCATAGAATTAATCTTAATTCTGGTATTTACAGTCTTTTGGCAGCTTGACTTTGCAACTCTTATGTTCTTTCATTGTAAGGTTTTTGGTGAGGGGGGTTAATGTGCATAGTGTATAACATAAGCTGTAATACTGTTAGATTACTTCATTTGATTTTATCAAATGTAACTTTTTTCTGTTAGCTTTTTTTTTTTTATGGTAAGTGCCCATTGATTGTGCAGCTCAGCCATCCTTTTAAGCACACACTTATACTTAAACTTCAAAATTCATAATGTCTTCCACAAAAGTCATGAATTGATTGTCTTTAACCAGTAAGGCCCACACTAATGATAAAGGTGTCTTAGCTCACCTGCTTACACCACCATTGTTACTCCCTGACTTAGTTTACAACATGATTTCAAATTTGTCAAGTAGATGGGACTTAGCCATGTTGTAAGTGGATCAAGGACTAACCAGTTTGTTTATGTAGCTTTATTATAATCTGAATTAAATTAGGAGTTAGAAGTTCCAACCATGCTCAAGTTACAACCATTTATGAAATAAACACACCCTTCCTTCCTTTGGGCATCCTCCTGTAATTTAATTTTCCCAGTAAATATTTTAACAGGCTGCTTATTCAACTCCAAAAAGAAACACACAAATGCGCCTTAGCAAATATAATCACAGATATAATAATAACTCTATCTAGAGCTCCACTCATAGGGTATGTGGGAACTAAATTGGTTGTGAAAAATAGTCTGTGTTCTTTCCTATGCTCTTCCAGGCCTCTGTTTAACAAGGCTGCATTATAAAATATCCCAGAGATACGTACTTAAGCAAATCTAGCTGTTTAACTATTACTTTACATCCAAGACGGAGAAAATCTTACCTTTCTCTTTATTTTTCTGTGGCCCTGAATCTGTAGTCCGTGGCCATGTGCAAGTCTCATTGGGACACCACAGGAGTCTGTAGATGTCCAGGATCGTTGCTCCAACACGCTTAAACAAGTTTTAATTAAAGCACCCCCACCACCGTTTTGAAGTGGCTCTCAGAGCAGCTCTAATTAACCCGCCCCCCCACCCCTGGATGCGTAAAGATGCCCCACAATAATGTGAATGCAAAACAAGACAGCTAAAGGGAAACAGAAGCTGTCTCCAAGTAATGCCATTAACAGATCATTGGGGCACGTTTGCTTGGTTTCAAGGTAAAATACAAGGCATATAGGAAGATGTTGTTAGTTCTCATTCTTGGTCTCTTTGTTACGGTTATAGCCATTTTTTAAAGGGCTTGATTGAACTTTAGAAATTGCTGAATTTCACATCCCTCAGTTTTCTGCCTGAATCTGTCCAGTCTTGGTAGGACTGGAAACGTGCCTGCACTAGAAAGCTCAGAGACTCTGAACAGAGGAGAGAGCAGGAATGGTTTCTCCTAATGGGGGGGAGCCTGTGTGTTCCCCAGCAGTGAAAGGTAAAACTCTCACTGACTTCAGTTGTGCCCAATCAGACCTTAAATCCAAAGCAACCTGCTGAACTCTGGAAGCCAAGCCTCGCCGAGAGCAGCCTCAGACCTCTTGGATACTAAGCTGTAGGGCTCTTCATCTGCTGTCTTACTGAGAACATATAAAATGAGAAAATTCCTGCTTCCTGTCCCTTCCTGGGGGAATTTTTAGTTCAACATCATTGGAAAGACTGCAAGTAACTTCTTACAGAGAGATGAAACCCAAGCCCTAATATTATAAAAAAAAGGGGGAGAGGGGCAGAGGGGAGGCAAAACAATAGCCATGACAAACATTTGGGAAGGGTTCTCTCACTAAACCATAATCAAACATCATTTTTAATGGCATTGTCTCTAAATTCAGATATTTGTTTTCTGTTCCAATTAGGGGTATGAAGCTACAGAAGCCCTAGACCTGCTGTTATGGTATTGTACTACAGTTAGAACTGGACAAATACATCAGAAATGACCTTTTATTCCCTAATTTAATCTGTTTCTGACTACGAATAGTATGTGAATACTATTCACATAGTGAATATATTCACCTATGTGAATGGGTGGCCGTGTTCCTATGCATATTCCTTATGATGAATGTTCATCAGATGGTTCAAAAGCAGTTTGTTGTGGCTGCGTGTTAGGATATGAGCTGTGTGGTTCTTATGTGGAGCATAAATCACTATGTTTGGGTTTTTTCCCTGACTATCCTATTCACAATTACACATTTAAGGAACCACTTTAACCACACGCATACTGTAAGGCATAGAGTTGTACTATGTCCCTTTCCCTTTTAAGCACGATTTTATGTTATTATCCCATTGGCTTCAGCAAAATTTTGTGCTTGATTATTGGCCTGCATCCAATGCTATTCTGAAGGGAAGACTCTAATATTTATTTCAAAAAAGAGAGAGAGAAGAAAATATTAATAAGGGCAACTACATATTTCAGCAACTTCATGTAAAAGTTGAAAAATATCTATGGAAAAATATTGTGTAATATTTTTATTTATTACACAGGTCGTCATAGCGCAATAAAATCAGCACATTGGAATGCCAGCTGTATAAATTAGATAGACTTTTTTCTAAATGAAGTCCACATTTGAGTAGGTCCACAGACCCACTTGAAATTCCTGGCTCAACTGGTTCATAGGTTTGCAAAATGCCTGCATGATCATAGGTTTAATTTCTGACTTGTAACAAAATGAAAACTAAGTTTGAGGCGTTGTAAAACCTAGCACAGGCCTGAGCAGATGCTAGTTTGCATGGGCTAGCTCTGGGAGGATATAAATCTTACTACCTAAGCAGGCCTGACTAGAGAATGAGCCACCGAGAAAAGAATGGAGCAGTTTGCACCTTATGAAGACTTGAATAAGGAACTTTGAACATATTGTGTGCAGACAGAAGTGACAATTTTTGTCCGATCTAGCCATGGAAAGTGGTCCCAAAGCCGTGACCAAACCCAAGTGAACAACTGCAGGAGGTTTAAAAAATGGCCAAGTGAGTGAAAATCTGAACCTCCTTTGCATGAGGGGTCAGATGAAGACATTTTAAAACCGAGTGTCTTCTGTAACTTCTGTCTGCACGGCCTCCCAACCTTGAGCTGCTTTCAGAATGGGAGGGGGGAAGGGAACAGAGGGAGTTCAGTCTAGAATTTTTTTCCCAGGGTGGGGGCGCTCCAGTTTACCCAGCCCACCCTCCAGCACTAGCTGGGAAACCCCTAGAGTAAGCTTCCTCCTCCTTTTCCCCCTCCCATTCTGAAACGGGGACAGACTGGGAGAGAGGAGAGTTCATTGCTAGTGGAAACCAGCTGCAGACTGGCATCCAGCAATATGCCTGTGTACTCGATTTGGGTTCAGATTCAACCAGTTTGGATGCCAGTGATTCGATCCGGAGCTCCGAATTGGTTTTATGCTTCGAATCAGCTCCAAAGCTTAGGGTATCCAGGGGTCTAACTTGTGCTGAACCCGGGCTGAACATTTTTTCATTCCCACATGCGCCTCTTACCCTGTCTCAAAGGGGTCTGAGACGGGGCAAGATGCACATGTGCGCTCATCTGGACGCGACCATAGAAACGAAGGGGTCACTGTGAAGAGGCCGGTGGCGCCTCTTTGCTAGAATGCAGTGCCCATAGCCATGAGTTTCCTGCACAGAAGATTTCCATGATGTGCACCCAGAGCCAGCTTTATTGCCTCACCAGGTGTGCCGCATGGGCTCGCCCGGCATCCCAGGAACTATTTCCAGCTGGACAGCTCCAGCGAGGGAGCAAGAGAAAGAACGAGAAAGATGGGGTGGTGTGCCCTACTGAGTATTTCCGTTTCAAGGAGAACTTCCCCGGGAACCGGGCGGCGGATGGATTGATCTGCGAGCTCAGAGGAGCTCATTATCCGCCACAAGCATTGATGGCTGCTATGATCCCTCAATAACTGCGGTGGCAAGTCAGTTAATTGACGAAAGCTGTAGGGAGCGTGTGGCAGGAGCTGTAAGAGCCGGCAAGCTGCTGCAGGCAGGGCAGCAGCCAACCCTGCCGGCTGAGGTTTTGTTGTTCTGGTTTCTTATTCATTGTTGGGTTTTTTCTTTGGAACTGAGCCCCACGGGGGATACCCATGGCCAGATCCAACCGGGCGAACACCACATCTCCTGGAACCCAGTAAAACATCGAAGTCATGGCAGATGTGAACTAGGAGGACTCCAGTTTGGCTAAGTCCCCAAGGTATTCTCTGCAGTGAGTGCAGGCTCCCAGACGTCATCGGGATACCCCCAACAGTCACAAAAGCTAATCCAGGTAATGAGATAAGAATCTATGGTCCCTATTGAAATCAGACTTAATACAGACTCTAGTTGATAATGTCTTATTCTGCAGTTTCCCCAAATTTTTTAAAAAATTTTTCCGCCTGAGAACAGGACTGCTCTGTGACTGTGCGAGATGGGATTTGGAGTAAAAGTAGGTTGGAGATTAGGAGGAATTTTCTGTCTATGTGGGTTGGCAAGCATTGGAACATGCTACTTAGAGAAGTTGTAGAATATCCTTGGACGTTTCGAGAACAAATTAAACAGACACTTGGCTGGAGTCGTTTAGCCTTGAGCAGGTTCCCCTCCTACATTCCTGCCATCCCGTTGCTCTTTACATCAAAGGTCTTTCTATTACGATTGTTTCGAATGTAATGTTGCCTTTGTTGGTAGGAGAGGGAGAATTGAGCAGGGGCGGAGAGGGTGGCTTCAGACCTTCTGTATGAAAGCGAGTACAGGCTTGGAAGGGACTTTGAGGAGGAGGAGGGGAGGATCGTCCTTGAACGTGAAACAGGAGCATGAGACTGGGTGGGAATGTGGGAAAATTGGAAAGAAATGAATGAGATTGGGAAGCCCAGTTAGGCTGGGTAGGAGGGTTTACTGTCATCTGTGATAGGCAGGGAAGAAGAGTGGGTAGGGTGGAGAGGAGTTGTAAAGTTTTGGGGTTTCATTTTGGGAGTCTGTTGTTGTTACTTATCTTGTTGGTTGTTTGTCTATTTATTGTAACCTACCCTGACTTTTCTGGGCAGGGCAGGATATAAATCTTAATGAGAATTTAGCTGTGGAAATGCAATACTTGGGCATTTCTAATTACACTGGAACAGAGTATCTTTCATACCCATGGCTTGCCGTGAGTTCAGTGCAGAAGTACCGGATCGAAAACTTGGCAGGGAATGAATGGAATCTGCAAGGCAAAAGAGATCACAATTTTATTCAAGTCTTCAGAACTTTATTATTTATTACTCGAAATCCTTTCGGATGCAATGTCTCTAACCACGTCCAGTACCTATTCTTAAAAAGCCCAATCTAGGCTGGACCTTCTAGGTGCTGCTATTTACATATAAAATAAAAATACTAGAAATGTTCCGTACACTGTAGCTTTTTTTAACCTGTGAGCATAGACTTTTAAAGGTGATAGGGACTGGAAAAGTAGATCAGAGTTGTCTTCTGTTTGAAAGGAATAATTTATGCAATATAATTTCAGATGATTTCACTATCTCATTGAGCTTTATTTACCGAAGATGTATTCCTTCTCTCAGACATGTGAATGAATTTGCAATTTAGGTCTTTGTTTAATTTCCTTAAATGATCATTCTTGTTTATACATTCTCTTCAATTCCATTTTAAATGTAATTGCTTCTAAACCTTTATAGGATATTAATAGTAGGCTCCACTGGTACGTTTCAATATTAAGAACTGAGATTTTATAAACCAGCAAAGTAAAAACCGAACAAGAAAAGCCAGAAGCTGATTTGAGGGCTGATTCTTTTCATGCTATACATGCCACTTAATTTGGTATACAAGGTTCATTTCCAGTAAAGGGGTTCAACAGCCCTATGGCTGCTAAACACTGCGTAGCTTAGCCCTTTTGAAGTCGGTCTGGCATTGTGTGGAAAGCCACAACAAGCAACTCTAGGTACAGAATTAATTAGGCAGAAAAGTTTCTAATGACCTTCCCTTGATTCATATCTCTGGTTACCTTGTGGCAGAGGTCACCAAATGAGGTGGATAAACTGTGCCAGGACGTCTCCTGACACAACTGACCTGCTCTGCTGGGTGAAACGCACAGCATCTGTTGTTCCACCTGTTCGATGCTGCAGCGTAACGGGTGCCGTTCCCCTGGGCTTGTGAAGCCCGGTCCTGAGCACCTCTGGGATTCCCCTGCACCATCAAGTTCCTCAAGCCCTGGGAGCGCCTGCACAGCTCTCCCTGCCTATCCAGGCTTGCCCCCGGGATCTCGGGGGTGTGCCTATCAGTAAGCAGGGAAACCTTGCCCCACGTACTAAGATGCACCCTGGAGACCGTGGGGGTGCGTCTTGGTCAATGGGGAAAGCCAGGGAGGTGCTTTTAGGGTTTGAAGGGCCTGATCCTGCTGGGGAATTCCCAGGCTGTGCAGGAGTAAGTGCCTCAACCTCCCCGAGCTCCAGCTGGGGAGACTGGGAAGCTCTGAGCTGCCCATACGCTCTGACCGTAAAGTAAGCAGATGTCCGCTGCTAAATAGCACCGCAAATACTAAATAGCATCACACCTGCATTGTGGCCAGTATTTGTGTAGCATGGCAAGGGGTATGGCAGTCTGCTGGCTGGGCAATGAAAGGCAGTGTCTGTTTCCACCCTCGCGTGCTTCTCCATTCCCCGCAGCAGCGGCTCAGACAGGGGGAGTTGTTACTGCCGAAACAGCTGCTGCTAATTCTGGATACAGCTTCACTCAGTGAGGACATCACTCAATCCTTCATTCAAATGTCTGGCATTTGAGGGAAGAATTCCCCCAATGCACAACTTCAGGGAAATTGCAACGGAAGGCTCTTTTCCACCTCGCTGAAAACCTTAGGAGCTCCAAACGACCGTGTTTTTAACCCCTTAGAGAGCTGAACTAAGCGGTGGTTAGAAGGTATGCTTCGTCTTTGCTGAGACAGATTGCAGTGCTGCCTGTCAGAGAGGAGTAATGACTTTCACTGTACCTCTCCTTTACACTTCTTTGACTAAATTACTATTGCTTACTCAGGGAACTTGTTCATTCAGGCCTGTGGGGATGCATGCTCATTGCGCCTACTTACGTTGTTTCCACGAGCATCCTGGGAGGTGGCTGAGTTTTGTGGTTCTGGTTTTCAGTACCTTATGTGAACTGTCTCTTCCATTATGATTGTTCTGGGATTAACCATACAGTTCTTCGTAGGCTTAACTCAGGTACTTCACCAGGTACAGTGTTAATGCTGTGTTCAAAAGCAGTACTCCAGCAATCCTTCCATTCTTTCCATTCCAGCAGCGCTTATCAGCTAGCAACAGAATAGCTTTGGAAGCTGAGCTCATTGCATCCTCCCAGAGGCGTAACTAGCTAGTTTTGTGCCCTGGGCAAAACTTTGCCAGAGAGCCATAGCTGGAGGAAAAGCAGGCCAAGTACCAAACATCAGAAAGGGAGGCAAAGTATCAAGAGGCATTTTTACACTTGCTCCAGTAGGTGCGGGCAGAGGATGTTTTAATTAGTGAGCACTTTTAAAAGTGCCTGAAAGTCATATGTATTGGCACCCTCCATCCTGAAAACCGGTGGCAAGACACTTCGAACTAAAGCTCATTGAATGAGTTTCAGCTCAAAGCACCTCCACTGTCATTTTTTGGCACAGGGATGCTTATACACTTGACGCCAGAGTCTGCCGGAGTGGGTTTATTTCCATGCTGCAGCAAACTCAAGTTAGCTCTGATGTGCTGAATTTCCAGCACACTGGAGCTGGCTCCCTGCACGTGTATTGGAGCCCAAACGTCAGAAGGAGTGGGATGTCAGTCTTGCTAGCCTGTACTGGTGCTGGAGTGCAGCTTCCCACCCCCAGTAGTCCCCATATCCAACTACTGTGACCCGCAGCACAGACCCCGAGAGCTCCTGCTCTGGTGCCCCTTCTAAACTGGTGCCTAGGCACTGGTGCTTGGCTGCCCACCCTCCTTATGCGACTGCAGTGCTTTGCAAACCCAACAGTTAATAAACATTAATCTGTGTAGGTTCCCTCCTTTAAGGAATGGCATTATGCAAAAAGGAACGGAAGTGGTGCAGGCAGGTATAATACTCAGTTGTGCAGGCTAGTGTACCTCAGAGTGCAAACCCAAGACCAAGCAGAAGAGTTGTCGGCTCAACACAGTCCTGTCAGATTCTCAGACACGCAACTTACTGTAGGGCTGTTATGTGCGCAGTTCTGGGCTCCCGTTTTCAGCAGCGCGGTAGTAATTGACTCTGTGTTATAAATTCAGAAGGGTCTTGAATGCGGGAGCTTCCTACCTGGAGAGTCAGAAGTTGGGGTGAGCCATCACGCTTCTGCAGGAATAGAGTCCTGATTCTTACGACGAGTCGTCATCTTCCCACTGCCGTCCCATTTGAAACGTCGTGCGTCCTCTTCTTATCTGAAACGGTGCTTAGCTCTGATCTCCAAACACGCGGAATTCATTTTGGTGACGTGAGGTTGTTTTATCAGACATTTTCTTCCTGGACAACTTATTGGTTAGTGAAACTTTTTTTCTCCGTAAGTACTTGCTTTTGTGGTTTCTCGTGATCTAGAAGGAAAGGCAGATAGTATCTGTCCTACTAGCTTTTCTGTTGCTCTGTTAAATCAGCAATACATGTCCGGAGCTCCTCCAAAACCGGTTGTAGTTCTCTTTGTTCCTGTTCTTCTCTGGGACTTTGAGGGACAGGTCCCATCCCGCGCCATTTAGAGCTTTTCGTAAAACGGTGTGGGCGGGTAGGTTGCATAGTCGGCCTGCGCAAAGTGGCTAGCTTTGCTTCGGATTCAGATTCGGCCGATTCGGGGGGCAGTGATTTGATTCAGTGATTCAGATCACTGTCCCGAATCAGTTCAGCCAAATCTGATTCGGTGATTTGTCTGCTGTCAAACATCTGAATCAGCCGGGCCCATCCCGCCCCAGCCCAGCAATGGCTGTCCTGCCCACCCCAGTGCCCAGCACTTGTTAAAAAAACACCCCAAAACAGCAGGTGCTGCCAGGCAGGAGAGTGATCCTTGCAGCTCCACACTGCCCCATACTATGTGGGGGGGCTCTGCACGAGCCCTCCACCACTGCCCCAGCCCCCCTGCATGGCTGCTGCAGGAGCTGCTGACTTCTGGGACTTTTCTTGGCTTTTATTTTTTCCTTAAAGGGCCAGAGTCGGCTTGTTCAGGGCAAGCGCGGAGTTGGAGCTGGGGGGTTGAGGGGTGCATGCAGACCCCCCCATGCAGCATGGGCAGTGGGGGGCAGCTCCCCTGCCCGGCAGCACCCGGTGAGCACCAGGGATTTTTTTTAAATGCCAGGAGCTGGGGTGGCCACGGCATCCGTAGGTGAGGGGCTGGAGAAGCAGGTAGGGGGTGGGGGCTGTCAGGAGTCCCCCCCGTGGTCCCTTCCCCGCTCCCCCACCCCTACTACTTACCAGCCCTGAGTTGACTGCAGCTCCCTGCTGCAGCCACCAGGACTGCCCAAATCAGCAAAGCTCTCCAAATCTTTCCCAAAGATTTGGAGAGCTTTGAATCAATTTGGACCTTTTAATTGGTCCCCTGAGATGTGATTCGGATTCAGGGATTCAGCCAGAGAATCGAGCCAAATCTCTTCTGAATCACATCGCCACCTGAAGCTTCACATAGCCCCATTGCACAGGTGGCAGAAAACCACTTTATGCTCCTGAATCATTATCTGTCCCTAAAACAGCTTCCCTGGAATAATTCAGAGCAGTCTCAGAACTGCTCTGTGTTACATGTGGTTGCTTATGTTCCCAAAGAGTCATTTTACCAGCCAGAGATTATTGCTTTAGCATTTCAGCCACTGCTCTTTTCCCTGGATGAGGAAAAAGTCTCCTTTTCTGGAAACCCAGAAAGAAGACCACGTAGAGCCATAGGCAGACAAGGTTCTTTGGGTGAATCTGATATCTTTCATTAGACCAACTTGAACCTTGTCTGCCTATGTCCTTAGACCAACACAGCTATAACCTACACCCCTGTCGCATAGAGCCATTGCCTTCTCTCTCTGACACATGAAGTTTTAAAGAAGAGTTGGTTTTATCCTGCCTTTCCAAGTTTCCAGCTGCTTTGTGCTACATAAAGCAACTGAAGCATGCAATAGGGGTGGAGGCTTGTCTCTGACACCTCTTTTAGCTCTTCTTTTTAAAAGCCCTCTTGAGTTCTTTTCTGAGCACTTTTCCACTCAACATCTGCTTGATGTCTAGTCTCTGCCTTGTTGCAGCTTCTTCACTTTGTCATCCAGCTGCTTTGCCTACTCTAGCATTAGCATACTCAAGTCTTGAAAAGATCCTTCTCCTCCAGTCCTGACATGTCACACTGTCACATTTGTCATCCTCTGAGTTGCTGCTGTTGTTGTTTATCTGAAAATCACCATAACAAAAGATATATGCATTGCATGTTGGCTGTACATTTTCCCTTCCAAATCATTTCTCCTTTCAGCATATAGCCTTCTTTATGCTTTACAGAATAAGTCTGAGAAGCACAGATTTTTTATTTTGTGATTCCTTTTATGTGACCAACTATGTATTCAAGAGAACTGTTGGTTGGACATACTTTTGGGCCTCAAATGCCCTTCCCCGGCCTGGTGTATGGAATACACACATATTGTTCCTGGTTTTCCCATTATTGGGGTTGTGCCTTGGCCACTTCCATAGTCTGTCCAAAGATTTGTCCAGTTCTAGTTTACCTAGACCTGTCCTTTGAAGTTGAAATTAATGACCAAAAGGTTGTGGACTCGGGGCATGATTGCAACACAATATTTTACCTCAGATTTTACCCCTGAGTAAATTTACTGCATAGTAGACACGCCTACATGTGCACTAAATGTGCTCCTGGGTGCGTGTCTACATGTGCACCCTTGTCAGGAGCAGATTTTCTCCCAACAGAAGCATTTCAATCCAGAGCTGCTCCTGCCCCCCTGCCCTATTCTGTCTTTGTATAGCAGCCAGGGGGAGCTCTAGGCTCCCCTAGGTGCCAGCCCCAGGCTGGCATGCGGTTCAGGCTTGGGCTCCGGGTAGCGGGGAGAGTTGTCCAGGAGCAGGGCTCAGCTCCCAGCTACACAGAGCTTGGTATCGCAGCCCAGCTTAGCAGCTCTGGCAGGAAGCAATGCCCTATTCCCAAGCATGGGAGTAAGCAGTCCTGGGAGTGGAGGGGAGATGTGGGGGGGAAGCAGCACCAGGGAACGAGCCTGGTGCTGCTTCCCCAGCATGTCTCCCCCTTGGTCTCTGCAATGCTTCCCCCTGGCTCTTTCCACCCCCTTTACCACCACCCCCCAGTCTCAGCACTGTTTCCCTGCCACATCTTCTCCTCCCTGCCCACCAGTCCTGGCACTGGTTAGCTCCCGGCTCACCCCAGGCATAGGTGGGACTGGGGCATGCACTACACAGACAGCAGCAGGGCTGACGGGACAGAGACCTCCCCCGTCCCCTTAGCCTCTGGTGCCCACACAGTGTGTACCCCAGCTGGCTCCTGCTCCTGCTCCCTAGCCCTGCCTGGAGGGAACCAAGAGCTGAGCAGCACCAGGATCAGGGACAGAGAGCTACTTGGCTCCTGACTTCCCCCTGTTGCCCTGTGCTTCCTAGGCTCAATAGGAGCAACTTGCTCCTAGTCGGTGTCTACACGTGTGCTACTGCGCAGTAGCTAATGTGCCATTAATTTAGTACCTGTATTGGTTAGTAATAGCAAATGGCACATTAACCTAATTTACAGCACAGGAAGTTCCAAGCACATATAGAACCTGATGCTTTACTGTGCATTAGATTAATCTGATGCACAGTAAAGCATCTCCTATAGACACACCTAGGAAGGAGCAGATGTACAGCCTGCTCTCCCTAGAGAGCTCCCATAACAGGCACAATTACAGCATCTAACTATGCAGGAGTGAGAGAGCATACTTGGAGTAAGGAAATGGCTAGAAAACTGATTAAGAGAACAGACATTTAACTGGGGCACCAGTGTAATTTAACACTTTTGTATACGTATTCCCCGCCTACCCCCCACCCCACAAAGGTAATTTTTGCTTCAGAGTAGAGTAATTTGTAGCTTTATTCTGCAGTCAAAATGGAGAGGACACAATGATGCACATCTTTGAAGTCATTTTATTGCATATTAAATTAATAGACTGTTTGTATCTGAAGTGGTATAATTTGTATCTTGATTTCCCAATCTGTGTTGGCTACCTGCAGCTGTACTAATGGGTAGTTATAGTAATGAAATGTGTGAGGCTGGAGATGTCCCTGCCTGCTCCGTGTAACCGTTTAGGTCTTAGGCTACAGAACAGCAATGCTGTAAGTTACATGCAAAGGTGTTTTACACGGCCTGACAGGCACGTGCCCCTGATTTCCAGGTAGCGGACACCAGAGTTGCCAGTTAAGGTCTGACAGCAGTCTGTGTGCAGTTGCTTGGAGCTTTACACTAAGAAGAGGGATCCATTGGTCCTTGTAGTCTCCTGTGTAGAAATGCCATATTTACTTGATCCTAAAACAGGACTTTTCCCATGTAAAATGGAGAGAGAGCCCCTCATCTTAGAATCGAGTACAAGGGTGGGGAGGCAGCAAGCTGCTGTGGCTCAGGCTTCTCCAGCCCCTCCCCAAGGTTGGGGCCATAGCTGCAGCTCATGCCTGCCCCCACTGCCTGCTACTCTGCACCCCGCCATCTCTCCCATGGAGCCTCTTTCCCTCCCATCTCCCCACTACATAGCCGCTCTTCTCCCTACCCCCTACCCCCATACCTTCCATCCTTACTACATCCATGCTACAGCCTGGGGCATTCAGCATAGTTCCAGCCAGGCCCCATAGCAGTAGCATGCAGCCCACACAGCTGCTACAGGGACTGAGCTGGGGCCATACTCAGTGTCCCAGGCTAGAACAGAGGATGTAATGGGGATGGAGCCTGCCAGTTTGGAGTAAAGGTAAGGGTGTGGGGGAGAAGCAGAGGCAGGGGGAAAGGTGAAGGAGAGGCTGAAGGGAAGAGGAAGGTTGTGTGATGCTACAGAGGGAGCAGAGGCAGAGGGGGAAGTGTGAATTCAAGGCTTTGGGAGTAGTCATGCAGGAGGGTAGAGGTGGTAAGGGAGCATGTACAAGGAAGGGGCAAACTGCTTGATCTCTGTATACCTCCTGCACCATTGGGGGTTGGGAATTAAAGATGACCACCCAATTATTAGCTTCTATGCATGGACAATTATAATAAAATTTCCAGGTATAGAATATAACTGGAGGGGGTTGTCTTAAATTCAGGATCATCTTAGATTGGGGTAAGTGTTGTACCCTTTTTAGTTTCAGAAATGAATGAAAGTTAAAAAAGTTGAACAACAATTTGCGAGTAAATATTTCACAACTTCTTTCAAAAATCTCCTAATTTTTTCACCTTATTGGGATAGTCTAGCTAGTCTGAGACTTGGCTGAGATGGAAATAAAGACTTAATGGCACCATCAGCAACAGCCTGGCCTCAAATGTTTGGGGAGACGAAAACAGCCTCATGATAAATATTAACCTTAGTTTCTAAGGCTTTTGCAACTTCTGAGCTATTTTAGAGCATTAGCATTCAGGAACAGCAAAAGTGCTGGTGGCTTATGAAATGCCCACCATACAAGATAAAGTTATTCTGATTGTCATTTTATTTTTCTTCTCTCCGATTCCAATGTGAATCTAGTGAGAATACTTGCTGCTAATTTTTTACTTGAAAATTATTGTTGAAAAACTTCACGTCACCCCGGGTGAATAATATTTTTTCTTGGCTCTGTGTATATGTATGTGGCCAAGACTGTAATAAACCTGAGTTCTGTCTACCGCCCTTGAACACCATTGAATTATCACTGAAGGAATTCTGTAAACAGCCCTAGCCAAAGCGAGGAGGCTGAAGAGAATTAAAATGTTTGTTACTTGCATTCGGAGCAGACCTGGCGAATCAGAACGCAGAGTAAGATGGATTCCACAGCATTAAATTAGTGGCCTGTTGACGAGCCAGCTGCAACATTTTCTCAAACTAAGAGGGACTTGGGAAATCATGATGACTAGCCATGTCTGTTTGCAAATGAGGAGGTTACAAACAGAAAGAAAAAACAATTAAGAGCGTACAGCAATTAAACTGATTCAAAGGCAAGGAATGCAAAAGGGACAATAAAGATAAGGTGCTGGTGTTTAGATAACTTACTGGCTCTTCTATACTTTCCGCCTCTGGTTATGGATGTTCTTTTGAGTTCTTGCTACGATTTATCCTCTACTCAGCTACTCTTTGGTGAATTGTACTATAACTGAATAATATGTTTGCCATCATTCCAAGAGCAATAGTAAATAGTAGACAGATAACAGAAGTAGTATATAGCTTTAGGCTTTTACAGGCATGTTATAGTAATCCATAGAAGGAAGAAGCACTGTCTTTTAGTTAAATCAGACCAGCAAGAATGGACAGACCAGCATACCCAGGATGGCAAAAGCATTCTAGCTTTCCTGGTAAAATGGTTACATTCTTCTTGGCACAAGAGGATCACTGACCACTTCAAGGTACAGAGCACCAGGGGAGGTGTGAATACAGCAACAGACTAGGAGTCCCAGGAGTCTATGACTTCCTTTAGCTGGTATGGTGACATACTGGACCTTCAAATGAACAGTGTTTCCATTGGATTTGGACCCAGCCCCTATACCTTTGTTCTGGGTGAGCACAACCGTCAGATCGACCACAGCGCCTGTCACTTGATAATAGGTGAGTTTACTGATGCAGCGTGATAACAAAAAGAGAGCAATACAATCAAGAAAGTCTATGTCTACGAGTCCTAGAGCTGTCATCAGAGTCAAAGTGCATCTGGTCAGAAGGCAGGCTCCACCCTGAGGCTCTTTCTCTTAGGTGTAAGCAGTCTAGAGGTGAAAGGCCAAGGCCCACAGCCCCGCTCCAGCGGGGTGCATAAGACAGGCTGCTGATGTGCCTTCTCGGGGGATGGGGGACCTCTCTCAAGGAAAAGAAGTAGGGACAGGGAGGAAGGACTCTTTGTTAATCTCAAGTCTCTGACTTTGTATTCTTCTTGCCCCTTGATGACTCCTGATGGCTCTTCATCCATGGCTATCTGTGGTTGATTGTGTCTCTGTGGTCACACGTCCACGTAGCCTTCCAGGCCTTCCCTTAATTTGGTCTGTACCCCCAAAACCAGGATTCAGACATCTCGTCGTCCCCTCCTCCCCCCTCCACCCAATCGCCATGAGGCCTGGGAGCTGGTATCACTTATCTTGTGTTATGGGACAGTATGGTACATATTTCCTTTTCTAGATTATGTATCCTTGTTGGTCTTGTTGTGTTAGACAGCCTGTCTGTTTTCAGGGCCATGAGAAGTTGTGTGTATGTCTCCGAAGCTCTTTAGAAACCCATTTAACCCCTGCTGCCTATCTTGACCCATTATAATGCATATATCTATACTTATAAGCCAATTCTCAAAAAACAGACCTTTAAATACCGTTTCTAAGCCAACAGACAGGGTCACCAATTTGTCCTCTCTTGTCTCCATTTCATAATGATTCTAGCACACAGGTGGTGTTCTCATCAATCCTCTCAGTCTCAGGCTATGGGGCTGAGGAGGGAGAGGAGGATCCGCATGGTCAACCAAAGACTGCAGCGCTGGTGTCATCGGGAAGGCTTTGGCTTCCATGACCCCAGCCCGCTCTTTGGTGAGAGAGGCAGCGAGCTGTTGGGAAGAGAGGGCCTTCACCTCTTTCCCCTAGGGAGGAGGCTCTTCTTAGCCAGACTGGCTGACCTGCTCCACTGGGCTTTAAACTAAGCCCGCTGGGGGTCGGGAGGACTACCACCACTGCTGGCCTGCTGAGCAATCCTTGCAAAGTCAGCGGCTCAAGGCACTTAAGGGAGCCCACCCCTGCCCCAGCCCTGGTAAAATCTGTGGGCAAGGAAGGAGCCCCCCAGGGGACACTTGCCTGCCTGTACACAAAAGCCAGGAGTTTGGGGAATAAGCAGGAGGAGCTCATCCTCCTGCTCAATGCAAATAATTATGATGTCATAGGGGTAACGGAGACTTGGTGGGACTGCACCCATGACTGGACCATGGGTATAGATGGCTATACCCTGTACAGGAGGGATCGTGTGGATAAAAGGGGCAGGGGTGTAGTTCTCTATGTTAAGGAAAGCTACACATCCCTGCAAGCCGATATTGGTGACCAGGGTGGACGACTGGAGACCCTCTGGGTTAAAATCCATGGGGAACACGGCACAGGGGACACAATGGTGGGAGTCTACTACAGACTTCCCACCCAA
>JAGPOW010001296.1:28004574-28022146 GCA_030014935.1 Caiman crocodilus | reverse complement strand
TTCAACATCTTCATTAATGATGTGGACACTGGAGTCAGAAGCGGACTGGCCAAGTTCGCCGATGACACCAAACTTTGGGGCAAAGCATCCACACCAGAAAACAGGCGGGTGATCCAGGCTGACTTGGACAGGCTCAGCAAGTGGGCGGACGAGAATCTGATGGTGTTCAATGCTGATATATGCAAGTTTCTCCACCTTGGGAAGAAAATCCCACAGCATCCTTGTAGGCTCTGGGGTCATTGCCCATAAACTATCTCATTTGGGAAAAACCCTAAGGATGATTGTGGGACTTTGGCTGCCATTAGATTTGCTTAACAAGGAGATACTTGCCAAATGCTATTTGAACTCCGATTGTAGTCCATATTGGTACAGTTGTTTTGACATTTTGTTCATTGAAACCTGAAAGGTAGTTACATATGGGAGAATGGCTCTTCTACCGCCGGCATGGATTGTAAGGGTACTCATGGTGGCTTTTGAAGGCTGACCCTTTGGCAACGCAGGCAGGCCCTGCAGTAGTCTTCGACTTGTTCATATAGTCTTGGCCAGAAACACCACTTAGTTAATCTGGCCTCCATTTTAGTTCTTCCCAGGTGTCCTCCTAATTGATGTGAGCTAGTTTCAGAAGGGGTTCCCAGTAGGTTTGAGGTATCAACAGTTGCAGTATCTCTATCCCCTCTATTTGTCCCACCTTTACTCTATATAGTAGACCTTTTCTTAGCTCATACCAGGGGAGTGCACAACATCACTCTGGGCATATTATCTGATCATCTTGCTTGGCCAGCTTCGTTTGCCCTATCAATCGAAACAGGTCCTCATCTTGTTGATCCTCATTTGAAAGCATGAGTTGTTTGCTAAAATCTCCAGATCCAATGTGTCGGGCTCCATGTAAGCTTCACTATCTTCCCCAGCTAAGCCATCTATCTTATCTCCTGGTTTCCTCATGGTGTCAAGGACTTTATAAATCTCCTCCCAATCTCATCCTAATATCATTGGGTAAGGTAAGTCATTGGCTAGACCCACTGGCATCTCTCAGGTGGTGTCTAAGATTTCCACCAGATATTTCTTGCAGGGGTATACTGACAGCTGTCCATGCATACAAATCATCCTTATGATATTTGCACTTGGAGCCCAACCTCAGGGAGCTATGTGGGCTCTAACCAATGTTTGAGCATAGCCAGTATCAACTATGGCCCTTATCGTCTTTCCTCTGACCCGGGCCCAAATGATGGGTTTTTCCTTTGATGCTTCACAAAGCTGCAGTTCATCATTTCCACCTGCCCATTGTCAGCCCACTCACTTTTTTGTATCCGGATGTTGAATGGGGCTTCCCTTGGTTGCAGACTCAGGTGAGGGTGGCTTGTACACTCCCTTGTGATATGTCTGATTCTTCCACATCTGAAGTACACAGTAGTCACTCTTCTCCTGTCTCGTATATCTTTCTGTTCATTCTCTTGTACTATTTGAACTGGTCCGGACTTTGGGGCCCTGTCTCAGTTGCTTTCCATTTGTGCACTATCAAAATCTTCGGCCAAGTGTAGAGCCTCTGCTGACAATTTTGTTAACACCACTCTTTCAAAGCTTTCCAGGAAGGCCTCCGAGTCATCTTGCACAGTCACAGCAACTCTTAGTTCAACTTGGTGCTGTTGAGCCCATGCCTGTTGCTGTATCCATTTTTCTTCAAGTGCGATTTGGCGATTGGCTTGTTGCTGTAGGAACTGAGCAACTGAATGTAGGGTTTGTTGTAGAGGTTCCAGATTCCCCAGGGGGGTTGGTTGTTTCTCCATGTCGTCCTTTGATCAGACCATCATCACACTTCCCGGCCAATGCACCACTGTGGAGGTTGGGTTTAAGATGCCTCCTCTTACCTTCTATAGCTACCCAATGAACTGTTGATACCCCAACATTCCCGCCTGCCACATCTTGGATGTTATTATTTTATATTCAAATTTGGGGTTTTTTGGTTAGGTCTCTAATAGAGGTTCCCAGGCACTATGGGTAAGTTTTCACTCGCTTCTCCATAAGTTAGCATGCACTCGATGGTATAGATAATCACAATCTGGTTCAAACCAAAACTTGTCTTTATTTTTAACTTTTATCACTCTACAAACTTCCTGTACTTTCAAGCAGAAATTCTCTCTTTTTTTTTTTTTTACACTATCAACTTGGTAATTCTACATATCTAATACTCTTATGCTATACCTATTACACCTTGTCTGAATGGAACTTAGTATTAATAAAAAAAAGTCTCTTTCTTTCTTATCCATCTGTATTTCCATTTTTTTGTTACAGGCTTTTATCTTCAATCCCACTAAATGCACTCTCTTTACCTTGTTGGCATATGAGTTGATCTTTTATCCTACGTGAGACAGATGCCTCGGATCCTCTTGAGGTGATAATACTGTGTCCCATTCACTCTCTGCCTTTTTTTTCTCCCTTTTTTTTCTCTAGGTCAGCCTTGTGGGATGTGTCCCACAGTGTCAGGCTCTGCAGGGATATGCCCCTCACTCCCAAAGCTCTGCACCTTCCCCAGCACTACAAGAAGTCTTTAGGTGAGTTACTTCTCCTTCTGGAGATCCTCTTTCTCTCACTTTTTCGCCTCCTTTCTTCACTTTTCCCCCCCACTGGACCTCCTGTCTCACCACCTTACTCTGACCTCAGAGCTCCTATCTTTATACGGTAGTGGCTCAGGTAGCAGCATTCCCTGAGTCTCCTCACGGTGGCTCCTTCACAGCGGGGTTTGAGACTAAACCCAGAATTGTGTGCAAAATTTTGCAGAGTTGTCCAGGGAAGTGCCTCCCTTGTATTTCTCTGCTATATTTTCTCCTGTCAGGCAAATTGTTCCTGCTGAAGTAGTTGCCATCAAGTTGTGTACTTAGTAACCTTATACTGGATAGCACTTTCAGCAGAAGGTTTCACAAGGTACAGAGTTGAATATACGTGGGCTCCACTTGGTCAATTTGAATAAACCCCCATTCAGGTTTAAGCCATAACTTTTCTTGAGGTTTGCTCTTTTTATTCTCCCACTCTGTTTAATTGTTGGGCATAATGCTCAGATGGCTTCAGTATGTACAACACCTCCAACTCCAACTCATGGCCTCCAGCCTTCCCAATAGCCATGTCCATGCCTCACAGTTGTTGACCTTCCCATAGGGGCCTTCCTTGGCTTTAGGTCCACTGTTATTCTAGCTGCAGGCCTCCAGCTGTGGCTTACTTATTCAACCTCAGCTTTCTTGCCTTCCCTGTCTCAGGTTTAGTCCCAGCCCCCTGGCATCCCCTGGCCTATACTGGCCCTGCGGCCCTCTATTGTGTCCCAGCCGCACCCGTCCTCTGGTACCGACCTTAAACAAACACAGATACAAGCTACTGCTTCCAGGAAAAGACTCAAAGACCCTTCTGGGTCACCATGCTGCTACAAAAGCCTCCTTCCCTCTCCCTGGCTCCCTTAGTCTGACGGGGGAGTGTCTAGCATGGCCTGCAGCTCCCACTCCTCGTCAGCCCAAGCTAGCAGGAGGCCTTTCCCTCACTGGGTTCAAGGCTGCCTTGGGAAGCCAGGCTTATATCCCCTGAGCTCCTCCCCTTCCTGTCAGGTTTTCTTCTGACTGGCCACAGGTATGTCTTCTCAGCTGTTTCTGGAGCTACACTGCAGTGATTCCCTTGCTGCCTTCCCCAGACTCTGCACTAGCAGTAAGTCCTTGCAGCCTACAGGTCCCTCGCTCCCTACTATCCTGCAGCTAGTTTGTGCTCAGCTCCCTGTAGACATCTCTGCTGCAGTCACCTTGTCATCCTCTGCAACGAACATTTCACTACATCCCTTTCAATAATTAGGACATATCCATCACAGAAGGAATGGATGACAGCTTTCCTATCCATAAGCAGGGATCTTTCTTTCTTCAAACACATGCCTATAGCTTCAAATAAGTTAAAAATAGGGCCAGCAGCAACAGCAGCAAAAAGTATTGCAAGGGACTTGTCATCCATAAGTACCTCGGTTGCTGGAACAGTGAGTCTTTCCCTCCCCCATGGTACTACTCCCCCTGACTCAATTATCCTCCCTTTATTTGCAAAGAGATCATTTTTATGGCCATATAGCTCCTTATTTGTTTTCCTTGGCTGACCCCCTAAAAAGATCTGGCAGCTAGAGCTCCCAGTTATCTTCAGCTCGTAATCCCTTTAAAATCTTTCCCAGTTCATCGGCAGTCATGTGTGCTTCATTCCCAGGAGCCTTATGGCTATATTAGGACAGTTAGTTTTGGTATTTTTATGTGGAGATATCTGCATCAGTATCGCTGACTGGCATACGGCGTAAAAAATGATTCAGCCTTCAGACGTGTCAGTGGGAATGTAGATTTTATATTTATATCTGAGGACAGGATACTAACAGTCCAGTACACTACTGCATGACCTTACAATGTTGCATTAGTGTTTATAGTAGACTATGGCTTTCTATAAAAAAAAGGGGGGGAAATTCTTGTATGTGACATCTTTTGGTCTTTTACTGGACCAACCGCATAGTTAGGATAGACACAGGCAAGCTTTTGGGTATCAGAGTACCTTCCTTAGGCCTCCAGGAGAGAAGTAGGCACAGCAAAGCAGATGGAACAAAGTCTTGGGTGCTTGTTTTTCCTATAAAGGTATCTTAAGGCAGGTTCTAATTTTGTGCCCACAATCACTTGCAGACTCCATTTTTATCTGAGATCACAAATAATAGAACTCGAGGCTTCTGACGTCCTGATTACGCCCATGAATCAGGTAAATATCTAGCCTTTTGTGTCCTCAATTGATTGCAGTGCAAACTTAGAGCACATTTTGGAGAAAAATAGGCTGATCCATAGTTGTGTATAGAAGTGCTGCTTGGAGAAAAGTAGAAGTGTCCAGTTGACACGCAGGTTTTTTTGCCCGGTGTTTTGAAAGCAACACGCTATATCTGTGAGATCATTTGCACTTATACTATCACAAGTCAACATCACCTATTGATCCCCTCAATAAATTAGACTGGGAAAACGTGTATGAACTCATTGCTCACCCATTGAGAAAATAATCCGCTCCTAGAGGTGAGTTATTCAAACAGTCTACGGTAGCTGAATGACATTGTACAAAACTGTGTGTAGCTAATCCCTGTGGCAGCTTTCAACTTGCAGAATACGCCAATATTCTCAAATAAAACTCAGATTTAGGCATTAGTGAGCATGTACACATGTTCACCAATGCACTTTTGTTAATGCACATTAAATTTAATTCCTCCATCGTGGGGCATGAGACAAGGTACATTAGCCTATTTTAATCTGCATTAGCAAAAGCCCAATTTTGGGGGGATGCTTTAATGCACATTAAAATAGGTTAATGCACATGAAAGTGCACACGTAGATGTGCCCAGTGAGTGGTGCTGCTGTGATTTTCTTTTTTTTAATAAATCAGAAGTACTTTATAGCTTCTAAATAGTATTCCATACTGCTTTCACCACCAACAAGCTAATAACTGTTAATTTGATAAACTACTTTGCCTGCCATTAGATTTGCTTAACAAGGAGATACTTGCCAAATGCTATTTGAACTCTGATTGTAGTTCATATTGGTACAGTTGTTTTGATATTTTGTTCAATGAAACCTGAAAAGGTAGTTACTAAAAAGAAAAAAATCAAATACTGCTGAGCATCAAGCTGAATTCAGAAGAGCTGTATCCTCTCTGGCACTGGAGCATCCTCAAACACATTTGAAAAGAAACTGAGATCTCTCGTGTGGTATTCAGAGGTCTGTTTGTTGGTTTTGGCACTTTGCAGGCTTTAGGTTTAAGAAGTTTAGAGCATCTCAGCAAGGTTGGTCTTTGAGCCTTATAAATGCAAGTCACTTCTGCATTTTTATCCCATCGAGTCGTGTCAGTGCATCATGATACTGAGGAAAATACGATACCTAGTGAAACTCCTTTGAAGTCAGCAGATGGATATATTTGATTTAGTGGCCAAGATGTTCAAGGTGCTATTGGGATGCTCTGGAGTCTGAATACCCAAATAGACAGGTCTTGGAATGGCCTGATTTTTGGAAGACATTGTCAGTAATTTCTAAAAGCTTGGACCCCTTTCATGGGCCTCACATTAAACATCAAAAAAATGGAAGCACTCAACATCACTAATCATTTTTTTAAATGTTAGTTAGTTATTATTTCCACGGTGAGGCCCAAAGCAGCATGTTCCGGGTATGAGTTACAAAGAAAGTTGTGATCCAGTTCTGAATCTGGATACAAACGTTGCAGTTGCCGTCTCAGTCTATGAGCTAAAACAAAGCCTCAAATCTGAACATCCCTAAACCTTAAGGCATTCAAAATTAGGGTCTGAAACCAAATTTTGCACTTTGAACACATAACTGATATTTATCACCATACATAAAAACATGGGTAAAAGCTAATATTATGTTTAGAAATGTTAAAGAGTAAAGCATAGTTGCATTAGCTGCGGCAAATCTATGCCAGTACACATTATCTGAAGATCTTACCCAGTGTTTTCATTTAATGTGTCGTCCTCAATTTACTATATTTCTAACCTATAAAGGCACCTGTAGATGTTTTCATGAAGAAAAAATAACAAATGGGGTTATTTTTTCAATATGTTGAAAATAAATATGCATGTGAAAGTATGAGAGGAGCAGCTTACTACTGTAGTGATATATGGGAAGAAAGCAAAGTATGTTCATTTTGTTGGGCTCAGCACTCTTCAGGTTGTTCCTTTTAAATTGGAAGGTGAAAGTGAGTGAAAAGTAAGCTTCAAGTGACTAGCTCCAGTAAGGTAATTCTCTGCTGTATTGAATCAGCCTCATTAAGGTTTAAGAACCTTTGCATGTCTTTAATAAATTTGTGATATGCACAATACTACAGTGGGGGACAATGGTAATTATTTAATAGTGTGTAATAATAGGCCTGCTTCCAATATCCCCACATTAATTACTAGTCTTCCTCTTTTTTTCTAGTTTTATTTTCATGAATTATACTCAGAGGTTTTGAACAGAGAGTGCTTCCTCTTTTGGATTTCAAAGCTCTCCAGGGCACAATAGAGAGTGAATTGGTTATGCCCAGCATGCAAACATTAAGCAAACAGGAGACCTATTGAAGTTATTTTGGTACATTCCCTTGATTTATAAAGTAATTTCAGCAAAATATCCAATATGAAGAGTGCAAAACTCATCTCTGTATCAGGCTCTAAATTGGACCGATTGTAAAAGACAGTAGATATGTGGAACATACAGTATTATTAGAGGGTATTGATTTGTGTGGAGAAGTATTGTCAAGAACTTTGTGACTCAGAAAATATTGTTTAAAAGAAAGAAAGAAAAAGGAAAAAAAAAGCAAAAAAAACATTGAAAATGATTAGCTCTACACTAATATATGATCATTAATGTATTCATATATAATTTAAGTTCCTCCTTAAAAATGAATGGGATAAAGAACTGATAGCTCACATAAACATTTGAGCATCCAAAAACATTTCTGCATAAGCATGTTTATACATAGTCACATTCAATTTTCTTTTATAATTTTATAAGATGAATAACTGTTGCCAAATTGTTTTCTGCTATTGGTATTTTGGAAAATGTTGGATAAGGGCTGGTTTCAGCTGCCTCTAGAATGGAAAACCTTTAAAGATGCCCATAGTGAATGCCTGTAATGGGTCTAACAGTGTTACTGCTATACATAGATCAGGCTTACTTGTTTTATAATAATCTCAGTGACCTTGCAAGATCAACTATATGTCAGTTCCGCTATGTACTCTGAATAAAAACAGCCACTAACTATTTAATGTCACTGTGCCTTTCTCAAATGATACATTGTAATGTCAGTTATAAATGACACATGGTGAAAAAGGATCATACCAATATAATCTTAGAGTAAAAATATATATAACCAACAAAAAATTTACATACTATAGGTTGGACTGGGTAACACTACTAAAGTTTCCTGTGTCTTCAGTTGCTTCTAAGACTGTTTTCAATGGCTTATAACTTTGCCCAAACTCCAAGCATCTGACCTGAAGTTTTACTGTGCCAGGTATGAATGCTATGTGAATCTTCTTGAAAATGTTGGTCAAAATGGGTCATCTACCTTCAAGGAAGTGGCTAGTGAAAAATATATAGCTTTGCCTTTCCAGTGATTGGTGTTTGGGGGCTGGGACTTGAACTTTAGCTGGGAGAGACTTCTGTTTCTTAGACGTACCCCATGCATATCTCCCTTGGAAAAAGTGCACTTTGCACAAGCATGGAGATTTACTAGAGCTTCACAACTAAGAACTCTGGAGGTTCAGTCCACACGAAATACATAGACGACCAGCGGTGTAGGCAGCTGGGCAAAATGTTTTTTGCAGTCGTACCTTTTGGGTTGCTGCAGGTTGGAAGAGACAAGGAACTGGAAGAACTTGTGTCTTGAGTCTTGCTGTCTCATAGACCTTTCAGCCCCGTTGATGCCTGGACGACATGAGAAGGAAGCTGCCTGATTCTCAAGTGGATAGGACAGAAGCTAAATCAAGGGAAGTTGTGTGAGTAGACTGAACTATAAGCCTCTTGAGGGGGACAAGATTACGAGTGGATGCAAATAAGGAAGCACACTGAGCCTGGGAGCAAGTATGGGGAATTGGGACTAGCAGGGTAAGGAGCCAAGGAGGAAAACGGGAGTGCGGGGACAGTGAGATTCAGTGAGCAAGGAAGGACAAGAAAACGAGATCATTCAAGCAGCAATGGGGAGACTGGGACTTGAGAAAAGTGCCGCAAGGAGAACGAGGTCGGCTGGATGAAGCAGAATGAGGACCCAGGGTGTTGGAGAGTCTGGGACTAGATGGGCAAGAAGATGGGGACAAAGAGCTGCAGGAAATGAAATGAGTCCAGGGAAAGAGAGTGGAACTGGGAGCCAGTCACTATGGGGAAGAATGAAGCAGAAGGGAAGAAGCAGATCAGACAAGGAATTAGGAGCATGGGGTGCTGGGAACAAAGAGCCAAAAAAGAGGTTTAGAAGTGACTGGGAATGCTGGGGAAGGACGGTGCCTGGAGGATGACAAGTGATTGCTGAAATGGCAGAGGGCTGTGCTCTGACAATAAAAGGGCCAGCCCTGTAAATGACCCGTTTCGGTGTCCATTTTGTCAGAATTTCTGATTGTTTTTCTCTAAGCGCTGGGAAGTTTCCCAGAGGAGAGAGAGAGGGAAGGACTCTGAACTTTATTAAGAACCTAGCCTTTCATCTTCATTTCCTTGGGGTATTTTGTTTGTTTGCTTTGTTGTATGTTTTCCCCAGATTTAAACCTGCATTAGCGAGTGGTAAAACGCACAGTTATTTACATGGCTTTGTAGAGATAGATAGAAGAGAATACAGGATCCTGTGCATGGTACCAACTTAGCTGGTATTTCTGGATGCAATCTAGAAAATGAGGTTAGTCATGCAGTCTGGGGTATAGAAGGGTTAAGACCTTCCGGTGCCATGGTATAATAGGAAAAGAGGTAACCACGTTGATCCAGAGCCGAAACATGGCAAGACGTTCTTAGACAGTGGTTTTACCATGTGATGTACAGTTGCTGGGGTGGGGAAAAGTCAAAAGCATTGAAAGTCTTTGTCAGTTAATGATGAGGTAGCATGAATCCATCTGCTTCAGCATTTCCAAAATGTTTTATCAGTTTGACTAAAACCATTCACTAATGCCTTTGCGGTTTGGCTAGCTCCTAAGCCTAAGCAAAAGCGAAGGTAAAGAAATCTGAGGGCCACAGCTGGGTAGCAGTAGGCCAGAGAAAAAGATGGAAGTGTGAAAAAGTGAGTTGAAGTAACTAAAGAGTTAACACTGTGGGGGACAGACAGAGAAGCAAGGAAAGGTTGAAAGAAAGAGAAAAATCAGAACAAACGATTGGAAGCAGAAAACATCAGAGGAAGGCCATGTCAAAAGAGTGGCCATGGTGAGAAGCATGCCTCATCAAAAATTGCACTTGATGGCCAGCAGTCAGCATTGCAGAATGGAAATGTGCTGTAAGAAGAGAGACATTATCATAGTTCTTTATTATGGCCCCAATTCAACAATAAACTTCAGTGCCTCCTTTCAATTCATTAGTGTCAGTGATTAAAATATGTGGTTAATTTTAACTTTAATGCTGGAAGGTGATTTTTTCAAAAGCACAGTAAATGACTAACTCCCCTACTATGTGGTGTCATATTTGAAAATCACATCCTCCATGCTCTCTTCCTTGAATAGAGATGTTTTGGGACCAATCTGCTGGTTTCAAAATGAACCTTTTTAAACTGAATTTTCACACTTTCTGGCTCAAGTTCCTCACCAGCTTCTGTAGGTGCCGTACATTTTATGACATTTCAGCTAACCACTCATTTTTTGGTGTCCATACAGACTTCGAAAATGCAAATGATTCACAGAAAAGACTCTGAATAGCCTATTGTATAAAGCTGCACCTTTTTCAAAGTGAAATTTTGACACAATGGATTTCAGCAGCTGCTTCAGAGCCTCTTCGATGCATTGTGCGAAGCCTGCCTGCTGCCTCATTTCCATTCATTTGACATTGTGTGTATTTGTTGAATAATCAGTAAAACATATTGTTGTTTAAAATGTTTACCGTTGCGTTCTAGTGGGGATAGCAATAAAAGGGTAACAGCAAAAACATATCATTTAACAGAAGAAATGGCACAAATGCACCCTCATCAGAGAGGCCTCATGAGGCGCCATGAAAAGCTTGCTGTAGGGAAACAATTTGGCTTGATTCAGAATTTTTATTTTTAGCTTGCTTTTATCCAATGGACATTTGCATAAAACAGTAGGTTCTGGTCCTACGTGAGCCTGAATCCAGACTGCCTTTCAATCACGGCCGTTCAGGTGGCAGCCTGCAGGAAGTGTACGGCTGGTGCAAAGTTAGTTTGTAGCCCTCGGGCTCCCACCAGCTCTGGCTGCAGCATCAGCAGCCAGAAACCTGGGGCTACCTACCCCTGCCTCTGGATGTAGGAGTGGGGCAGAGCAATGTGGCACGGTGCAATGGCAACGACTATGTCCAGAGAGCTGAAGGTGGGACTGACACACCTGCACCCATGCATCCTTGGGCATTTTTTGCACGAGCTGCAGGATGTGGCACCAGGCACTTTCATTAGCTAGCTACCCTAATTAAAAGCATCCACCCATCACGTATACCAGCATCCCCCCGTGCATTCCCACGCTGAAAAAATGGTGGTGGGACGCTGAACTAAAATCGCATTAAATGTGTTTTATTTCAAAATGCCCTGCCACCGTTTTTTCAGCCCAGAGATGCGCTGGGACACTGATACGCATGCTGTAGAAGCTGCTGGATCACAGCAATTCCCATGCTCCGGCAGATTTGATTAATCGAGTCTGCTCTAACGCACTGAAATCCAGCACGTCGGAGTAGGCGCCGCACACGTGTATACGAGGCCTTTGTGCGTGCAGTGCAGCAGCTGGTGGGGGGAGAGAGGGCATGCAAGCCAAGCGCATCAGGTGGAAGTGCCCGTGTCCCCACCGCAACAGCAGAAAGGAGGAAGCAGCCACATCCCTCCTAAAGTGTGGGGAAGTGCCACAGGTTCAGTGCAGTGGGGGACCCCATGGCCCACACTGGTTTGGTCCCTATGGTATGTGGACCCCACTGGTCCAGCCCATGGACTAAAAAGTAGGACAGCCCTTCTCGAAATGGAAGTCAGCTCAAATTTCGTTACATTTCTGTGCCTTAAAAACTCACTTAATGTGTTGTTTTTTTCACCCCTGAACTTCCAGTATAGTAGAGTATGCTCTGTGTGCCTTTCATCGCTAAAGCCCAACAGCTTAATATGATTTTTCAGTCCACTCGTTTGGCTTGACTTTTAAGAGAGACACCCACCATACCTTGTATAAAAACTAGAGCAAGCCTATTTATGTGATTGGCACATAGGAGTCCAGTCCATCCCTGGTACTGACACAGTCCTTCTGTATTTCACTGAGCAAGTCATCTAACCGAAACCAGATTCCCTATATACATAGTGGGCTCATTTGTCTGCCGTAGAGGTGATGTTAGCATAATTAACTGGCGTTTTAAAAAGTACTTTGATTAGAAAAAGCTATTGAAATGCAAACTAATATTTGAGAAAAATAGCTTCTGTTTTTTCCTGTTCCAGCCCGCAGAGTAAACAATACAAGCTGGAACGGTGTGCTGCTTCCAGCATATGATTTTAAGGAATGTGTTACGAGAGGTTGTTGTTGCTATGGTTACAGTAACCACCTAGTGAAATGTGTGCTTAAAATACCATTATGAAATTAAGAAAATATAAGAATTAGAGGAACTGATGTGTTCATCATACGGAGGGTTTATTTTTTGGCATTTATGGGAAGTGAAAAATTGAGAAAACTAACCAGAAAATAGTAGAGTGATGGCTGGAGGGCGGTAGTTGGTTGCTACTGTGCAGCAGGGTCAGAAGTGACCCATGCACCACCAGGACTGTGCAGTACTGGGGGGTAAAGCGCAGTACAACCTGCGCAGTGGGGCACACGTGTAGATGTTGTGCCCTGTGTGTTCAGTTGAACCTATGGATCAGCATGGGCCTGTTCTTCAGAAAAAAGTCATATGAAAACATACATCCTGGACAATGGGGAAATCTGTCCCCTCATCTATCGGCCAGTCATTCCCAACCAAGGTGCTGCACTGCCCTAGGTGCTGGGAGATCCTCTGAAGGGTGCCAGAAGGTATGTGGAGGTAAGCAGATAAGCACCAACTCAGGGTCATCCCAACCCCACACCCCTCTGCAAGAAGGTATTCACTGTAGTAAATAAATCACTTCTTAAAACGCATGCTGCTCAATTTACAAGTTATTGGGGTGCCTTGAATCTAAAAAGGTTGAGAACCACTATTATAGTGGGTGTACGTGGATGTATTGTAGATCTCCCACTTTGGTACAAAGCCTGTCTGTACCAGCTGCATGGTCTAAGGATCAGTGGATTCACATCGTTGTGGATCTTGTGTTGATGGCATTTATTTAAACTGTGGTAACATTTGGAGATCGCAGCTGGGGGTGAGGGCTCCTTTGTTGTAGGTACACACTGTAGCAACCTATTTATGTTAGTAGCATTTAGGAGCAGTAATAATAATGCTCAAGGGCCGTAACTTAAAAATGCTCTTTGGCCTCTCTCTGTCCTTCCCTTGGTTTGCTATCACTAGTGCTCATTGCATTGTGTGGGAGGTACAAAATTTCTTCTTGTCTTTCCATGGTAGTCTGTTGCTTATTTGTGGTGGTGGAGATAAAATTGCACTGGCCTTCAACATCTGAGTGAATTTCACCTGCCTTTTCAGTCAACGCTGTGGCCAGCATTACACTTTTGCTGGTGTAGGTGGTCAAAAACCATTCTTTACCCATAACCGAACAGTAATTCAGTACACATAGCATGGCTTAAAAACGGCAGGACCAGGTCTAAGATTTTCTCTTCCCCCACCCCTCCCACTAACGGGTGGATGCGTGCTCTATTTTCTACCTACCTAAAGTACACCACTCACAAACGATCAACTAACTTAGACGGATTCTGACCTGGGCTTTTTGAACGTCTGTACTTAGCCTACGACTTCAAGATCAACCAGGGACTCTGGTCTAGTTAAGTAAACTTTAAATGTATACATGAACCTCTTGGTTTGTGTAGCATGAGAGGGGCACATCAGTGAATATGTCCATTTGCAAGATACTGCCTGGGCGAAAATCAGTTATCTCCAAGGATGATATATGCTGCCAGGCAGCTTGCACCTGACAGGCTGAGAATGAGGAGAGATTCAACGTATGATGGATCAAGCAAAACATTTTTTTTTTTAATTCTTACTCCTAAAATATCTAGAAGTAGTAATAAAAAAATCACTAGCTGGGAGCCCTAATTATACTTATCAAGCTGCTGCTTTTATCGAGTGCCTTATAAAATAAGCAGAGAATTAAACTCAAAGAACCTGTGTCCTTTACCAGCCCCTATAAATTACATAACCAAAGAAATGCAATGAGATCAAAGACTGAACTATTCAATTTCCATGCATATGAGTGAGTAGCTACTGAGCACATTGATTACACATCAGCGCTGAATAAACTAGGACAATACTGAGCTCTAAAAATATGGCACTGCTGACAGTATCAGAGAAATGAACCAGTGAGCATTTCTCAGGTTTGTTTTACTGTGACAGGCATGTGAACATGTACATACATATTTTATACGTGTACTAACAAGGGTTTGTTTTTAAATTCCATCAACCTGAAGAGTTTGGGACTAATTTGAACCTGTCTCTTCGTAATCTGCATCATCTCTATAAAATGCAAAGTAGCCACTGCACCAGGCTGTAAAAGACTATTTTCTAAACTGCTCTACATATCTACCTCATCCTATCTACTAGAGGCACCTGAAAATGTGCATTGAACCATTTCTTGAGGGAAACGTCATTATAAATGTTGTTGCAATCGTTCAAGCTGGCTTTCATTTAATCACCTAACTTACTAGATAGAGAACATTTTTTTCCCAAATATTCATCATATTCATTTCACGTCAGTTCTAGAAGTATTCCAAAGTGTTTTTGAGTCTGATCCAAAGTCCACTAGACAGTCTTTTCATTGATTTTAATAGGCTTGGCATCTGGCCTTAATTTCATGGGTCTACTTTCTGAAGGAAATTTTTCATGCTCTCCTGTCAACCTTTTTATTATAGCTTTGTGATACACGTGTTGACACTGACAACGTGCAAAGCAGCATGAGACAATGAAATGTTTCCCTTTCCTTCCCAGCCTGGACAACTTGCATCACAGGCTAGGAGCTTCCATGAAGATATTTTTTCCCTCTAGTTTGATAGGGCTGATGCATAGGTAGACGTCGGCTCAATGCCAGCCCGCCTCCCACCATAACTGAGTGACTATGGATGGCATCCAACCTGCTCTTAGCATAGACCTAGTAGAAAAATCCTCTGACCTGCTGTAAGGACAGAAGTTAGGAAAGTGGGAATTCCCTGCAGCACAACATTGGGGATGGGGATGTGCTCTGCTCCTGGAGGGCCATATTCGCTTCTGAGAGAAGCCACAGCATGTACAGACATTCACTAAGAGAAACTATCCTGCTAGTGATTTAACCCTGATTGTTCCCAGGTTATTTTTTTTCCTGAAGTGGCCATATTTAGGCCAGAAGGAAAAGCCCAAGACTCTCCTCGGAGAAACTGAATGTCTGTCCAAGGCCTCAGACCTTCCTAGGTTTGTAGCGTTTCCTTTTGCCCATAAGCAGACCTATAGTTTTTAAGCAAACTGTTGAACAACATACAAATCACCGGCTGAACTAGTTCTTCAATACAGAGCTTTTCAAAGCATATAATAGCATAAGACAGTTGCATTTAATTAATGTAATCGTTTGCACATATAGCAAGTACAGTGCTATATAATTGGTAAGTATTATTACTAGTCTGGCGAATTGTAACAAATACCGTATCTCTGTCTGTTTGTGAACTATCATTGCAAAGACTGATTTGTTTGAAGATAATTCACTGATGTTTTGCTTTTGATTCTTGCTTTTGTCAAGATTTCTTAGTCTGCAGGTCATTTGTGAGTGATGCAGTGTAAGTACCTGACCCATTTTGACTGGCTACCATAGCTCATCCTATGGTTCTGTTCCCAGACTGGATCACTCTAATTTTTTTTAATTCATGACTACACATTTTAAATGTACTTTCCATAGATATACTAATAACTGTTTTAAGAGTGGTTATTATGACGGTTGTTAAACATCTAGATTGTTGTAGGAGATTGAAGCCAATCAGTTTTAGGAATGTCAAGCCTCCCGGGTGGAGGAGGAGCACTCCTCCTTGGTGATAGCTCCTCCCTTCCACTGGTTGTACGCCTCCCTTTTAGTCCTCAGGCATTGCTGAGTGCCCTTGCTGAGCCAAGGGGGTCTCTGAGCACTCTTACCCACCTTGCTTCTCTCAGGGAGTGTTAACCTTGGGCCTGGAGGATCGCCCCTTAAGGTACAACCATCCCTCATGGGCTCCCATCTCCTCTACCTTCTGGGCCATCAGTGCCTCCCCCACTAGTCTCCTAAGCTCATTGAAGTTGGCCCTTCTGAGGTCAAGGGCTTTAGCCTTGGTGTGATCTCTTGACATCCTGCTTTGGATAATGAAATCCAGCAGGTGATGATCTCTATTGCCCAGGTGGTCAAGGACCTGCAGTCCCCTCACCAGGTCATCCCCTGTGGCCAGGACCAGGTCCAGCAAGTCATTACCCCAAGTGGGGCTGTGCATTTCTTGGATAAGGTGAAGGTGCTGTAATATAGCCAGGAACCTATGTGACTGGTCAGACCTGGCTGATTGCTCCTCCCAGCAAATGTCTGGGTAGTTTAGGTCACCCATGACAATAATACCCCTTGACCTAACCGCCTCCATGAGCTGACTAGAGAATTTCTGGTCAAGCTCTTCCCCCTGGTTGGGTGGTCTGTAGTAGACACCCACCATAAGGTCCCTTTCCCCACACACACCTTGTAGTTTGACCCAAAGTGTCTCTGCCCGACCCTCCTCTAACCCAAACCTAATCCTTGGTGAAGTGAGGTGCTCTTTGACATAAAGCGCAACCCACCACCACCACCTTTCCTCTCTGTCCTGTCTCTTCTATATAGGGTGTATCCCTGAATGCCCATTGCCCAGTCATAAGTAGGGTCCCATCGGGGTCCTGTGAGCCCTACTAAGTCTGGGTTCTTACTTGCAATCAGGAGGCACAGTTCCTCCTGCTTACTCCCCATAGTATGAGCATTAGTGTAAAAGCACCTGAGGCCTCCCAGGGGTGCCTGTGCCTCCCTCCCTCCCACTCCCAGGACTGTTATGGCCCCCTACTCCCAGGACGTTGAAGCTTACGTGGGCTTCCCTTCCTCTTGTCACCCTGTATGCTGGTGAAGCATCCTCACCACTCAAAGCGGCTCCTTCCCCCAGCCAAGCTAGGTTAAAGCCCACCTTACGAGATCAGCCAGCCTAGAGGAAAAGATAGGTCTGCCCTTAGAGGAGAGGTGAAACCCATCCCATCCCAGCATGCCCTCCTTACAAGAGCATGGGTTGTTGTCAAAAACCTGAAGCCTGCCTTGTGGCACCAACTCCAAAGCGTGAGTTAACCTCGTCGGTGCAGGCCTCGTGATGCCTACCCCATCTACTTACCGGGAGAATGGAGGAAAATACCACCTGGGCTCCTGTCTTCTTCAGTTGGATGAATACAAGGCCTTGGGACACCATGATGTTATCTGGCTTGCCTTTGGATGCATCATTTGTACCCACATGGACCACAACCAGTGGGTAGTAGTCAGAGGGCTTGATGATTTTAGGGATGTTGCGAATCCTCACTCCGGACATGCAGCAGACCTACTCTGACCAGGGCTCCAAGTGACAGATTGGACCATTGGTTCCTCTCAGGATGGAGTCCCCGATGACCAGAACTTTGCGTCTCCTTCTCGGTGTGTGCCTCTTCTGAGCCGGTGATGTAGGTCATAGTATCATAGTATCATAGTATCATAGTATCATAGTAACTAGGGTCAGAAGGGGCCTAGAGCAGGCCATCTAGTCTGACCCCCTGCCAATGGCAGGAAACAAGTGCTGGGG
>JAGPOW010001296.1:27988298-28002623 GCA_030014935.1 Caiman crocodilus | reverse complement strand
AGCTCTACTCCCGCCTTGGCCTTCCTAATAGCCCTCCTACACTCCCGAGCACAAGAGGAGTACTCCTCCTTGGAGACTGCTCCTCTCTTCCAAAGATAGCATACTTCCTGCTTAGCCCTCAGGGTCCCCCGAATATCCCTGTTAAGCCACGGGGGATTCCGGGCACTTTTGCCAATCTTGCATCGGGCAGGAACGGTCGCCCCTTGGGCTCGGAGGATCATCTCCTTAAGGAACATCCACCCTTCGTGGACACCTATGTCCTCAGTCCTACAGTCCTGCAGCGTCTTCTCAACCAGCCTTCTGAGCTTCCTGAAATTGGCCCTTTTGAAATCTGGGACCCTACTCATAGTGTGGGCCCTATCTACACTATGCCGGACAGCAAATTCTATCAGGCGATGATCTTATAAAGTACTTCCTTTCTTTTGTATGTGTCTTGGTCATAAACTGCCAATCCACTCTACTCTGGGTGGTTTAAGTGACTTATAATCCTGTAATATCAGATATTTGTCAGTTCCCATGCAAGGTCCATAATACAGCAGAAAGTCAGGAGAAAGAAAGGGAGCATTTTTAGACTTTGCTCAAACTTTTTTTAAAGCCAGATGATTAGGTGCCATAGAAAACTTTTTTCTTGAACATGCAAGTAAACAAATCATGGTAGAAAGGCCAGGCAGGTACCCAGGTGGAAAGAACCAGGGGTGGAGCAGGAAATAAGTGAACCATGCACAAGTGACACTGTGTGTGTCTACATATGCAAATGCTGCAGGGTGAGATTACTCAGTCTAGAGTAAATTACTCTAGAGAAAACCTACCCCAGGCAGGTGTCTACATGTGCAGAGATGCCAAAGCAGATCTACTTCTACTGCCTTTGGCCCTGTGTGAACTGAGGAGAGGGTGAGTCCTGGAGACTCCCCACACTTACCTGCAGTGACAGCTGCAGTCGCAGAACTATGGAAAAGACAGGAGCCCCCTTTGTGAGCCTCTGCTCACCCCAATTGGAGGACATCTGGGAGCCAAAATAATTTCCAGTAGTTCAGTGCAACTCCGGGTAGAAAATGGACTAGTAGGAAGTGGCTGGACGGAGCTGCATCACAGTGGGGGTGTGACCAGAAGCATTGGGACAGGGAAGAGAAAAGCTCTGTAGTCTGTGAGCTCAGAGGAGCACTCAGTATGCCATGCCACCGCACAGAAGCAGCCTTAGAAATGGAGAACCTCAAGAAGCACTCCTTTGCACTAGGTAGCCAGTGGGAAGGCTTACTGTAGAATAAATTTGATCTTTCCCCTAGCAAAAGGAAGTATTGGTGAGGCTGGTGGAGGGGACTTGGTAGCTTAGTTTTAAAGAAACTGTTCAGGAAATTGATTGGCTTATTTGATTTGCCAGGAACATGGAGGGAGTGAATTGATTTATTTAAGCTCACACTAGCAAGACTCCAAGCCAACGAAGACCATGGCCATACAGCATCCCCACTCAACACCCTGCACTAGCCCCCTTCAATAGCCAGGGAGAGCACTAGGTTACCCCTGGGTGCTAGTTCGGGCTGGCAGGGAGCATGGGGCTAGGAGAAAGCTGTCTCCTGGCAGGGGCTGAGAGATTGCACCCTGCCCCTGGAGGGCTGCCTGCTGGGGTATTCCCTGCCCAGCTGGGGCCTCACTGCTAGCTGCCCCACCAGTAGATCAGGGCAGGAGGCTGAGACCCCTCTCTTCCCTGCAGCTCATTCCAAGCCCCGTACCTTAATCACCTGATTAGGGCATGGGGCTGGGACCTGACTCTTGCTGGGGCAGGTCCCAGCCCCCTCTCCATGATCACAGAGCAGGGACTAGGGAGTCTGTTCCCAGTCCCCACTCTGAAATTGCAGAGTCGGACCCAGAGGGTAGTAATTGACAGAAGTCAATCATCATGGTGCTCTGTGACCAGCGGGGTCCGCCAAGGCTCTGTCCATATTGTTCAACATCTTCATTAACGATGTGGACATTGGAGTCAGAAGCGGACTGGCCAAGTTCGCCAATGACACCAAACTTTGGGGCAGAAGACAGGAGAGTGATCCAGGCAGACCTTATGATGACGGGCTGAAAGCCATGGGGCTCTTTAGCCTGGAAAAGCACAGGCTCAAGGGTGATCTGATGGCCACCTAGAAGTTTATCAGGGGTGTTCACCAGGATCTGGGGAAACGTTTGTTCACCAGAGCACCCCACGGGATGATGAGGTAGAACAGTTATAAACTAATACAAGATCGTTTCAGGCTGGACATAAGGAAGAATTTCTTTACTGTCCAAGCCCCCAAGGTCTGGAACAGCCTGCCACTCTTGCTGGGATCCTATGACCTCAGCTGACTTCCTGCCCTTTGGGCAGGGGGCTGGACTCGATGATCTTCCGAGGTCCCTTCCAGCCCTAATGTCTATGGAAATCTATGAAATGGATGTTAAAATGGTCAGTGGAAAATTCTTGTGGTGCAATGACTCTCAGCTGATGGAGGCAGCACACCTTCCTTTCATACCAGTTCTTCCCATCAACCCTGGGTGTAAAGACAGGAAAATGATGCATCACAGATGTAGGTTAGGATAGGAAGGAGCAGGAGATAAGAATAGGAAGCTCCACCATAGCCAATGCTCTATTGGCATAAGGCCATCCAGTGTGCATCAGTAGCATAAATCAGAACTGCTTCTCCCCACGTTACACCACCCCTGGGTGGCACAAGTGCAAGGAGCCACAGAGGACTCTCTGCAACTTCTTTCTGTACTGAATCCAAGTGGAGGACAGTAGATCCTGCCCTCTGAATTCACAGAAAGTTTGCAGTAAGCTGCTTCCCATTAAGACAGACTTAACACAGCTATTCCTTTGGTTAGGAACTTCATTCTTCAATATGTTCTACTCTATCATTGCGTTGCCCATTGGCAAATGCAGTGGATGAGAGTGAGGATACAGTCCTCATAAATGTAGGAAATGTTGAAATCAGAGTCCCTGAAAATGTCTACGGTATATGTTGGGAAAGAGGCTGAGAATTTAGAGAGAGCCTGAGGGAGTTAAGTGGGTTTCAAGGAAAGTGAGACGCACAATCTCCCCTTTCTATTCATCAGGGAATAGTTGCAGTAAAGGTTGGGGTGAGGGGAACTGTGAAACAAACAGCTAAAAACAATGAGGAATATTGGAAATATGCAATGATTTCACTGCTTTAAACATGGTCTTTAAATACTCCTTGCTACAGTTATATCTATAATTGTAAAGTGAGAGATTATAAGAAAATGGACATATTGGATGAGATTTGTCTGGTCTTCCTCCCTTATTTAAAAAAATAAGGGACATTATAGGCAGATCATATGCAATAACACAGCAATGAAAAATGATAAAGAGGAGGACATCTGTCTCATGCAGAATTTATATTTAGTGCTTAACAGTGGGGATTTTTTCTTTTTCCCCGTCTAGTTCTGCAGATCAGGTCATTGGAGGAGTAAAGGATTATATGAACATTTGCAGTGAGATGTGGTATTATTTGGGTTTGAAGCCAATGAATTGTGAAACACTGATAAAAATGAAGACAGATGACAAGTACTGCAAATCACTGCTGTTGCACCCTTTTTGATCACAGCAAGCAGCTGACAATTCAAAAGAAACATGTTACGATCCAGAAATGTATTGTTACAATTTAGCTTGAAAGCTTTTTTCTTCCTTTGAGCTTTTTCTATCTTCCCTGTAAACAGTCATCAATAGAAATGGCCCGTTGATTTGGCCGGCCTTGTACTTTAGGAAAGCCCAAATGGAAAGTCCAATTCTGAGTTCAGCTCCATCTCTCTAATGAAGATGCATATCTAAATCTTTCATCACATCAGAGTTGTTACAAAATAAACCCATTTAAACACAAATTATATGCAGGAACCCTTTTACCCACCAGCAAAATTAGTCTGTCTTGAAGTGCACATAAAGAAACGGTGAATGACAGTGTATGATAAGAAGCAAAGAAAACCTATTTCAAATTAAACTGCAGTAAGTAGATCCAGGGTAAGCATTTGGCAGAGCAGTGGGATTTAAAAAATATCTACATGTTACTTACCAGTATCCTACATGGTTAGTTGCATCACACAGACATTCTTACCACTTTTTAGGAAACTAAAAACCTGCATATTGATCATTATGTATGCACTAGCCAATTGCCTGTCAGGAAGGAGGGGAGGGGGAGGGCTGGAGCACTGCCACCCAGCACCCTGCAGTGCCACTATGCCTTTGGCCCTATGCATCCCCCGACCCCCCACATCCCCCTCACCCTGGCACCAGTTCCAAGGAACAGGAGGGGAAGGCGAGCTTGCATGAGCTGACTGCCACTGGTCTGCATCTGGTTGCAAGTAACATCTTCCGTTCCCTGCCTCCCCTCCTTCTCTTCTCCCTTGCTTCCTGCCACCCTACCTCTGCCAGCTGTAGTCAGGGTCAGGAGGTGGCGGCAGCAGAGGGGGACGAGGGCATGGTGGCAAGGTGGTGCTGGCACCAGAAAACCCCACATTCCATGTCCCGCTCCCCTCTTTCCCTCCCTTCGTTCCCCCTTTCCTGCCATCTCCCCCTCTCTGCTGGTGCAGGGAGGATGGGGACAGAGCACTGCTACTCACCGTCCCATGCCACCACCTTACAGGAGCCGGGGGCAAGCTTGCCCCACTGTCCCTGCCACCGGCACCCTAGCTGCCTCCCGGGAGCAGGGGAGGGGAAGCTTGCCTCGCCATCCCCTCCGTCCCCCGTGCTGCTGCCACCTCCAGGGACTCCATCCCCACCATCATGGCTGTGCTCCACTGTGCCACCACTGCTGCCTCCTGAAGCATTCTGATTGGCTGCCAAGACAACCAATGAGAGTGCAAATAAAGCATTATGGACGGACGGACGAAGGCTTTTATAACACTAGAATTAGTCTTGAACTGCTGCCCCAGGTACTCTCAGGACAGGTGTTCCCTGCTTAGAGTTGACACGTGATCCAATTTTAGCCATCCTTTGCCTCACTGAAAGACTGTCACCCAGTGATTACACTTTTCATTATCTACTCAACCTAATTCAATATTCCCAACATTATCTTCTTTGGAGGATACTTACAGACAAGAAGACTCCAAAGCATCGCGCCGGATTCATCGCAAGAGTCTATCGTCAGAGCACTCTGCCAGCAAAAACCAGTGGTTTTCCACCGGACAAACAGTAAGACAAGGTCTGTACTGCCCCAAATCTCTTCAAGCATCACAGGGAATTTGTTATGAGCTGATCCATGTTAAGATTTAACAAACCACTGTTTCTTCTGGTGAACTTTTCCTAGCTAACCTTGGATACAATGGTGACCTGGCACTCTGCTATGTAACTGTAAAGGAGCAGAGTTGTGCTGCCTGGAGCTATGTTGTGTCTCTGTTGTAACAGTCATATTCTGTCCTTTGAAGTTTTCCTGCCACGCCTTTTGATGGTTAGAGAGGTACCACTTTGGGAGACGTTAAAAGCTCACAAGGTCCACTTATTTTCTCAGGGCTCCACCATCCCCATTCCCTGCCCTAACCACACCAGATATCCCAGTTTGTTATTTGCCTATTAGACCGAGAGTCCAGTCTTAGTCGCATGGGCCCCCTAGTTGGGGTCTCCTACTGAGTTGGCTGCTTGCCCCACTCTTCCACACAAGGGTCCCAAGACAGTCGCCTCTCAGTTCCTATACTGCCTTTACCTCCAGGGTCAGGATGGACTCACCTCTCCTGTAGGTGTAATCTCGTCCGCATCTCTTCTCCCTTCTAGGGTCCCGGAGCAGTTCTCTTCGCCCCTCAGGACTAGACCCACTGGCAGAGTGGTCTCCTCCGTTGCTGCACCAGGTCTCCTCAAGTAAGTTTGGGGACCGAGGTTTTCCTCTAAAACTCAGGGTTGGTTCCCCCTCTTGTCCTATCTTGGTGTCCTCTTTATCTGCACCTCACTCTCCTTTTCCCCAGACTGACTTCAGATGCTCCCTCAGCATCCCTTTAAATTCCCTTGCGTCTCCACTGTGTCCCCCACGGCAGCATCTAATTCACTGCCTTCTGGACACAGCTGTTTTCCTTTATCTTTTTTGGCACGGTTTTTCTCTTTTCCATCTGCTGTGCTGTTTTAATTCTCCCAGACTCGAACTCCGGCAGCTGGGCTTGCCACAGCAGCCTTTGAACTACTGTGGCCCCAGCTGCTTCCTTTAGTTTATTGGGGCACAGGGCATTTCCTGCCGCAGATTGGCATGGTTTCTTCAGCGTCCTCCAGTAAGTTTTGTTTCTTTGCTTTACTGTGGCAGGGTGTCTTGGCCACCCTGATACAATGCAACAACCGTTGGAGTTACCAATACTATTTAGTGAGTAATACAGACTACACATGACTGTGGTGAAGCCACGCTGCATGCATGTTGACACAAAAACGGGTACAAGTGAACTTCACGACTGGTAGCCAAGTTGTAGAGGCAGTGAATGATTTCAGTTACATAGGACCCCGTGCATCTGTTAGTCGAAATAAATCTTTAGTTCATTAACTAGCAAGACTCGATACTAAATGGGTTAAATCATCAAATAATCAGACAATCAATGTACAGTAAAACCTGTATTAACCCCCATTTTAGTAACCGGCATTTCTATTAACTGGAATTTGCAGATGGACGTGGTTGGGGGGGCAGAGAGCTCACATGCCACTGCCACCCACCACTCTGCACTGCCAGTGCTCCACATCTGGCCACCACCACACCCCAACCCTCTTCCCTCTACTCCACCTCCCACCCCCCACACTGGAGTCCAGCTGAAAACCCGTGCCTCAAGCAACCAGGATTTTTGTATAACTGGCACGCCATGTTCCCCACTCATGCCAGTTAACACAGCTTTTACTGTATTAATATTAAGGATAAAAAGAAAGTCAGTATGCTATTGAGCTGAGGAACCTGTCTTCACTGAGGAGCTTGAATCTGCTCAAATGTATACACTAGGTATTTACAATAGCCTATTCCATACATTAAACAAACCCTTAAGGAACGATTTCTGCCCATCGCTTATGTTATTTGGAAAAAAAAATATTCTAAAAGCTTAGCAAACTTAAACACATCTGTACTGCCTCAACTCAGGTGCAGGGTTCTTGTTTATTGAGCTTCTGTTAGTTTATCTTCTCCTGTCTTTTTGGCCTGTTTCTGCACTTAGCACCAAGGATTATTATGTTATCCTACTGCGAATTTAGCATAAGTAAAAAGCGTTCTAGGAATATAAAGCACTGGCTTTATTCAGTTCTCCTGCTTATCACCTTGGTTATTATATCAGAGTGACGCAGTTGCTTAACAGATACACAAGGTTGAAATGAAAGCATTCGCATAACAGCTATAGTTTGTTAACAAAATATATAAGCAGAACTATCAAATGAATATGAATAACATGGTAATAGTTTAGGAAAGGCACACCCAGGATCTCTTCAGGGGGTTAGGCTAGATGCTCCTTGAAGTTACTTCCAGCTCCACGATTCTACCTCTAGCACTACTTGAATTGTAGCCAAAGTTTTCTATCCACATGCTGTAAATAAGTATTTCTAAATCACCACCATGTATGAGGTCATTTTACACATTTTGGGCTTTGGACAATCACTCCTAATTTGAATTATATGGATGTTCTTTCTGCCTAGTAATGTTTTTTAAATTTAAAAAGTTAATAGATTAATAAATACCTTTAAAATGGCATATATTACTTGCCTGCTTCCTGGTAATGGGGTTCATTTTGGATAACGGGTTCATTGTGATTGTTCAGAATAGGCATAATTATGGTTTATCCTATGTGCATGAGTAATACAGAAATCTGTAGCAGCATCACAAGGGAGGTTTCCACATAGAATTTTTTTATCATCCATTGCTGCATAAGTGTTAGGACACCTAGTATTCAAACCTGGATTTTCTGCACATGTATATGGAAGCCTATGACAAAGCACCAGCAGGCAGCAAGCTAAGCACTCCCCAGCTCAGCCTGGGCCCTTCCTTGAGGCTACCAGTGGGGATCCAAGGCTAGGGACAGAAGTTGTACATAAACCAGTTTACGTGATCAGAAATTGGTTTAAACCTGTAACAGAGCAGACGCTGAATGCACATAAACCAGTTTCAAAATGGCTTAAACTAGTTTAAGATAAACCTGGTTTGAATGTAGTATCAGACTTAACTGGTTTAACCTAAATCAGCGTATGAAACTTCTGTCCCTGTTCTAGTTAAATCACAGTGCCCAAGCATTTTGCAACCCTGGGCTGGTGGTGGTGTCTGCTCCAGAGAGCGGGGCTGGCCCCACCCCTCTGCTCCCTATCTGGAGCAGTGAGGGCTGGCTGACAAGATGGCAGGGAGGGGAAACCCGGCTGGGGTTGCAACCCAGTCTACAGTGTGGGACTGCCTCCTCCCCCCAATCCCCTCTGCAGACAAACCCTGGCTGGGGGCTGGGGCCAGAAAGGGGGGGTTAAACAGCCCTTCCCCTGCTCAAACTTACTGCTGACTACAACTCTGGACTACAAATCCCAGAGGCACCTGGAAACAGGAAGAGGAAGTGATGAGCAACCCAGCAGAGTCCTGCCGCTGTAATTCTGGACTGCACATCCCAGAGACCTCAGGGGACAGCAGGAAGAGGAGGTGAACACACAGCCAGAGAGCCATGCTCCAGGCCTCCCCAGCTTCTAGTCTGAGCCACTGCAGGCATGTGGCTGCATTTCCTGTATCAAAGGTAAATGTCTCTTCACTTTTCTTTCAAACTAATCTGTTCCTTTTAAACTAACCTACAAAGACTGAATCTCTTCATCCTTGGGCTTTTTGACTGTCTATACGTAGCCCAGGTGACCTGGATGGAGCAGGGATTTTATAGACTTCCCACCACAATTCCCTGGTGGGAAGTCTATAAAACCTCCCATTGTCTACAGGGCCTTATCCTACCAACAGTGTCATTGGGCTTTGCTGTCTTGGTTTTGCTGTCCTCCTGCCTATTCCTGGTTGCTTCTATTCCATCTTAGCTCTCCTGGCCTTAATTGATTTCCCTGATGACAACCTTGTCTTAATCCTGAGCGTTCTCATACTTGGACTAATACCCAGCTTGACTTTGACTTCCACTCCCATAGACCAATGGCTTAGCACAAACCACTCTGGCTGACTGCCTATGCCCTGGTTAGCCCTTACAACAAGACTGTTTATCCATGCTGCAGCATGCATGCCCCTAACTGCTTAAAGCCTGATCTTGGTAAGTGTTAGAGGGCAGGAGAGAGAAGTGGCTAGCTCACATCTCATTAATTTTTGTTAGGATGGCATGGCCACAGATAGGTATTGTAATGTCAGAAATGTAACACTGGCACACTTACTTATATCCCTTTACAGGGCCATGTGACAAGTGTGGTGCCTGACAGGTTTGTATTGCTGAATGAAATTACCAGTAGCTGCAGTAGATCCAGGTACCTCTTATAAAAATCACTTTGTTAGTCACCTCTTGGATGAACAGCAGCCAATTCATTAAATATTTTGCTGTCAGGACCCATTATTGTCAACAGTATTGTAAAGAAAATGTACATTGAGCCCCACACTGAAAAGGACTGTTGAAGATAACATTTGGGATGCAGTGTCAGTGACCCCATGTTTGGAATTAGGCTGAATTTCTTAATGCAACTTGACAGTATGCCAGTTTACCAGAGCCTCTGACATACACTAGGGGCAATAACACTTAACTAAGTGTTCATCATTGGAAAGATTGGGCAATTTCCCTGTTCCAGCAGCCTATACTAAACTGCTTATATTAGTTAAAATATAACTACGGTGAGCAGTAGAAATGATTTCTGTACATGCTCTCTGTTCCCTGGCTTCACTACTGTGATTTACAATGAATCAATGTATCTTTATTTGTATTTGATTAAAATATCGAGCAGTATCATGCATACTTTTCCTTAGGTGCCAGGCTATCAATACCATATATTTTGGTATTTGCTCCTGCTGACAGGAACAAAATCGAAGCCTGCGAAATGCTTTTCTGGCAAAGGTTCTTGAGTCATCTTTTCCATCCACGAGTTAAAAACATCTATATGAGAAATATTATTGGAGACAAGCTAGACACCAATAGGCACAAATCTATATACTTTGATCACAGTAGAAATTAGGTGCTTAAATCCTATGGATCTGCCACCAGTGCTGCATCCAGATAAGCATGGACATTTGGTTCCCCAGGAGCAGCTAGCGGCAGTGCACCTTGTTCTGCTACTAGTTGCCCAGGGGAGTGCCTGTGCCAGGTGCACTCTGGCACATGGTAGGTTACCCTGGGTGGGGTAAGTGAGCCTGGAGCCACCACCGGGCTGGCCTCAGCAGACTTGCCTGGGGGTCTCCTGGGGCTGCAGCAGTGGTAATCCTGCCACTCAGATCCTGGCTGGCAGCTATCGTGCAGCTCTGGCCAGCCGGGCTCTGGTTCTGAGCAGTGCATGCTGCCCCCACACGCACCACTCCACTTTTTTTTTCTGCAAGGGTTTTTTTAATCCCTGGATATCCAGGGGTCAACCCTCTGCCTCCGTGCTACTCCCTTGCACAGCACAGAGCAGCTGAATTTGCAGTATGTGGCACTGCAGACCAGCACCACATACCGCACAACTGTGCTCATTTGGACACGGCCCACATGTCTTTCCACTAAGTTGTATGGGTTTGAGATGAAACCCTAAATGGATAGTAAGGGTGAAGTTCTATGTTACACTTGGACCGTACTAAGGGCACTTAAAACATGAGCATCTGCATATTAAAGCTTGTTAACTTACGCTAAGTGATCTCTGAGCAATGTATAGTCCTTCAGCATCCCAAGATGCACTGCTTCCCCTGCCCACCTGAGCAGAGATAGAGCCCAATACGGTCTAAGTATAATGTGTAACGTCCCCCTAACAGACTTGTGATGGGACATGAGGCTTACAATAAATAGAATGAAGGTGTTTTGTTCTTTCTATTTTTAAACTTCTGTTTATAATCTTTATTTACCAAGTCATTTCCGAGTTTCTAAATGTTCCATGATTTATAGATCTGTAGCAGGCTTGCCTTTTGGAGCTTGGGTTGAGTCCCAGGCTTGAAATTTTGCTGTTTTGATTGGTGGAGCCCATCCACCAATTCAGAGGCAGCAAGAGGAGTTAAGTCCCCCTTTCCTGAGTGGAGGGGGAAGACCTCGGGGGCAGAGCCCTGGGAAGTATAAAAGGAGCTACGTGCCCAGCATGAGGGTGACGCATCGGGGATGGAGAAGAGAGAAGAGCAGGGCTTAGAAGAGCTGAGGAGAGCTGCTCAGCAGAGCGAAGCAGTAGCCTGGAAGAGCCCCTGAAATCTCCATCAGTGGGGAACGGCGGATGGCTCCAGCAGCTAGGCTCTCGGTGCACAGCATGATGCACGGTGTCCAGATCCTAGGACCTGCATGAGGTGGCTCAGGTCTTGCAACCTCTGGTATATGGCCAGAGACACGGTGCACAGGCCAGTGCACATAGCAGGATCTTTGAAGCGCTTGAGCAGCTCAAGTCCTCAACCCCCAGCACAAAGATGGGAGCTTAGTGCAGGAGGTGCTACACAGAGGGTCAGGAGCAGACCGAGCCTGGTGCTGCAGACATGGCTCAGGCCTCTAACCTGTAGCAAAAGGTTGAGTCCGGGGAGCCAGACAGCACTCAGGCTACTGAGCCAGCAGACGGGGCTGATCCAGAGGCCCCAGAAGCCCTGCATGGAGGAGCCCTGTTCCAGGGGACAGCAACCCCACCCCCAAAGCCCACTGTGGGCAAGAGAGCAGCTTGGTGCAGAGGACGAGGGCCACCCTCCAGGCCTGGGGGCCATGAGTTGCCACAGGGGAGGGTGAGTCCCCCCCCGGTTAGTTAAGGGCTCCTGAAAGTAGAGGTCCCACTAGGAGGTCCCCCCTGAAGTTACCAGCTTCCTTGAAGGGCTTGGGAAAGAGCCCTAGGGCATTGAGGTTTCCCCTTGGGATTAAGTTTATCTTTGAGGTTCTTGCACCATAAGTGGTGTGATGTCATGCCTGGTACTTTGTGACCTCTCATGTTGTAAATTAGTAGGTGAGTAGAGTCCTAGGGCTCTGCTGGGACCCCCTTTTGCTATTATTTCACTTGTTTATTTGTATTTATTTGTGGCTTATTTATTATTCACTTATACGTATCTATGCTTATTTTAGGGTCTGTCTGTTTCAGATCAGATACTTACCTGTATCTGAAGCACTGGTGTAAGGTTTTATAGCATTTACCCAGAGGGTATTGTTTATATTATTAGTTTAGATATCATATATATATATATATATATATATATTAATTACACATGCTTATATCCATGTTTCTTTCCCTTGTGATAGGTTAATGAAAATAAATGTGTTTGTAGTTAAGTCCCCTGACTGTCCTGGACTGCTTCTATAAGGACGGAAGGGAACTGAGCGGTCTGCAGTTCCCCCAGGGCACACCTCCTAGCTAACAACTCCCTTCAGCTGGAGAAGAGGGGTATATACCCGAGTACACCTGTGCTACAGATCCAGGTAGGATTTAGTTAATTAGTTCATAATTAACCAAGTTCGCTTCCATTTCTAGTCACAAACATGTAAGACCTCTGCACTGATGTTTACTTTTGCACCTTTAAAAATGTAAATGATTTATAAAAACCATGTTAGCTGCAAAACATAATTCAGATTGCTTGCAAATATTTAAACAGAAGTGAGTACGCCTCTCTCTTTTAGAGGCCTTTTGAAATCAAAGAGCAATTGCTTAGCCTTAAGAGCTTGTCACTCTAAACCTATATTAAAAATGATAAGACGTCTCATTCATAATGGCTGATTTGTCTAGAAACCGGTGGAAATGTACAGAAAGCTTTAAACTGTGGCATTTTATTTGCTATTAATATGTCTAACACCTTTTAATATAAGGAAGAGTTCATCTCCACCCTCATCAGGGAGTTTTTCAGGCATGAGAACTTCAGGCCAGAGTCACGTCTGTGCCATCTTTATAAGCTTTCCGAATGCCTTATTCTTAATCACCTCTCACCCCATATCAAACAGCATCTAATACCAAAACAAGCCAAATTCAGACCAGGCAAGTCCTGCACTGGCCAAATACTAAACGTCACCCAGCATATAGGTTATGATCCCTTTCTTGAATCCACCTTCTATCAGCAGTATATGACACACATGACACTGAAACCTGCTTGCCAGAGTCTACAATATGATGCACGACTATCACCAAGTGCAGCTCGTTCTGGGGCACCAGATTGCCAACGAGGGAGGGGAGGAAGATGGTCCCCCTGCGGCCAATCGCCAGCACTTCCGGTTTCGCGACTGGCACTTCCAGGGGGTGCACAGCCGATCTCAGGGGGTGCACTTGCACCCCGCTATGCATTGCCAATGAAATGGAGCCACTGGAGACAATGAAATGGTCTCCCACAGGATAGTATGCTTTTTAACATATAATACCAATGACCAACCTATACAGGAGGAGCTTCGTATATGCCAATGATCTATGCATCACATCACAAGAGAAGGACTTTACCACTATTGAGAACAGACTGACATGCACTGAGCAACCTTTCAGATTATTACAATAAGAACCAGCTTTGTGCCAACCCAACCAAGACTCAGGTTACAGTCTTTCACCTACACCAGAAAGAAGCCAAACGGAAATTAAACATTACCTGGGATGGAATTCCAGTGACAAATCTCCGGTACCCTGTGTACTTGAGGGTTACATTGGACCAAACACTTGCCTTCAAAGCACACGTAGAAAAGACTAAAGGGCAACTCAGCATCCACAGCAACATACTTCAAAAGCTGGCCACCTTAAAGTGGGGAAAGGACCCAGCTACATTACAAAACACTGCTATTACCATGTGTTACTCCACTGCGGAGTATGCTTGTCCAGTATGGGAACTATCAGTTCATGCCAGGAAATTAGACCTAGTTCTAAATGACAGCTGTCATGAAATAACAGGATGTCTAAAGCTAACACCAAAGGATAGCCTGTACTTACTAGCTGACATTGCACCACCAGATATGATAAGAAAGTAGGGGTGCACTAATAGAGATTTTGAAGGTCTAGTACTGATAGCCAGCTTTAAGGAGGCATATCAGCCAATACTGATCTGATTTCTAAGACATCTGCGTGCAGCTGGTAAGTCCATTGTGGTGGAAGGGGAGGGGGGAGGGAAGGGGCATGGTGGGGGCAGACCAATGTCTCCACAGTGAGGGAGGGAGTGGGGCAAGGGGCACAGGACAGAGCAGTGCCACTTATCTGGGAGGCATGGGGGGGGGGGGGGGGGGCGGGGGGGGGCGCCCCGGGGGGGGGGGGGGGGGCCCCCCCCCCGGCGGGGTGGGGGGGGGGGGGGGGGGGGGGGGGGGGGG
>JAGPOW010001296.1:27946684-27988198 GCA_030014935.1 Caiman crocodilus | reverse complement strand
CCCACTGACCCCCTAGCCTCTACAATGCCCCGGCCCCCATCACTTACCTGGTTCTCCCGTTTGACCGACGGTCCGGGCTCATTGGCTGTCGCAAGGCCTTTTTTTTTTCTTTTTTTTTTTTGTAATGATCCTTCCGCAGGTGTACCTCTACAAGAAAGCTAGCCAAAAAGAAAGATCACAGAAGATGGAATACCCCAAGCATTCACTCTATGGTCACACAGAAGTAACCAAACAGCTTAAGCACAAAAGAGTTTTGTGACCGGTATTGCACCCTTGGACACAAAGGCCAACAGAGCATGACTGAAATTATTGGAAGAAAAAGATTACGTGTAATTAGGTGCTTGGAAATGGATCTGGAACCCCAAGAGGACCTTTGCAGAGGGGCTGATGGACTGGTAAATGTGGTGGTGCCTGAACAGCCTGCACATGCAAACTGGAAGATCAAAAACAAACATGATCAAATGGGGCTACTCTAATGACACGAATATAGGCAAGTGTGGTGAAGTGCAAGCCATGGGGCACCCGCTCACTTGCCAACTCCTTGGTGAGACCTGTACGAAGGAAGACCTTGCTGCAGTCAGGGAAAGAGCCATTGCTTGTGCACAATTCTGTATAGCCTTGTTTGGCTATAACAAAACTCCAACCTTACCAGCTATACAACAACATTTCTTTCATCCTGGGTCCTAGCTTCTTGCTTGCAAGTCCCAGAGGTAGCAGGACCCCAGCCATTCACTCTGCTACAGCCCCGTTGCTGCAGAGCTCAGACCCTGTGGCTTGCAGTGCCAAAATGACCTTCTTGGCCCTAGCATTGGCTATAACCTCCTAAGCCTTGCCCCTTCTGACCAGATGGCTCCCCAACCACCCATGGGGGTTTCTGATTCGGGGCCTGATAGCTAGTTCACCAGGCAGCTTCCAGCCTGCTTCAGTTACACTTGTAATCTCTGGCTCCTGGGTGCTTATTTCCCTGCAGATAGATCATTAAGGGTCGTATCCCCTTTCTCATGGGGAACTCTTACTGCTGCTTTCCCCTTAAAGTAATGGGGGAACTTTGGCTCCCTGTTAAAGGCCCATTTTATATATAGTGGGCCATATCTATATCTGTGTGTGTGTTTTACATCTGGCTACAAGATATTGCATGAGGTTTTAAATACCAGTGAAGAAATCTTTAATGCCAGGGATGCTGATCAGGCAGACAACCTGGGCCCGGTGTTATCAAAGACTCTGAGCAGGCATGTCAGCCTGAGCCAAGTACAACCACAGCCACACCTGCAGCAAGTCCCAGCTAACGAATTCTGCCCGAGTTCATCCTGATCGGCTGCTGGGAGCACATCCTACCCCTTTACCACCAGCTGGGGTCCTGGGTCTGCAGGCCAGTCAACGGCTCTGCTGTGACAAGCCTCCCGGTACCTGTACTCTGGTTCCTGGTTTTCAGCTTGCTTCTGGACTTTGGCTTTGGCTGCCCCTGTGGTTCCATGTCCTGCCACAGCCCTGAAGATTGCCCCTAGATTGGTACTCAGCATCCTAATCCTGGACTGTGCTGTGGACTCTGCTTTTGGATCTCCCGCTGGCTTTGGTGTATGGCCCCAGCCCTTTGACCCAGTCCCAGGCCTTGCTTGCCCTCAGTGGTTTAACCACTAGGCCAGACCACCTATGTCCCAGTACCTTACAATTAGCAGCCACCCAAGACAACTGTTAGTTTATGACTGAACTGGTTGATACTATTTATTTCACTGTTATATGTCAGATTCGTTCAGATGAGGATCTGGCCTCAGACTCTTCAACAGTATGAGATACTAACATGGCATCATGGTAGCCCAGACATAAAAATGTATAGAAATTAATAATGACCTGTTTATAAGGTTTACCCTCACTGCAGCTTTCCTTTTACTAGAAGTAAAATGAACCCCAGCTATAGTTTGTACAGACAACGGCTGCATTCTCAGCTGCTGCAATGGATATCAGAGTATGTTGATTTACCTCGGCTGAAAAAGCTGAACATTTAGCCCAGCTGGAAGGCTTATATTTATTAAGTTCTTTGGCATCATTTTGATGGCAGGTTCCATATAAAACTATTGTATTATTATTATGCATTAAAGAAAATAGGATTACTAATACCATACCCGTGGCATCAGTATCTGCCATTAAGAATACAGGAAATTTTTTCAGATATCCTTCTTCAATACAATCAAAAGAGCATTTATTATGTTGTTGCCAACCCTTCCATTTTAGTCATACTTTTTTCTCTTTCCTTTCTGACTAACAAGTAAACAAGTCATTCATTGTCAGCCTTCAGAACGCACAAAGGAAAACAACGTTTATCGGAAATGAAGGTCGATTATGTCAATTAATCTTAGAGTCGTAGTTTACACTGTGCCTATTTTCATCCGTGAACATTTTATCCATATTGCAGTTTATTTTACATCGATGGTGCAACAGTGTGAACACCTCATAAGAAACCCATCCATTGAAATAAACAGCTTATGTGTCAAATTCTACTAATAAGCTGTTTACAAATAGCTACACAAACTTACAGTTGTTAAAAAAAAGTGACTGAGCCTGTTTTCAGAAATCAGTAGTGAGTTTTAGGTGCCTCTGGTTTTGTTTTGGGTTGTTTGGGGTTTTTTTGAATGACCCGATTGAGACCCCCCTCAAAAAATTAAATGGGCCTGTTTATCAAGAATTGCGAAGTCCCATGTTTTTTAATCAGGTCTACGTAATGTGGTTCAGGTCAGAACCGGCTGTCGATTTCTGAGCCCTTGGTCATGGGAAATAATTTTGAATAATTACTCAAATTTACACAAATTCTGAAGAATGAGTCAATTCTAGGCAATCATCATCTGCTTTTATGCAGTTTGGAAAGGAAAATTGAAGACAAATTTCATTCTTGAAGTATGATGCAGTCCAAAGTTGATTAGACTGCATCAACTTCAGCTTGATTTCCTAAATGTTCCTCATAACAAGTGATATTTCATAATATCATAGTCTGTGCTCAAATAATGAAGCATCTTCTCTGTGGGAGAATATAGAGCCACTAGAATGGTCATCAATAAAAATGCAACATCTTCCAATAATGATTGCTCATTACTAACCAGAATACTTCATCTTATCCCATACTGATGAAAGTAAAATAATTCCTATCTTGGATATTGCAATATAATAAACACATTCAACTCATCTCACATAGATTACTACAGTAAACAACCCTCAAAATTCAATAAATTTAGTGTCTATTTGCTAAACACTGACTTTAATGTCAGGCTGCTCCAAGCCCCACACCCTCCCAAGCCCTTACACAAGCCCCACCTCTCACACAAACCTCATCCCCACAAATCCCACACCCACCCACAACCCTTCCTCCCAACAAATCTCACACCCTGCATGTCCGGCTGCTAGGTGAGGTTGGACCTGCTGGTGGGAGCTGTGGCTTCAGGGGCAACTGCTGCACTGCAGCCCTGCCCCATGCCCATGCTGGTGCTGTGATATGTGGCCCCAGCCTGGAGTTTCCTGCTCCCAGGAACCACTTTGGGTGGTGTGATGATCTGGGAGGGAAGGGTGAAAATGGCAACAGGGGTGCGTGTGTGAGAGAGAGAGGTGGGGGTTACGGGTGGGGGAGTGCTCTGGGTAGAAGAGGTTACCAGAGCTGGGCTAAGAAGTCCCCTGTCCCCCTAGAGCCACCTGTGCAAGGGGAAGCCAGCTTGGAAGTGGACTGGCCAAGTTAGCCAATGATACCAAACTCTGGGGTAAAGCATCCACACCTGAGGACAGGAGGGCAATCCAAGCTGACCTTGACAGGCTCAAGAAATGGGCAGATGAGAACTAGATGGTGTTTAACACCGAAAAATGCAAGGTTCTCCACCTTGGGAGGAAAAACCTGTAGCATCCTTATAGGCTTAGCCATGCTACACTGGTTAGCACTATGGATGAAAGGGACTTGAAGATCATGATTGACCACAAGACGAATATGAGCCTTCCGTGTGATGCTGCAGCTAGTAAAGCAAGCAAAACGCTGGCTTGCACCCATAGATGCTTCTCAAGCAAAGCCCAGGACACCATTCTCCCATTGTACTTGGCCTTGATGAGGCTGCAGCTGGAGTACTGCGTCCAGTTTTGGGCTCCACAATTCAAAAAAGATGTGGAGAAGCTTGAGAGAGTGCAGAGAAGAGCCACGTGCATGATCACAGGTCAGGGAAGCAGACCCTATGATGACAGGCTGAAAGCTATGGGGCTCTTTAGCCTGGAAAACTGCAGGCTCAGGGGTGATCTGATGGCCACCTATAAGTTTATGAGGGGTGTTCACCAGGGTCTCAGGGGACAATTGTTTATCAGAGCACCCCAAGAGATGACAAGGTTGAACGGTTGTAAATGTCAGCAAAACCATTTCAGGCTGGACATAAAGAAGAATTTCTTCACTTTCTGAGCCCCCAAGGTCTGGAAGAGCCTGCCACTGGAGGTGGTTCATTGAATGCCTTCAAGAGAAATTTGGATGCTTACTTTGCTGGGATCCTATGACCCCAGCTGACTTTGTGCCCCTTGGGCAGGGGGCTGGACTCGATGATCTTCTGGGTCCCTTCCAGCCCTAATGTCTATGAAATCTATGGAAGGGAAAGGGTTTGCCCAGCCCAGTCCCTGAGACCCAGTCGAGGGCTTCCTAGAAATGGCAGGGGATCAATGGGGATCTGGGCACAGGTGCAGAGAGGAGAACAGGAAGGGCTGGCACGGCTCAGAGCAGCAGTTCCCAAACTCTGAATTGGTGGAATGCGCACCACCAATTTAAAACGGTACAACCTTAAGTACCATCAGTAACTTTTTTAGTTCAACTTTAAGTGCCATCAGCAAATTTTTGTCATATAAATTATAAGAAATCAACAAGTACCACTGACAGGTTTTTTTCATACCACTTGTGGTGCCCGTACCACAGATTGGGACCCACTGGCTTAGAACCACAAAGCATCAGGTGGGACAGCTGCAGGTGGACCCATGTCCTCATGCTGGGACAGAGCTGCTGGTGGAAGGAAGCGAGTGGGGGGCAGGCAGCGGCTGCAGATCAGGAGCGAGGGGGAACTGGCACTGGCAGGGCTGTGGGTTAAGAATGAGGAGCAAGAGTATGGGCAGGGGTAGGATACCGGCATCCCAGTTCTGCTCAGTGCTTCACATCCTGGTAAGCAAAGGGGGTAGGGGCAGCTCTGATTTTTCTATGATAAAAACACCAAAAGCAAACACCAAGTTATATAGATATTTAGAAGTCGTTTTAGTATGATGATAGAGGCACTAGTAGGGTTTCAAATTGCTTTAAAATTGTAAATATATCAATAAAACATTGCCCAACTGATCTCTCGATATATAGTGGCATCTCATTTTCATTGCAAAAGAACATGGATTTGGGGTATTTTAATGAGATACGTTACAAGTTTTTAATCAGAGAATTTGCAATTTTTAAACAGGGAATACCAGAATTTCTGCTGGTGAGGGAAGTGGTGGGACCCGGGCAGAGGAGTCTGCCCAGGGCCAGTGCCAGGGACCTAGCTGGAGAGCTGATAAGGTGGCTGACCTTGTGGCCATTTGGGACCAGGAGGGCACACTTCAACAGTTCAAAGCAAGCTGCTGCAATGAGCACATCTTCCAATATCTGCCAAGATGGCAGAGTGGGGGCACCAGAAGACATGACTGCAGTACTGTCCAAAGGCCCACTGTGCAGCCATGGCCCGCTGGCAGCTGGCCCAGAGGTGCAGGAGGCTCTGACACTGTGCTCGTACCACAGCCCAGGCAGCCGTGTGGTTCCTGTCTGAGCCTGGCAGGCGCACAGACGTGGAGCCGCAGGTCCAAGGAGGCAGATGCTGTTGCAGCAGGTCACAGCCAGGCTGTGCAATGGGTAGAGGGTGTAGGCATGAACAACGAGTGCCCCCGGCCACTGCGGGGGGGCACAACAGCGCTGGTGGCAGCAGAAGCGTGGCAGTGGAAGTGCAGCAGTGGCAGCAGGAGCGCAGCGGTGGTAAGTGGGGAGCTCTGGCGGTGAGCTGGTGAGAGTGGGGAGTAGGGAATGCCCACAGGGGCCACCAGCAGTGTTGGTGGTGCCTTTTCATAGGGGTGCACCACCATGCTAAGGGGGTGCATGTGCACCCATGTGCACCCCCTACACGTTTGCAGTGGGTGTAGGGGCCACTCTAGGTCAGGGCTGCTTCAGCAGTTGAGCTGGCACAAGCAGCTAGTATCCCTAGATACCAACTGGCCGGGTCTCAGAAGCTGCTGTGGGAAAGTAGCCCTGAGCTGCTCGCCAGGGCAGATTTTATAACACTGGGGAACTGGCTGAAGATCTGGAAGGAATTGAGCAAGGTCAGTTTGCCCCAAGTGGCATAATTTGCCCCCCACACAAGTGCATGTTCAGGCACATGTGCTGAGGCACAAAACTTGCACTACTGCTGTTTGAGCTGCTGCAAGCACGTGTTGCCTATATGTGTATATGCCTAGTGATTTCAAGTCATCTTATAAGCAGATAAATTATGACTCAGATCTTTAGATTAATGCAGTAGAGCTAGATTCAGCCTAGTAGCTCAGAAATGGTGTAGTATATAAACACAGAGAAACGGTATAGTTTCCCCTACTTTTTGCAACGGAAACTCTGTGGGTCAAGTCTGTACACTAGCTACCAGTTAAATTCTTTGGTAACTAGCAACGATCCCTGCCTTGCTAATAACCTGGTACCCAAGAGAGTGTCAGATGTAGCCATGAGAACATGTCATTTAAGCAGAAACACATAAAGAAATCACTTGACTGTAATGGATTTGTATGTTGGCTTTTGTCATAACAATTTAAGCAAAACTTTTTAATTAAAAGCAGGCTATTCAGACATTAAATGCTTTCTTCTTCAGCTGTTATTGTAAGGTAGTATGTGATATTTTGGGTTATTTATGATGTGAACTGAGCTGTCTTTAAAATTGTAATTCTTCAACTGTCAGCACATCCTTGTAAAGTTCAACAGATTCATAAATAATGAAAGTTAATATTCTACTACAATATTCATGTAGTTTTTAAAGGTGGATATATGTGGGCTGGGTATAAAAACATCATATTTTTCTGTTTTTACTTTAGGTTCAGACATTCCAGGAGTCATATTCAGAAAAGCTTTCTAATACCGTTATTAATAACCAACCTCTTTCTGTTAAAAGAATGAATTCAAGCATTTCCTGAATGCCTGAATCAGTTTAGAGGTTTTTTTTGGTATCTACCCAAATTTCAAAAGTAAAATAAGCCCTTCTGGCAGATACAGAAGTAACATTTCCAGTGTTGGTTTTCCAAGGACATCACCATACTGCAAATATTCATCCTTTGTTATTATGTATCTTTCCTACTTCCCATTCATTACAGCTTGGCAGGCTCCTTAAAAAAACCTAAGCAAATGGATTGATTCTTCCCTGCACAGCAGAGCTTCTTCAGCAATGGGAAAGGTCATGAAAGTATACTGAGTAGCATAAACATTCTGGCTACATCCGCATTAGTATTTATGCCTAAAAAATCCACCACCACTGATAAGACCCAGTATTGCTTGAACTGCAGGTGCAGATGATGGAAAATCCCAGTTTGGACTTCTCAACACTGGTTGTGTTTTACCGCTGGGTTTGTCTCACTAGGATTCAAAGATGTCTGACCAACATTGTAGTTAAGCGGTACTAACACGCTGACATGGTAAAGTCAATGATCTATTCTAGTACATGTCTACACAAAAATATGAAAGTATGATTACAGCACCCAGCATGTGTAGGATGCTGGATGCTCCCATGCTTAGCTTCCCTCTAGGTAGCACAGGTCATGTCAGGACAGGCTTCAGCATGGTTATTCAACTACAAGCCTGTCAGAGACCCTAGATGCAAATACGGAGTGCTGTCCTGCATTGAAGTCTATACTTGTCTTCATTACTGTCCCATCTGGTTATAGGGTACATTTTTGCCTAAAGTATACTGTCTTAAACATGTGGTAAATGGTTATAGTTAGCATCTACTGTATGTTAAAGCATCTATGCTGAACTTCTAGAGCAGGTTAATTCACATGTGCAGCTCATCTTTAAATCCTAATGCAGAGACAACCAAAGCCACTTAACCCTGTTCAGACCGAGTCAAGTTAATGTGGAGTTAAAAGGCCCAATGCTCACTGCTACTGTGTGCACAATAGCACCCGCTCTGTTGTTACCACCACAAGGAGACCTGAACAGGTGTTAGCCAGGGTGGAAATTCTTAGGGAAATAAAGGCTAGAATCAGCAATGCACATCAGGGAATTCTCCCTGAAATGAGAAATGAACGATTTTAAGTTGCGTAGGTAGAGAGATGGTTCTCACACTTGCCTATGTCTCAGTCCTTCTTTCCATACTAAGGTTACCCCTTCACCATCTAACATGGATTGAGCTGAAATTTCCTTGCAGTTTATAAATATAGGAGAAGGGCAGGCGGGGAGGAATGATCACATGATACTTGTGGTCATCCCGAGGTTGACAGATCTTAACTGCTCATTGCAAGGGTATGTATGCTAATTATTAGCTCTGAGGTTAAAAAAATGTTGCTGTAGTCATCCCAATGATCTTCCAGGTCTGTCTATATATTTAAATTCAGTATCTGAGTACTTCACATTCTCTAATGCATTAAAGAGTTTATTTCTTTGCAAGGTAGAAAAGTATGTTGCCCACCTTTTTGTGTATTAAGAGCTGAGGTATAAAGAGGGTGAACATTGAATCAAGGACTGCAGGGCTAACACCATCCAAAAAAATAGGCCTTCACAGGGGAGTTCAGAATGGTTGAATTATAACAGGTGATGCATAGTCCCAAGCAGCATCTCTTCCTTAATATGTTAAGTGGTTAGAATTTGCATCTGTCCATAGCATCTCTTTTTTTATATCTGGCTATATATGCCTTGCCTAGGATCACACTGGAAATCTGTAACAGAGAAGGAAATTGGACTTCATTAACTCCTAGGGCCCACGGTAATCCCCTGGCCACCAGCCAGCCGTCATGTTCCTTCACCTTGCACTAACGAGATGAGACTCTTTAACCAACAAGTATACTTTCAGAAACACATTTCTTTTTTAAAAAGTTTAAACTACAATTGACATATCAAGCCCTCAGACTGGGTCACTTGGGTTGCTGAAAGCTGGAATCAGAAAAACAGTATGACATTCTGGCATATAAGATGTTTAAACTTAACTTTGCAACTAATATGATGATGGTTTATGCTTGACTAAATGCCTCAGTATTTTCAATATTGAACATTTATGGGGGTTTTCTGATACTGAAATACATATTAAAACATATTTGAAATGGTACTGTTGGGTTTGGCAGAAGGCAGGAAGATGCTCACCTACTGGGGTTTGAAAAGTTGATTTCAAAGTTTTTCAGGGAGCTTTAATAGTGAAAGTGTAGCTTGGATCTACTTGGTAAATTAAGCCATTCTCTAGGTCTCTCTATATAAGGGGAGTGCTTTATAGTTAACCTGTATTGATAGCTAATCAGGCTTTGAGGAATGGCTGTTAGAAAATGCCCTGCACTTGATAGCCTCCTGGGACCATCCAAAGCCATGCTTTTAATTAAGTCCATCTAGGAACCAGGAAGCCTCCTGAGCACTTTCTTTTAAAGCTGTCATCATAAAAAAAGGGTTGGTCTTGTTTTAACTGAATGCTGAATATACTAGATCTCACTGAAAGGGGTTTTCAGAGCCTGGCCTATTAGTCCCCCAGCCAACTCTTGACTCATCAGGTATTTGTTCTCACACGCTTATTTCAGGGATAACACTTATCAACGCAACAATCACTTCCTGTACTCTGCTTTTGAACACATCTATCACAATTAAAAACTTCTTAGGCAAATAGACTTCCAGCTTTGTAGGGTGAAAAGAACGCTTCCTCCCGTGAACTTTCGGACCCCTGGGCTTAGCCAAAAGGCAGAGGAGTAACAGGGCAGCTCCACACCTTGGACAATGCTGGCACACAGGGCAATCCTGGTGGCTGTGGTGCTGGTGGCAATGGCATGGCCAGCCAGCGGCAGTGGTGGATATTTTTGCATCTCATCTCTCCGCCGCCAACAACAGCAGCAGTATGGAAAGCTGCCAGGGCCACTGCCCCCTGAGGACCCCTCAGTTGCACTACTGCCAAACGCCTGCCTTTTTACAATAAACACAAACGTTCAAAGCCGGCCCAGGTCTCCTGCTTCTAGACTCTCTTGCAAGTTGACGTCGTTTTTTACCCTTCCAGGTTTAATGAGTGCTAGTTGACAGGGTGCTTTAGAAATCCTGTTGTCTGAAATGACTCGCTGATCTTGAACCTGCTTCACAAGGGCAATTGTTCAAAAAAAAATCGATGTTTTAACATTTCTAAAAGAGAACAAGATTGGCAAAATAACAGAAGTTAATGGCGCTAGACACAAACCTGCATTTGCCTTCACAAGTAATAAGTGAATGGCAGACCTGGTTAGATTTGTAATCTTCCACTGTTACTGCTGCATAACAAATTAATGCCAGTAAATTTTTGCCTTTATAGTTGGGAGGTACACAGCAATCTATCGTATCGTGTTAGAGAATAGTTAATATTCCAAGCAGTAAAAAAATAATGCTGGAGGGGCAGCTATATCCCCATAAGGAACTTGGGTAAGAAAGGTGAGGAATACAAAATGTTACAGGCTTCTGTTCCTAGGAGAGCATGCTGGTTTTTTCTTCCATTTATTAAACTGTTCACGTACTCATTTACATACCAGTAGTTCTTTCAAGTCTGCTAACGATACCAAAGCAGAGGACCTTCTTGGTGAAACCTAAGTTTAAAAGAGTTTTTAAAGGCCGAATCATACACAGTTTTTTAGCCAGGTTCTTAATCAATTCTGTTTTTAAGAACTGCTCAGTAAAGTACCTAGCTCTTTCCTATCTTTGATAAGGTTAGCAGGGTGCAAATTAGGGGAGAGCTTGGGAGGGGGGGAGCTCAGCCCTGCCATATGAGACAAGAGCCCGCCTGTAAGATTTGAAAATCATGAACCGTGGGGGTCTCCAACTGGATTGCTCCTTCCAATGAACTGGTTTAATTTTTTTTGCAGACCACTCTCCCCCCACCCCTCCCAAGAGTCAAAGTGTAATGCGAACCGTGAAGGTGAGGGTAGGAGAGTACAGGTTTTATTCTAGCTCTGACGGTGTCAGCTGGTGCTGTGGGTACTCAGCCCCTCTCAAAATCAAACCTTGTAGGTCTCGAGTTCTGGATACTTCTGAAATTCAGCACTTGGCTAAACTGGGGCACATAAAGTCTCTCTGTACAGTGCTGTACTGCTTGTCTCATTCTTACAGGAGTTATGGTTTTAACAAGTAGTTTTCGTATGTGCAAAGGAGTCTTTTCTAGAGCTGTTAAAAGAATACAGTCTGCTCTGTGAAAAAAGAGAAATTCTACAGCTTTCCCTCACTTCGAGATGGTTATAAGCACAAAGGTGGTTAGCCATGTTAGTCTCAAGTCAGGTAGAAGATAGCCCCCTCCTGACCCATGTCCTGCCTTTCAGATGGTTATACGGATGAATGAAACTCTGGAAGGAGATATCTTGAAACTAATACATAAAAATGACTGGCTGGTACTGGGTACAAAACGTTTCCGTGGTTGTCAGCCTAGGATCTTTGGGTTGTTCACTAATACCATGACTCCTACTTGACGTTCTTTGCCTTAACCTTGCCTGAGATACTGTTGCATGATCTGAGTGAGGTTTCATTGCACTTGTAATGGTTGTGGTTCTGGCATGTCAACTTTAACAAATGTTAACATTTTTGCACTCTGTGATAACATAGTAAGATTTCTTGCCAACCTCATTCTTGCTTTCTTCTACTTATTTATGCATGTTCTTCTCTGCAACCTTACTCTTCTGCTGGCCTCAGAAGCTTGTGTCGAAATTTGTTTTATCAGAATACGTCTACAGCTAACAGCCTAAATACCTAAAAATGGTGTATGGCCATCTTCCACGAAGAAATTGGAACTAATGCCTACAAAACCCCCTTGGGTACATTTGTACTTAGTATCTCAATAAATTTGAATGACACTCTCCTCCCTCTCCTGAAAAGGGCTCTGGTGGTTTTGACAAACACAATTAGTCATAACCCCATTTTTGTGTGTGATCTACAAGGTGGCAAAGTCCCCCAGACTATATGTTGCAGCTTTCATTCAGCATAGAAATGGAGCCATAGTCCTCCTTCATTTTGTTTATAGTTTGTTTTCTCTTCCTCAGGCAGCTGTAATATATGACCTCGATGCAAATGTTAGCGCCGTTGTTTTGACAGGACGCTGTGCCCTTTTTCTGTTCAGAATCTAAAACTCTGGCCTACTTGCAATGGTCTTAGGCACTCATGCATTCGAGATTACAAAAGGTTACTTACTATTCCTTTTGCTTGACATGGGTTGCTGTCACCTGACTCCTGTTCCTTTATGATTCTGCAGATCAAAGGTTGCCTAGTTAGAGGAATCGAATAAGATCACAGTCCAAGATGGTATGGGTGCAGAATAATCCATTTTTCTAAATTACATCCACATACGTAATACACCTACTTCTCTTATTTTAAATAAAAATAAGACATGCCAGGCCCTTCTCCAGGGAAACAGAGGAGAGAGGAAGACTGTGGAGAAGAAGAGGAAGGAGGTGGCCACAAAGAAGGCAGGCCAACAGACATCCCCCCGGCCCCACCAGGAGCTACCTGGAAAACAGTCATCTCCAGGTCCAAAGCATGCAGAGCTAGGGCCGCTCGCCCCTGGCACTGCATCATAGGTACGCTTCCCTCGCTACACATGAGAAGACTCCAACAGAGACACCAGAGGAGGCAAGTATTCCCACCCCGAGGAGGAGATGGCAGGTGGTGGTGGTTGGGGACTCTCTCCTGAGAGGTACAGAGGGACCTATCTTCTGCCCGGACCCCTTAGCCTGAGATGTCTGCTGTCACCCTGGAGCCCACATTTTAGACATTGCAGAGAGGATCCCCAGGCTCATTCATCTCTCCAACTATTACCCCATGCTCCTCATGGTTCTCCGGGCTTCTCCAGGAGTCATCAGGAGTTCACCCCTTCTGCCACCAAGCCCCCTTTGCCAGCTCAGCCCAGGGTTTTATAGCTCTGGCCTGCCCCCTTGATTGCTTGACTAGCCGGCAAGGCTCAGCTTTAACCCCTATCCTGCCAGCAGGCTGTCTTAGACGGACTGGCCTGCTTTCTGGTAACAGAGCTAGTGTTCCCTGTTTCAGTGCTCCATCTGGGGACAAACAACCCTCAACATACTTATAGGCACAGTGGTGACAACTTGGCTTGTACCACGGCTGAAAGGGACCGAGGGGTAATGATTGACCATCACATGAATATGAGCCGTCAGTGAGCTGCAATGGTCAGTAGGGCAAATAACACACTGGCGTGCATCAACCAATGCATCTCACGTAAAACTAAGGAAGTGATACTCCCGCTGTACCCAGCACTGGTGAGAATGCAGCTGGAGTACTGCGTCCAGTTCTGGGCACTGCACTTCAATAAGTGGGCATGGAAAAACTTGAGAGGGTCCAGAAAAGAGCCACCTGTATGATCAGGGACTTGCAAGGCAAGAAGAGAAGGTTGAGAAGTGCCTTGATAGCAGCTTACCACTATATCCGAGATGAGCATCAGGAGCTCAGTGAACACCTGTCCACTAGGGCATCCCCGGGATAAACCAGGACCAACGGATACAAACTCCTGCAAAGCCACTTCAGGCTTAATACCAGGGAAAACTCCTTCACAGCCAGGGTGTCCAGACTGTGGAATAAACTCCCTCCAGAGGTGGTGCAGCCACGTACCCCGGAGGTTTTCAGGGTGACAGGACAGTCACCTCACTGGGGTGACTTGACCCCAGTTGTCTTCCTGCCTACTGCGAGGGCTGGACCCGATGTTCTGTGAGGTCCCTTTCAGCCCCTAACAATCTATGAATGTGTAAATGCACTCTTTAGGTAGGTATTGCTGTCCCAAGATCTAAGCTTAAAAGTCGTAATTTCTGTGGTTTGTACATCTATTTTATATGTTTTATTTAACTACTTGAAAAAATGTTCATGCAGAGATAAATTATGGAAACATCAAAAGAATAAACTATGGTACTTTCCCTAAGCAAGTTCTCTCCTTCCATTCACAAAAACCTGTGCATGTTTATTTATTTGCTGCTATTAATATTCTTGAATCCTTGTATTTAAACGTATCGTCTGCTAAGAGCCTCATAGCACCTGACTTATTTGTTTAGTTTTGCTGTGAATAACTCACTATTTTGAATGACAAGGAGTTTGAATGCGGAGAGAGTTTAACTTTTCCATATCTGAGAGAAATTGTGTGGCCCTTGCTAACTGTCGATTTCAGTTAGAAACAACTCATCCTACTTTTGTGCGTGGTGTGGCGAATCTCTGAGCAGCTGCCAGGTTTTAGGTAAGTCTGCTCTTTAAGTCCGTGAATGAATCACTAGGATTGCACCCCACAATTCATTCTCACACTGTAGAAAAGAATTAGAAAGAGGGTCTCTCTTCCTCCTGAGCTATGCTCAGCACAGTAGTCATAGAAGGGAAAAAACTGCCTTTATACCCCTGTTGCACCTCTCAGCACTGCTCTGAACCTTCCCAGGCCCTGGAGTAAATCAGAGGAAGACATTACTATGCTAACCCTATGGGTCTGGACTAACTGTATGAGCTGTTCATTAACTAAGAGCTTCATAACCACAGCTCTTCACCACACAAGAAACCTCCTTATGCAGGGGGAAAGGGAACAATGCCATAGGACCGTTTCAGCTATGTTTCAAAGTAATAGGACCAGATTAGGACAGAGAATAGGTTCCCATATCTGAGTTGTAGATGCTGTTTCGTTTTCTTTCTGGAAACTAACACTTAGAATCTAACTCTCTTTTTACCTACAACAGTATAAATCACTTGAGTAGAGCTATGCCAGTGAGAATGAAAGGAAAATCAGGTCTTTATGAAGCTGCAGGCCAGTTACGACACACTGAAGGTGCAAACAAATGTTCACTGCACCCAGTCTAGGTTTAGGCAGTTTACTTTAAGCTGCCTAACTCTAGACCAGGAGCAGCACGTGCAGTTGTTCACCACTGCTGGGAATGGCTCTGGGGGCATTTCTAAATGTGCTCCGGGAGGCGTGAGGGGTTGCTTTAATTATTGTAGCTCCAAGGGCTGCACTAATTAAAAGTGCCCAGAGCATCATGTATATCAAAAATGGCAGCGAGGTGCTTTGAACTAAAGCTCATCGAAAGTAAAGCTCTTTCAACAAGCCTTAATTCAAGGCACCCCACTGCCATCTTTCAACTTGGGGATGCTGATACGCATAACACTGGAGGCTGCTGGAGCGCATTCATTCCCAAGGTCCCGCAGACTTGATGGAGTTGGCTCCAAGGCACTGGAATTTCAGCATGTCTGAGCAGGCTCCCTAAGCAGGCATACAGGAGCCCTAAGAGCCCAAGGTAAGTAATTTGGGGTGTGGCAAGGGGCTGGTGGATCGGGTGAGGGCTGTCAGGTCTGGGGGAGGATGATAAGTCTGTGGAGGGGGTTTGATGGGTCCACAAGGAAGGAGCTAAAAAAAGCCCAATCAGGGTTGAGGGGTGTGCGGGGGTGGAGGAGAGGAAGGGCTGGGGAGAACCTCCCAGCCCTGGGGCTATGCTGCAGGGCATTCACTAGATTGGGTTAACTCTTTTTGGATCTAAGTTAGTTGACCTCTTTGGTCAAACTAAATTTAACACTTGTACATACCCTTACCTTTTTATCATTTCAATTATTTGGATTAAAGACTCATTTACATAAGCAAGACCATCATTTACTATGAGGGTTTGACCTCTACCTGTACCTTTCCTTTAACAAAAGAAAAAACAAGTCTTAGGCTCAGTAGATGGAGTTTCCATTTTAGCCCCGCATTAACTCTCCTCTTCCCTAGGAAAATGAATCTGCCTAATGCACATTTTTAAATTAACATTATTTCAACAACAAATAAAAGCAGCACAGGACACCAGTTTCTGTGATCTCATCAGGGTAGTAGGATAGGTCCCGAAAACATTCCAGAGACGCTCTCAGTTTTCAAGGATATGTAGGTTTTACCTAGTCTTTAGACTAGAAGGTTTTTCAATTTGTAAAAAGATGAAAGATATTACTGTGAAATCTGGCCTCCTTGTTGGAAGGAATGCTCTGGAGCTGCGGAAAGTGAAAGAAAGGCCTTTTAGTTTAGAGTGATCAACACCGAAAAGAACAAATGTAACATTTCCTCTCAGGGTCATGGAGCATGTTTTTCATTGTTACAGGTTAGCAACAAGTCAACATAAAACAAGCTCTATGCTCTGCACACAAGGCACATCCTTAAAAATGCAGGTATATTAACGCAGAAAGAAAAAGACAGAACAGTTCTGTAACTCATGCAGTTTTGAGTTCAAATTTAAGATCAAAAGTCTTAGGGCTTATTTTGGCTTATTTACATACTCAGCAGAAGTGAGAAAACTGGAAGTGGCAAAGTTGCATCATATGTTATCTTGATCAGTATATTTAATTTTCAGTTTGGGTTCTGTGCCTGGCATTTTCATTAAGTTTAACTTATAAACTGTAATGAAATAAGTTAGCCAGCTGAATGAATATTTTAAAGGTAAATTGCAAACAAGGAAAAAAAATATTGGAAACCCAAACTATTAGCAGACGAGAATAATATACAATACACTTCTTTTCTCTGTAATATCTTTCATATAAGATGCATTCCCAAAGTGATTTACAGAGTTATTAAAAATGCCAGAGTTGCATAATTATACTGTGTTATGATGGGATTATAGAATGCAAAATTTAATTATGAAAAGTAATAATTGTATCCAATACACATTGTGACTGCCCGGCCTCAAACAGCGTGCTGCCTTGGCCCAGATGGTTGGTAATGGACGTCCTGCGGTTTCTTGTAAACCCTGAGGTAGATGCTTATCACCCAGGTGGCCACCCCCAGACTTTCCTGCCACAACTTTGAATGTAATTTCAGTGTGGGGGCAAACTGCCAGAGACTCCTCAGTGGCGGGTAGTCCACTAGGCGGCCGTCCGTGGGGCTCCACCTCCCCTACACCCCAGCCTCATGCCAGCCTTTGGCAGGTCACTGGATCTTGTCAGCCGTTCTTCCAATGCAGCTGTGCTCTTGACCCCGACATTCTCTTGAATCTTGTGTCCCTAGCACTTTCTCCTATGGTGCCTCAACTGATCCACTATCTAGCCCAAGCTGGGCCTCCTCCTGCCTTGAGCTACCTCAAGCCAGGAACCAAAAGACCAAACAAAAACAAAAAAAGGAAAAAAAAAAGAGAAGGATGGAAAGGAGCTGCCTTGCTGGCACCTCTATGCTGTGCTCCCTACCCCTTAACTGGGACTTCTTCCTCGCTAGGGGACTTAATCCCTTGGCATCATCTATTCTGCCACACAACCCCTCCAAAAGTGGGGGAAAAAGGAACAAAACAAAAATTACGAGTTGGGGAGAGTCCTCCTGGTTTCCTCCCCAGCCCTACCATTAGGATACGGAGGTGCCTTCTCATCACTTTCTCTAAGATCTCTTTGTCCTCATCCCCACCAGTCAGTATCCCACACCCAGTACCTGGGAACTCTCTGGGAGTTGACCTGTCGTCTGGTCAGGGGTGGCTAAGGCTTTTCTTTCTGGGCCAGTACTCCCCTCATGCCGCTGAATGCAGTTTGCAGAGTCGCTCTCCTCCAACATTGTCTGAGGCACTCCACTTCCAGTGCCTCACGGTCCTTTCTGGTCTGGTCAGCTGCTGTTTGCACTGTGGGCTGCTGCCTAGCTAGCTACTGCCCTGCCGGGCTTTTTCTTTTGCTGCTCACACCAGTCTTCTCTGGTACAGAGACCCTCCTCTGGCTCTCCTGCCTCCTGGGCACACCAGCCTCCACCGATGCAGAGATCCTCCGCCAGCTTTCCCCCTTCCCGAGCACGCCAGTTGTCACTGGTGTAGAGAGCCTCTGCTGACTCTCTCTCCTTCTGGGTATGCCTGCTGTCACCAGCACTGAGAGTCTCTACTGACTCTCTCTCCCCCTCTACCTCTGCAGGTGGTTCCTTTTATTCCCAATGGCCAGTGATTGCCAATGACATCACCGGCCAGTCTCAGCTGAGTAAAGGGGCGACTTAGGACCCACGTGGGTTCCCTCCTTCACTCCAACTGCACCACAGGCCCTGCTACAGGTAAACATTTTCCTTGTATTACTTCTTTTCCTTTTGTGCTTGGTCCCTGCCCTAGGAACTCCCAGTGTGCAGTTCGGGGCTCTTTCACCTGATCACCCCCATAACACACATCACAGATTTTTGGACCTAAATACCAGAAACATGTAAAGCACCAAACTGTTTCAGTGTGTTTCAGGAGAGAAACATTACTGTCATGGCTACATAGCCAATAATAGCTGCGTAGCTCACATAATTCAAAATTGCTGCTATGATGTGAGCGGTTAATATTAGTGCTGTGTGAAACGGCACTGTTTTGTTTCACTTTGTGTTTCAATGGTTCAAGGGAACAGTGTTTCATCTCGAATTTCATTTCCAGTCGAAACAGCTGTTCTGTTCTGTTCCATCAAAACAAAAAGACTGTTTTGACACTGTTTCGAGTTTTGCTGGGGATTGCACCAGGGGCTGGGACGCAGCCCAGCTGGCTTGCTACCCAGTGCCCTGCACTAGATCATGCCACAGGCAGGAGGCAGCCTAGCTGGGCTGCTTTCCGGTACCCCTTGATAGACCATACCGGGGGCGGGAGGCAGTGTTCTAACGTGGGGGACGGGGAAGCAGCTCAGCTGGGCTGCCTCCTACCCCCAACACAATCTAGTGCAGGGCACTGGAAAGCAGCCTGACTGGGCTGCCTCCTGTCCCTGGTGCAATCTAGCACAGGGGATGGGAAGTCAGCACAGCTGGACTGACTTCCCATCCCCAGCCTATGGTTGAAATGTTTCGACTTTCAAAATGTTTCAACCTTGTTTTGTTTCGAGGCTATTTCAACAGCCTTTGTTTCATTCTGATTTTGCTGTTTTGACCTCAAAATTTGTCGAAACAGTGTCAGATGAAATGGCTGGTGAAATTTCTCACAGCCCTAGTTAATATATATATTTTAGGGAAGCGACTGATTTTGTGAGCAGGGTGACAGAGAAGAAAGTATTGATTAAACTTAGGAAATGATATAGCAAGTTAAAATTCAATGTTATTTAGTGTTTCATTACCAATTATAGTAGCCTGATCAATGATGGCTATTTTAAATAAGAAATGTGATTAATGACTGTAAAGTGTATATATATCTAACTAAGAATTAACAAAGGCATAGCAAGGGATTTTTTAATATCAAAGAAGATGACACGAGGAGTAAGTATGCCAAAATGACAATGTGAAGTAATAAGGTAGACCAAAATATTTTAAGACCCATGTCCTCACAAGAAATGATTAATTGGTATGCAGCAGTTAAACTGAGAAAGCATATAATACAGGCAGGAAGAACTGTCTAGGCTGCAGTACTGCAGAAAAGGATCTAGGTCACTGAATATAAGCCAGCAGCATGCTCTTGTTGCAAAAAGATGAGTAGCATACTGGGCTGTAATAATAGGAGCATCACTTGCAAATCAAGAGAAGTTATTTTGCTCTGCTCAGCACAGATGAGGCCTTACCTGGAGTACTGGGTCCAGTTTGGGATTTCTTACTTCAAGAAAGATGTGGACCAATTACAAAGAGTCCAGAAGGGAGTGACAAAAAATAGTAAGGGCCTTGGAAACAAGTTTTGAGGATAAGCTAAAAGAATAGAATTTATTCTATTCTTAAGAATAGAAGGTTAAGAGAAGGGAAGACGACCAATGAGCAGGATTTTATGTTTTCAAATGGCTAAAAGGTGTTTATTCTGAGAATGGAGATAAACTATTGTGTTGCTGGGGACAGGACTAGGACAAGGAGCAAATTGCAGCAAGGACAATGTAGGTTGGACAGTAAGAAGAACTTTCTCACTACGAGGGTGGTAAAGCTCTGGAACAAGGGAAAGGATGAGTAGGCTATTAGTACCTACTGTATTAACATTTAAAGAGCTGTAATTGAGAAATGCATGTAATATGCTAACGATGATAAATAAGCCAAAACCCTTGTTTTTGCCCCTCTTTTGGTAACTAAGTAACAAATGAATTGGTGAGGACCTTCAAACCTTTATGAGGCTGATTTGTGGAGGGAAACCAACTGACACTGAAGTTGTACACCTATGAAAGGAGGGAAAACCATGAACTATGGTGAGGGTGTCCCGGTTACATAGGAGGACTCTATCCAGATCTCAGAGACTGCTCCAAAACGGCAAGTAACCTGTGGAGATTGTACAAGGGAGTTTAGTTGTAGTGTTTAGTGGAGTTTGGAGAGGGGATTGTTGTTAACCTCATTTTGTTTTCTCTGAATCTGACTATTTCTTGTGCTATCTAAAGTAAAGAATGATTGACTTCTGGAAACTTTTACAAAGATACTTTATATTTTACTTTATATTTTACAAACATAAATAATGTATATCATATACTTCAACTACACATGCTCCTGGCACGGTAATCTATACATCAGTGCCTACGTAAGACTGAAGCTCTGGCAAAGGGTGTGCATAGAGTAACCGAGGAACCTTGAGGGCCGACTTGATATCAATCAGCTTAAAATATGCAGCCACATCTACAGAAGCATAGATGTTTGGTTCCCCAGGGACAGCTAGCAGTGGCACACCTTTTGCTGCTGCTACTTGCAGCACTGGGCTGGTCCCAGCAGCCTTACCTGGGGTCCTGGGGGCATCCTGGGGCTGCGGTAGTGGCAATTGTGCTACACAGAGCCTGACTGGCAGCTAGAGCATGGCTCCAGCTGGACAGGCTCTGGTTTTGAGCATGCTCGTGGGTGTTGACCTGCTTTTTTTTTTGTTTGTTTGGCATGGGGTTTTTTGACCCAGTGCTAGGCAGAATGGAGAACATCTGAATGTGTGATATGTGGCCCTGCATGCATGTTGATCGCTGAACGAATCCCTTGGTGTCTGCAGGAATCACCTTAAAGGAACATGTGTTTTGTAGTCACCGTGCTGCTATGTGTCGGGTGCATCCAGACAAGTGCAGCCATGTGGGATGTGGTGCTGTAGACCATGTCCAAACATGGCAGCATGGTGAATTTCCAAAAGGGGTGCTCTGTTTGCATTGCAACCTGATTTTTTCAGCAAAAGATCTATTCATCCTAACCAGCCTCTCAGGGCATAAGGAATTGATTTAGGAGGGTAGCTGGTCAACAACAGAAGTATTGTCATGGATGTATACCTTAATTACTTTGTTTCTTTAATATTCTTGGGGCGACTAACAACATTTTGAAAAAATGTGAGTGCCGGTGTTCCAAGAGTCCAAAAGCTCCGAAGCAAATTTTCTTTCTGTGTTCAAAAACTAGTTATTGTCATCATCAAGGTGAGCTGGAGAACTTTTTACACCAGTTCTAACTATAGAATATTTCTTTTTACCGAGGGTAAAGCTTAGCTATTTTCAAGTTTGATGCTTCTTAGAAAATAAGTATCTCGATTATAGCCTTGTGGCAGTTTATGTGTGTAGCCCATACTGCTGTGTCCCTAACAAGTTTAAATTTCATTGTCAAGAAATGAAATTGCAAAGATAAGTCAATAAACAGTTGAGTTCACCGGGATGGGGAAAACTTATTAAGTTGGCTTAGCCTATCACTATCTTTAATTAGAAAGTGTGTGTGCTGATAACTATAAAGCCTTGTACAGACATTCAGTTTCACCTGAGAGAGTCGCTGCTCCCCCCCCAGAGAAACCACAAGTGTACAGATGTTCAGGATTTTTCTCTCAGGGTAAAAATGACCCCTCCGAGAGAGAACTAACCTGGGACCAACCAGGGTTAAATCTCTCCCAAGATTTTCTTTTTCTGGGGCAGCAGATGTCTGTAAATGATGTGGCTTCTCTCAGAAGAGAATATAGTCCTCCAGCTTCTCTCCCTCTCCCGCAGGGAGACGGTGCTTTTGTCTCTGGGCTCCGCTGCTCCAGCACACCACCCCTTGGGGAGAATTCTCCCAGATTAGTCGAATGTGTGTACACAGCCTCCAATAGCTGAAAGGATCCCTTCATATCTACAGACGTCACTTTAAAGCGACACATGTTTCGTGGTCAAGACAAGTTGACTACATCTTTGAGATAAAAGGAGGAAAAGGTCTTGAATTGCTCTGTAAATAAGTACTTTTTACCTCTGTTCAAGCACCTGTTAAAGGGCATAGAAATATACTGTGCCTGTATATATTGGAGGAACTAGAATAGAAATGAATAGGATTAGCTCCAGCATGTCACTGGGGGTTGGTGTTGAATATGTGGAAAAGCTTCATTATTTATAATTTGAGAAAGTGATTTGGATTTTTCTCTTCATGACTTGCCTGGATTCTACCTTCCTAAATTCTAATTTGACACTTAAGTTTGGCTGATGTATCACCACAGGTCCCTAATTTAATTGGCATGAAGAGCTTGATTAGACCGTTGATAAGAACCTGTACTGCAGGGTCATTAATTTTGAATCAGTAGCAAGTCATGTGTCCTTTTGGATTTAAAGTGCAGTGCGTATGTGTGGTAAGACTGAGACGGACCTGATTTATTACCTTCTGATATCGAATTTACCACATTAAAACTTTTTTGACCCCTTACAAACCTTGTTTCATAGCTGTACTCTTGCTTTCTCTAGTTTGGGGTTTACATTTCTGACAAAGAGAGGTCGTTAACTGTATTAGTCTTAAATCAGACAGAAAGTAGGGCAGGGGGGCACCTTAGGCCATGGACAGATGTTCGAAAAGCCAGAGGAGAAATCAATCTAAGTTATGTGGTTTTCTCTGAGTGACCTAGTTTAGATCAGGAGTGAACAGTATTCACGTTTGCCCTTGTGGGGGAAGAGCACAGGCAGCCTGTGCCGTCGGATGCCTGTAATTGGGGGTGTTCCTGCACGCCTCCCAGGGAGTGCCAGAGATCGCTGAGTGCAATCAAGCACCCAGGCCATGTCTGACAGGCAACCATGCCTTAGCTCCCCACGGCCTCATCACAGATGTTACCCTGTGCCCTACTCCGAGGCTTCCAGAAGAGCTTGTTAATTGCATGTAACTCCATGTCCCAGCATGCCTTCACCCCACCATGGCACACAGCACCTAGGCCCAAACCCTTAGCTCCAGGAGCTGTGGCATGTCCTGCTTGTCACCCTGCATGGCTGTGGGACACAATGCATGAGCCAGCAGTGGGTCACCAAAGGGCACAGCCTTCTGCCTCCAAGCCAGCAGCCCTCCATCCCAGCTGGGACTACCTATGTGAACCCTGCCAAGCATCCTGGACTGGGAAGCAGGGCCAGGTTCTATGTGGCCAACAAGGACAAGACCACCTGGGATGCTATGGATGCCCGGCTGCTTTGGTATCACCTCCAGACAGTTGATCACTGATTCTGGGCCCGCACCACCAGCAGCAACGGATGGGAGCAGATCATTCTGGACACCTGGAATGACAAACAGTGGGTCCAAACCTTGCTGTCACCACGTGTCCTCCACAAGATCTGTCAGACAAGGGAAGAAGTCTTCTGAGAAGCCTGGGAAGAGGAGGTGCAGCGTGCACACCAGGCATGGCACACTAAGCACATGTGGTACAGGGAAAGTGAACTCCCATCCATGTTGGGAACACTGGCTCTACACAGCATCAAGGAGTTTGGGTCCATGAAGCCTGGCTGACTACCTTCTGGCTCTTGGGGACAGGGAATATTCCCAGGATGGGAATATTAGGGCCAGAGGGCTTCAAGTGACACTGGATGATGGATCTTCTGCCCCAGGCTCCTCTGCCCCTGCTTCCTGGGAGGTGCTACCCACAACCCCAGCTGTCTGGACACTGCTCTGCCCCCTTATTCCCTCAAAGGAATAAGGATGGGATTGCACAGGGATGTATGGGAATGGAGGGCGAGGAAGAAATGTGCCTCAGTTTCAAATGTTACAATTGACAAACTTTTCTTCTTTTTGATGAAGAAAATTACCTGCGTCAGAACTTGTTCCTTCTTCCCATTGCTGCAAACCAGCAAAACTTTGGAGGAGGGTGGGTGGTTTATGAAAGGGGCAAAATAATCTGGAAGTTAGGACAGGGAACAAGGAGAGGCCTGGGGTCAGGAGGAATGCCACGGGGGCAGAACTCAACACAGAAACTTGGGGAGGAAGGGTGGAGAAGGGGACTTGAGATCAGGCTCAGGAGTGAAGACCAGGGACTTCTTGGTGTAGAAGCTGGACTGGTGGGTGATTCCAGACCCACTATCCACCTGAGAGGGCCGTGTGGTGATAGGGAGGTGGCTGCAGGGTAGGAAGCATTGTCCTATCAGGGGCCATGGACTCCTGGGGCTCTCTTGTGAGACTCCCAACACCCCCTGCCTCCACCCCTGGGTCTCAGTCTCCCACTCCCTTTGCCCACCGCTGCCCACCAGACCAGGGCCCATGAGGAGACTTCCCGTTTCTCCAGACTACAGGTCACCCGATCCCTCACCCGAATCCTGTCTGGGGTCCGCCTTGCAAACAGGGTGCAGTGGGAACTGCTCCCCCTGCCCAGCATCCAGGGGTCCCTCCTGTGAAACCCTCATTCCTACTGACCCTGAGAAAACTCCCCAGAGTGGGGCACAGCACATTACTGAGAGCAGGGCAGCAGCCTCTTCCACCACCCCTGGCCCAGGGAGCTATGAGATTTCTGTGGGAGGCAGCACTGGTACAAGTCAGGGGTGTTGTAGGAGGCTGCAAAGCAGTCTATAAACTCCCTTTCCTGGCCCTGGGACTCTGCCAACTCCACTGAGGTGTAGGTTGCCTCCATAAAGTAGCAGATGGCCATCTCAAGTGCCCATTCAAGCACCTTGGAAGTCCAGTTGTAGGCGTCCTGGAACCTGACGATGTCCCCCTCCACATCTGGAGTCTCTCCTCATGCCAATCCCTCAGCTCCTGGCATCAGAACGCAGCTGTGCATGTCTGACGCTCACAGGAAGCAACTAAGGCCTGCAGCATCCCTGGGATCTTCATCTCCTCCTATGGACATCCCTCCTGTGCTTCACAGCTTGCCCCTGATCTGCTATCACATCCTCCATGCACTGTCCGCCCTTGCACAGGCAGCATCTCTGCAGTCGACAGGTGACGCAGCTTTTGTGTGGAGTTGCAGATTTTGCTGATAAAATGAAGTATAAAGGCAGTCATTTTGCACCCTCCCAGTACTAACCTGGGTACGCGGGAAGATGGGAAGGTAGCTATGGAAAGTTCTCTGTCTCGGCCCTTTTCCTTCCTTGTCAGCCCCAGGGCTGGGAGCCATGCCACTGGTGTCCACCTGGCACATCAGAGACTGGTGTCCTAGCTGTGCTGTGGGTGGGCGGCAGCCCCTGCAGTGGTGCCGGCATGGGTTGCTGGGGAGGGAAGGACTGGGTCCCTCTCTAGGAGCTACGGCAGGCACTTGCTGTGTTACATCACAGGGTGACTCAAACGATCTCAAGTGGGCACAGACTGATCGCTCCGGGGAATGCCAGTGGAGCTCTTAAACTAACCCCTCCTATCCTTCCCTTCCAGCAAAGACGTTTCAGTGCTGTGTCTGCGTAGGAGCGGCGTGCTCTTCCTAGCTGCAATGAATAAGAGCACACACCAACTGCTGAAACTTCCTTAGCCTGACGAAGGGTTTTTGAACCGGAAAGCTTGCCTAAAAATTGTTTTCCATCTATATTGGTCTAATAAAAGATATCAGATGCACCCAAAGACCCTCGTCATATTGCAACTTTCACCTGTGTTGACTGTGAGGGCTTTGGCACCATGCGGGAGTGCAATATTCAGCTGTTGAGAGTACCAGGGCATGGGTCGATCTGCAGAGGGTAGGAACATCGGTTTCCCAGGAAGTCCCAGTGAGCGCATGGGTGACCAGTGCCTCCTGAGACTGGAGGGGCACAGTTTGTGAGCAGCAGCGGTGTCGGCAGCCCCTGGCCAGGGGCGGGGGGAAGAGGGAGGGACGACAAGCCAATGCCGCCTACAGAAGCAGATATCAGCACTGGCCGGGGGGGAGTGGCAACTGCCCACAGAAGCCACGGATGGCGGCAAATCTCAGGCGGGACACTGTTGGCTTTAAAATGGCATTTAAAGGAATCGGCTGATAGGTATAGATATATGCATCATAAGGGGTCAACGTGGACAGCAGGGGTTAAATGGATTTCTGAAGAGCTTGGGAGACACGCACACACACGCGCGCAGCTTCTCGTGACCCTGAAAACAGACCAGCTGTCTAGCACAACAAGGCTGACAGATGGATACAGCCTGAGAATTAAGGGGGCACATCCTGAGCCTCCGTTCCTGAGCCTCTTGGGACCTCTTCCACCCCTAAGTCATGTCCACTGCTGCTTACTCAAGCTTAGCTGTTAGCCAGGAGCCTGGCTGTAGTCCTGCGGTTTGGAAGCTCTTCTCCCGGTGTGCGGGGTCTCAGTGGCCGTGGGTGGGTGAGGAGGCAGATAGATGGAACGAATGGAATGGGACGTCCGTGTAAGTGTGCGTTTCAGCACACGGCTCTCTCTCTCTTCACCTGGGGGTACCCGAATTACCAAGGCTCCATTGGCCAGGCCACCCCCATGACCTTGAACTTAGCAAACTTCCAGCATGTGATACTGGTAACACATCCTGCCTCAGCCTAGAAATGTTCAGTGACCCCCTACCTGCAACACCGAAATGGCTGGCCATGCCCCCACCTGCTTCTGAAGTTTCCAGGGTCATCTGCCTACTTGTGCTGGCTTGGATTCTCCCCTGGCCCTAGTAATCTGGGGCCCTGTAGCTGCAGGCCAGAAATACCCTTGCAATACCCCAAGTGCACATGGCTCAGGTATCTGCAGATAGTAGCTGAGCTATGGAGGTCCAAAGTCCCAGTGCTTTGCACCCTGCCATCCCAACCCACCAGAGGTGAGCTGTCTGCAATTGCTCCTGCTTGGGATGGGGCGGAGGTATCTATGCTGGCATCTGGGTCCCAGGGTGCCTGGCTCTAGCCTCTGAGATGTGGTGTGCAGATGCTAGGGTCAGGGTCTGTGGGTTGTGCCCAGGCACGGAGGCATGGGAATCCCTGATTGGGTGTGCAGATGCCAGGGTCAGGGTCTGAGAGGCTGTGCCTGAGCGCAGAGGTTCTCCCAGGCTCAGCGTTGGGGTCGGTGTGTACATCACAAGGTGCTTTGTGACAGTGTTGGAGAGTGTGGGGGTATGGCCTGGGGATTCAGGTGCTCAGGGCCCGGGGCTTGAGCAGGGGCCACAAACACCGCCCTTCCCCATCTGCCCGCCTGCAGGTGAGAGGTGGCTGGAGGCTGGAAGCAGGGTCAAGGAGACGAGCAGTGCTTGCTTGGTGCTGGCACAGCCAGGGAGCAGGGCCTGCTAGCAATTTGGCCAGAATAGCCAAGCACGGGCCAAGTGCTAGCACACTTCCATGTGAAGGCAGGATAGGGAGGACTGCAAAGCCAGCTGGGATGCCAGAGGACAGCAATCTGACGTGAATCCATAGGCTAAAGACTAACTGGTTAAACTGGGTACCATCCTGTGCTATCTTCTACATCTTTTCTGACTAATAAAATTATATATTTTTTAATAATTCTCAAATTTGTTCTTTTACTAATCCATGGACGTATAAAGAACCAAGAGATATATGATGTGGGTAACTGGTCAATATTGTTTATCTGGCTTGCATGTCATATAATGGTTCTCAAAAGAGTTAATAAGATGGACAAGATGTGTGGCAACAAATTAAAAATTCATTTACATTTTAAAGCCAATATTTGAACATCAGAACTACCAATGATTGGGTTTCATTTTCTTTGTCTTCAATGGTGGATGACAGTGTCAATATCCAGAAGAGCAGCGGATAATGCAGAAGCATTATATCAGGTTGTTCTGAAATGTTATTGCCTATGGCGATCAATGACATGTTCATGTGCATGGGGAAAATGGGCCCTTAAAACCTGGAAGAAGGAGAGGGAAGGCTGGACCGCAACACTTCCAGCTGTCTGAAAATATTACATGGCTTTACACTGTTGTAGCATCAAAAAAGGCAATGCTGCTGAACAGAAAGCGTGAAGCAAATGCAAAAGCTAGATCTTGTTCCTGCTGAAGCCAAAGCCTTATTAGTCTCGATTTATTTCCATATAAACACCTTCAGGCACTCTTGGAAGAGAGGCAGCGTACAATAGCAGAGTGATGCTTGGGTTCTAATCTGCACTCCAGCTCTGGCGCCAACTGAAAGCAGGCACAAAACACAGTGCAGTATAACATCCTATGTGTACGTCTAAGCAAAAAAAATATTTAGTTACCCACTTGAAAATGTACAGTAGCATGACCAAGGTGAGGTGGATTGGCCAGCAGCTCTGGGCACTGACTTGAAAGGGTGGTAAAATAAGACCCACCACTGCTGCCAGCCAGGTGCACAAGCACCCAGGAACCGAGCTTCCTGTTTATGCCTCTGTGGACCCATCTACACGTGCAGCTAAAGGCATGCTAGGCTCTAATGTGCAATCTACACAATCATACCTCCTACCAAGCCACATGCACATGGCAGAAAGTCTGATTGTGGGATTGCACATTAGACACCATCTCACTTTGTTGCCAGTGCAAGAGGGGCTCCCCCTATACCAGCAAGAAGTAAGCTCGCACAGCTGGGAGCCTCTTCAGCTGACAGGGCTCCCAGCCACAGGGATGAACCATAATCCCTGCACCCCATGGCTGGGAGATCATAGCAGCTGTGATGTCCCAGCTGTGTGGGGCTCCACACATCCCAGGGATTATAGCAGCTGTGGGCTCCCAGCCACGGGGTTTGTAGCAGAGTACATGTTTTCAGGGACTGTAGCCCAGTGTAGCAGGCTGAATATACCAGGCTGTGGCAGGTTGCTTGTGCTAGAGGCCACAGTCCAGCTGCAAGCAGTCAGAAATGGATTGCTGGCTACCTAGGGCTAGGCTAGCTGAGATAATTAGTTGGCACATAGGAAATTAAAAGGATTCCCAAGGAAGGGAGCTGGGAGAGAGAGAACAGATGGAGATGGAGATGGGTGCTAGGCTAGACGTGGCAGAGCCAAGGCAGGGTCCTCTCCTGGGGTCTGCACAGAGACCTGGGGCTCCAAGACTAGAAGAGATGGCACCAAGCTAGGGAACTTGCTCCAGAGATGGCGAGAAAAGACTGTGATGCTGAGGGAGCAGCATGAAGGTGGAGTCTCAGGATCCGTGCGAAGAGCCTAGGTAGTGCATTAACCCTTTATTGACTGTGGTTATGTTTGTATACAGATTACTCATGTCTATTCAGTGGTATTTCCTGCGTGGCGAGTGTGTGCAGGAAAATAAAGAACTATGCTGAATTTTAAAGACTGAACCGAACAGTCCCTGACCTGCTACAGGGTGTGTGGGTCCCCCCACAGCTGGGATATTGTAGCTGCTAAGATCTCCCAGCTGCAAGGACTATGGAGACCCCATGGCTGGGAGATCACTGCTACTGTGATGTGTAATGTGTGGAGATTACAGCTGCAGCAATCTCCCAGTTCTGGGGGTGCACCATGCACCTTCCAGGCTAGGAGATCACAGCCACAGTCACCTGCTGCCAGGACCCAGAATCCCACAGCTGTCAGGAGCTGTGATGGCTCAGTGTCCCCTCAGCTGCCCAATTCCCAGCCCCAACTGGGCATGGTGCCCCTCTGTGGCTGGGAGCCCAGTCAGCTGATGGGGCTCCCAGCCAGAGGGAAGACCCTGCTACATGTGCAAATTAAAAGTGGATAGCAACCCGCTATAAAGTTAGACTTTGAAAATATGTACTAACTTTATAGCTGATTAGACCTTTTTAAGTACTTTTCACATGTAGCTAGTCTCAGCGTAACAGTGCAATTAACCAGTTAATTGTGAAACAGCTGTCATGTGTAGAGGAAGCCTTTGACTCAGTAGTACTGATGTAACTTGTCAAAGCATTCATCTAGATTTGAGCTGTTCAACTGGCTGTTGCAGCTGTGCTACAGAATTGGAATCTAATTCGCATCTTTCCTTTCCAGCATTACATGATGTGCTTGGTTTGGCTTTAGCTCTTATTTGAAGTCTCCATATGGAGTTGCACTCTATTGACAAATGCATACACTTCCCCAGAATCTGGCCACCATGCTCTTTGGTCCATGGTGAGCCGGCTCAAAATGCCCGCTCATCCAGGGGGCCATGTGTGAAAAGGAGCATGACCAGAGAGCAAGGGAGTTGCCATCTGCTCTGAATAAGGGCTCTGGATGTATTTTATAAGGCCTTAGTGACTACCACCAAATGAATAAATCCTTCTTTATTTTACAGTGAAGTTTGGAACTGTTAATACTGCATCGCAAACTTCTCTGCTTCAGAAGACTATGAAATAGGAAGGGTGGTCCTGACAACTATGTGTTTGCAAATAGTCACAAGGGATATTTCTGTTTTATAGGTAGGGAAATGATTATGTATTTGGATCTTTTTTGTGTGTATGCATGACATTGTTAAATGATAACAGGTTCTCTCTGTATCGGGGAACTTTTGAGGCTAATAAAAGGCAAATAGATACTTGGGAAACCTGGAGAGAGGAAAAGAACCTGATTTGTCCTGCCCTTCCTTGATTTCAGTTGCAGCCGCTTTTGTGGGAGGATTGCTCATAGCACTGGTGTATCCGACTGCTGTGGGGAAACGTGGTGGTTGCATTGTAAGATGTAAAACAGTGTATTTAAAAAGGGCTCATAGTGCGTGAGCTATTGGTACAGTGGTCCTATTTTCTCTTCTGGAAAGCTTTGATATCACTTCACTTGAGGAAAGAGCAACCTGAGTAAATGATCCGTTATCTGCTCTTTTGATCCTTCTGCCTTGCTTCCCATTTACCGAAATATGATGTATTGGCCTGATTAAATTGGATAAAGGTCATTGATTATGTACCTGGTTTTGCAGTCGAAACCACAAAGTCAATTTAAACCACACGGTAGTGTTTCATATATTTAGGAAGATAACACTTGGAGAGGGGGAGAAAGAACTAAAACAAAAGATCTTCTTTTAGCAAACAAATCTGTTCTCTAAAGCATGTTTATGAGACTCTGATATTAGCTTTATTTCTAAATATTAGGAAGCACTAGTAAAGTGTGGCACCAAATGGATTCAGTTCCCTGACTCTTCCCCAGTTGCTAACAACCAGAAAGCCAATTTACCAACCTACCTGGAACTCTTGCCTTTAATAATAATTTAAAAAAATCCAAGTTAATAAAATATTCATGTGATTATTTTATAATTTTTCAAATGAAAGCAGAAATTGATAGTAGAGATAATAATTCCTTCTAGTTTGCAATTGCCTTATGTTCCCGTTCAGTCCTTCCTATTTCCTTTACAAACTAAGCATTGCACCACAGCATTGGTGAAAAGTGGTGCTGATTAGTCTGGTTTCCTTGTGAGTGGGAACAGCAAAAAATTAAACGTCGTAACTGCTGAAGAGTCAGGGAGAGTCAGGGAGCATTTGCGTATTGAAAATGGTGGACTAGTAGAAATCTAAAGAGCTACGAAATTCAGTTCCACCTTCCCTTTGTAGGAGGAAGGATAGCTCAGGGTTAGGGCCCTTCCCTAGCAAATGGGATAGTGAGGTTAATTTTCTCCAGTCTCAGATGACCTGGATGGTGCTGGTCAACTTACTTAAATGCAGGTCCATAACAAGATCTTTCAGTGTGAAGTTAGGTTTCTGTGCCTCAGTTCTCCATCTTTTAAACAGGGGTAGTAAGTAGTTCCCTAAAGGTATTTGGGTGCCTATCAGAGGCTTGTTGTGAATATAAATATATTACAAAGTTCATTCCATAGATAAGAGTGGCAAAGGCAATACAAGTGCTAGAGCTAACTATGTTGTCTGCCTATCATGAAATAAAAATCCCAGGAACTACTGCTTGCAGCTGTATTTATAATCACCTTGCGCCTCCCCCTGCCCCTCATTCTGTTGTCTCTTATCTTATCTTGACTGTCAGGCTGTTATGGCAAGCACCGTATCTTCAGTGTATTTTTAGACAGCACTTGTCAGGATGGGACCCAAATCCCTGACCTGGCCTTCTAGGTATAATAATCCTGTATTCCAGTGGTCTCCAACCATTTTAAGTAGGCGATCACTTTTTGAATTAAAAAGCAACACAAGATGTACCAGGCACCACATTCCCTGCCGGCCCTGCACCTGCCCAGCAGGTCAGTCTGTGGGGAGGGTGTTTTGTGTGACCCTATATCGGTAACCAAGGAACACCTCCCTACTTAATATAAACTGTGTCTTTATTATAGCAATTTCTTACAGAGCTGTTATATGTTCTCCCCCAGCCTTTCCACCTCTCTTGTTTTTCCTGTCTCCCCCACACTCCTGTTCCTACTTCAGACTCCTCCTTTCTGCTGCTGCTGGCTTTGCCCCTGGGAGCCACATGTATCGTTGCAGAGGGAAGGGGTGGCAGGTTGAGGCAGAGGGAGAAAATGTTATTTGGAGGTGCATCCCCTCCCCAGCAAGTAAGTCTGTGGGGGAAGGGGTGAGGGGAAGAGAAAGGGCCATGAGAGGGACTGTAGCCTCGCCTCTGGGGCCTCGATCTGCCACCCACCTCGGCGGTGAGTGAGGAAGTGGGGCTAGGGGAGGGCCAGGCCTTGCACAGCTGGGGTGGGGCATGGGACAGAGCCCTGAGCAGCTTGTCCAGGGGGACCTGGCATGGGGAGGGGGGTGCAGCTCCCACCGCTGCACGCACCCTGGGAGGGCATGGGGGCTGTGCGTCCAGGATGTGCACGTGGGGGAGGGCGGGAGCTGGGAAGCTGTTCCGGGCTCTTCCCGACAGCAGTGGTGCTGAAAGGAGGTGTTGGGGGTGCTACAGCAGATTATCAAGGGGCTGCAGCCCCTGTCCCCATAGCCCCACTCCCAGCACCACTGCCACTGCCTGGCCCAACACTCTTGCTGGGAAGAGCCCAGCACCACCCTGGACTCAGACCATAGTAGCAGCCCACCCCACCCCAAGTGCAGATCCAGGGGCACCCCCCCCATGCCCTTCTGGGGTGTGTGCTCCCCCTCCCCATGCTCCCTGGATGAGCCACATATGGCTGTGCAGCACCTACCCCACCCCAACCCTACTCTCTCCATTACCGCTGTTGCAGCTGCCCATGCTGCCCCGCACTGGGGGTGGGGGCTGAGCCATACCCCCCCATCTGTGTATGGAGTGGAGGCAGCTGCAGCTGCATGCTGAGCCCTGATGCAGCTGGCCTGGGAGTAGCCTGATGCCACATGTGCCCCACCATTCAGCTGAGCCTCATTCCCTGCCTGCCCAGCAGTGACATCCGCTGCTCCAGGGCCAACTGCTGCGGGGCTTGGGGCGCAAAGCCTGGCGCACAGCAGCAGCCACCTCCACCGTGCACAGATCCGGGGGTACATGCCTCCTGGGCCTCTGCTGGGGTGTGCACAGTGGCAGGAACCACATGCATCCCTAGACGAGCTGCCTGGGCTCGATCCACCTACCACCCACCGGGTCAGGGCCCCACTCGCCTTACCCCTGCTCTTGCTGTGCCGCGCTCCATCCCTCACCACAACAGGCTGGTTGGTGACCACTGCTGTATTCCTTGACCAACCTGAAGATGAGCTGGACCATCAGCTCACTGAAGAACATGTGACTTATGGAGAGATAAGGAATACAGGATTGGGCATACCCATAGGTTTGTTTGTGGGAGGTTGTTTGGGGTTTTTGGTGGGTTTCATTTCACTGATATTTCGATATGATATATGCCTTTGTTCTTGTCTTGTTTTAACTTCTTTTGTCGTATTTTCTTTTCCTTTGCTATGCTCTGAAACAGGTGTAGGTGTGCATTGAAATATGGTATCTTTTTAGGTATAATCTTAAAATGTGTATTGTCATAACCAAACTTACCTACAATTTTGGTCCAAGAGAAGGTAACATATGAAAAAATATTCTGCACCATATTTTTCTCTCAAATGTAATGGTTCTAAAGGAAAACCTTTCCCCCAGTTGGAGGAATTTCTGAAATATGCAATATGAAAAGGACAGGCTGTTCCTGGCAATAGCAAAATTCAAAACACTTTTTCTTTACTCAAGGGAATATTTCTAAAATCTTTCTAAATATTAAAACAAGGCTTCATGTAGAAGACGCTCAATTTTTCTTATTGAAAGCAAGTGGGAAAACAGTTTTAAAAAAAAAAAAGAAAGTAATTTCTTTCTATTTTGGTTAGCAAACAGAATGCTTGAAAGGAAAGGTCATTAGGAAATGTGAAGTTTGTTTCAAAATTACCTGTCTTCCTCTAAGGCACACAAATATAAGCAGAGAGCCAAGTTCTCCTCTGTTACGTGGAGTGTGGTGTAAGTAGTTATATCTTCTTTAAGTTTGTGGTTGGGTCTACGTCCGAATGGCAACAAATCGAAATGCATAAATGCAGTCAGTTGCAAAATCCAGATACCATGGGAGCTTAAGTGTTAGTGCTAGCATTGACTAGCCATGTGACATGCTTAGCTATACATGCATAACAAAATCAGTGCATCCATGTAACTGTAAGAAATAAGCTGCACAGCTAAGGAATAAGTTGCACAGCATGAGTGTTATTTTGATATGAGAGAGAGCATGCTTCCTTTTCAGATTTAAAGGCTGTATAACATTTTTGTCTTGCTTTTTATAAGTTTATATTGTATAGAGCATAAGACTCCGGAGTTTGCATCTGATGAAGTACTGATGAGGGCGGGTTCTACTGCAAGGCTGACATTTTAAAAGCAAAGTGAAATGGGTTAGCACTAGCACTTTGCCCAATGGCTGGCGTTCACCCTGTGGCTGACATTACTAAATTATATTTCTAGGCTGGTAGAGGTGTGAAGCAAAGAGGAGATTTTTGGCAAAGAAAGCTATGCTGTGGAGAGCTATAAAGAGAAAGGGAGAGTAAAAAGAAAGCTCCCTACCGCTATCTTAGTTGACTTGGACATACAGCGTGAGGTCATTTCCCCAGGTTCAGTAAGCAGAGAGTAGACTGTGTGTGGATTTAAGCTCTTCCACTAGAATAGTCAAATGTTACTATACCAGTTTTTCTTCTGACCAGCTGGTATGGCTTCCGAGGAGTAAGTGCCTTTCCACAGGGGAGAAAGCACTAGAGGAAACGGGTAATGTAGGACTACTACATGAGACACATTATGAACTACGCCACCAGGGCCATTTCCAGGAAAATGGCCTTTGAGATGGGTAGCCTTCTAGCAGACCTCCACAGATTTGGGGGCATTTCTGGAATATTAGAGTTAAATCTTCAGCATTTTTTGTATATGGGCCAAACCTTGCCCTCCCAGTAGAAGCATTTAAAAAACATTCAGAATTGTTCTTGTCTTGGTTTCTTCCTATGGATTTTGTCTTGAAGACAATTAAAGCATTCCTTTAAATGAGAGAGAGAGAGAGAGAGAGAGAAACTTAAATCACTAATTTTCATTTAACTGGTTGGGGTTCCCTTGGCAGCTTGTCTGCCTTTTATCTTGTTGAATAACACCGTGATGACTAGAGATCTTGTGGTACAGGCTGGGGAGATGTCGGTGTCTGTCAGATGGGATCTGGAGAAGTATACCCATTGTTCTTTTGGAAGTATCAACCCTTGTTTGTTTCCAAGCGCTGAAAGAGTCATTTTGGAGAGAAAGGGCATTTGTCCCATTTAATGGAGTGATGCTGTAGAATACACAATTTCAGCACCCTAAAATCCTTTAGGATAAGATTAACTCACCTGGGAGCTAAAGAAAAGTCACACTGAAGACAGAAACACAGTACCCTAGGAGCATATTTGATAAATCAGATCCTCAACTAGGTTAAATATGCATTGTCAATTGAATTGTGCTTGCTAAGAAGTTGGCCTTTTGTGTTGCATTACATTGTACTTCCACTGCAAAGAATCCCAAAGTGTTTTACAAAGTATTCGTGTGAACAGGGGCAGATCCAGAGGGAGTTCAGCGGCACAGCTGTACCCCCTTACAGGCTGGACCTGTGTAGGAGCTTCTAGGAACGTTTAAAGTTCCCCAAACACCTAAGAACCACCCCCTTCCCCTGTGCTCAAAGGTACATTGCTTTCCACAAACGCTGCTGCTGTTTCCCTGATGTTCCAGGGGTGAAGCAAGCTTCAAAACTGTTCCTGCACGCTCCAGGCAGGCTGTGTGGGGTCTGGGCTCAGCTGGGTTCCCCCTCCTCATGTTGCGCCTAGGTCCCAGGAGGATGGAGGAACAAACCTACTACCCCGCCAATTGCCGCCGCTGCCACTGCCACTGTTCCCAGTGGAGCGCAGGCCTCACGTGCCCTGGCTAGAGTGGACGGGGAGTGGCTCTGAGCATAGAGGGGAACGTGGTGGGATTCTGCCTTACCCGGGGACCTTTAGAGAGTCTCCAGGGGATCCCACATGGTCTGCCTGCCCGGGTGGGTGTGGGGAGGGTTGGAGGCGAGGAGCAGGGACTGCAGCCACCCCTGTAGTGCAGATGGCTGCCCCCCGCCACCTTTGCCGAATCATGAATCCACCCATACACATAACTTTTTCTTCACTGTTGAAAATCATCCATTTCTGAGGCATAGGGTCGCATCCAGAGGGTCTTCCAGTTTCAAGGGTTCCAGGGAAGAAGGATGGTGAAATGGTTAGATGCTAGTATGGGACTGAGGATACAAGGGTTTAATTCTCTGCTTCTTTCCTGCTCTCTGGGGCCAAGTGATTTGGGTCTCTGTGCCTCAGTTCCCCATCTAAAAATGGATGGTTATAGGACCATGATGTAAGAGTACATCCTTTAAAAACTTGTGAGGCATTTAGATATTATGAGAACGGAGGCCAGATATCTTAGACACATAGCTAGGGAGTGGAAATCCTTGTTCAAAAAAAAATATTTTGAGCTCCTAATGTAATAAACTAGACCTTGGCTTTCAAGGTCTCATGTGAAAAACCCGTACAGAGTAGACTGCTTGGAACTCAATTTCTGTATTTTAGAATAATGAATGGCTGAGTGGATATTGTCAGGTCCCAAGAGTCTGGGTCTTTTAAACTTGATTCGTTGACTACTAAACTAACCCTTCTGGGAACTGAGTTTAATGTTTCAATTTCAATTCAGTTAAAAATGCCTTATTGGTATGACAAGCTATAGGAGTGTTGCCAAAGAGTAAAAGAGGTATTCCAATTGTCTGTCAGAGGTAGGTAATATAGCAAGTGCTTATTCACAATACAGTATTGCAATACTATACGGTTCTTTAATATGAGACTCGATGCTTCCATCTGGATTTGCTCTTACAGTCAGTAGAAAAAAAAAAGAAAAATGGTCCTGATCTTGCCACATCAAGAGCAGTGGAAATGGGACAGCAAGAAAAAGATAGTTGTCACATGGCACCTGGAAGCAAAGCAGTTCTCACATGGGACCTGGAACAAGAAACAGAAATAGCATGTGGTAGCAGGAGCAAAGAGTAGAGAATTGCAATGACTGCAGTACAGCTTATGGATCGATATAAGAAAGCTTACACAAGAGAGATGAAATTAGTTTCTCAAAGCGAGGGAATGACTGATTATCTGAACTGCTGTTGCAATGATAAAGCTGTGGTTGTGTGGTTGAGACTGCTCAGAAACTTACCTGATGTTAGTTGGGGAAGAAGTCAAGATGCTGCTCCTAGAGTCAAAAATACAACTGCGCTGGGAGAGAGAGCCTTAAAAGAAAAAAAAGGGAAATAAATCAAGGGTTTTCCTGGTGAATTAAGCTTAGCACTTGTTTTCATTGTGCCTTTATGACTTAAGGACCAGTGGGAGACCTGCCTCCCTGTATCCAAGAGCAGCATTAGACGTGGTATCCAGCTCTTAAAAAGAGCTCCTCCTTTCAGTAGTCAGTATTGCTCCTTTCTTAACTCATTCACAGTTCCCGCATTCCCACAGTCCCTCCGCACCGCAGCCGGTACCTCTCCAAGAGCTGATCCCTTGGTGGGGAGCTGATTGACAGCGGTAGCTCCCGAAGGCAATGTTGCTTTATCACAAGGAGTCGGTGGGGAACTCTCTGAACCTACCTGCAGCGCTTCTGTGGGAAGCTTGCCTCCGATAAATATCTATAATCTTGGCATGTTAGCCAGTCCTCCAAAACTTTTGCTGTTTGGTCATCACTAATGAAAACCTGATGTTAAAATCTTGGCAATATGATAGAGGCAGTGGCCATGTCTACACAAGACGCTGGCCGCGCAGTAGCCCATGACGACTGCACAGCAGCATTGCATGGCAGGAAGCGTGATGCAACACTTCTGTAGTAGTCATGAGCTACTGCGCAGCCAGCATCGTGAAAGCCAATCCTTGGCACTGCTGCACAGTAACTCAGTGACCTATATACTATATAAACAAGTGCTAAATGACTGCACAGTCAGCATAGACTTGCCCAGTACGTTCTTGATAGGGAAAGACTGAAACAGATTTGTTGTATGCCCGGTCAATGTGCTAAGACGGTACAGTGTGTGTGACTCATATTATTAATGCTGAGGATATTTCATACAGATTTAACATTGCTTAAAGATGCAGATTAGAATATGATCATCCCCTGACAAGCTACGTACGGTGTCACCGCCTACCAGCAGGCAGAGCTGAGGTTGTCTGAGGTACTCTGCCTGTGAACTTCCATGCTTATCTCTTTAGGTTTGCTTTTCAATGTATCTTTTAAAATGACGTCATGAGGTTGCTTATTTGTTGTCTAGGGATTTACCCATTGAAGGGCAAGCCAATGTGGCCAAATGGATTGGGGGAAAGCAGCTCTTTTACTGATCTGGTATATGACTTGAGGAAATCACTTTGCATATCCGTGCCTCTGTTTCTTTATCTGAAAAATGGCAATAGATGGTATTTGGTTTCCTATACAAAATGTTTTGAAATGTATGAAAAGAAGCTTGTAGAAGAGCAAAGTATTACTTTCTAACCACCTACCTATCAAACTAATTATGCATGTGAAGCTATTCCTATTCGTATATCACCAGTAATTAAAGTCTTGCAAGGCAGATCAGTTCTCAGTGACATAAGTACATTCGTATGGTATATTCAGCATCTTAAACAGTTGCCAAGTGACTGAAAATTACCAAGTGATTTTGCTGATGAGGCACAAAAAAAGAATAGGACCCAGCTCACTCTGTGCTAGCGGCTCTGGTTCTGCAGTGTGAGAGCGAAACACGGAAGAGCCAAAACATCCACACACAAAAGAGCCAGGAGGTTTGATTCACAAAGCACACAAGCAACAGCTCCCTAGTCTTATGAATATGTGCACCGAACTCTTGTGACTAAAGAAGTGACTAGCTTGCACAATAGGCATTTTCCCCAGGTAATTTGGCTTTTAAAAAACTATTCTCAAAATTAGTGATTTAAAAAAAAGCCTCACCTACTTAAATGCACTGAAATACCTCCTTAATTCAGATTTTGTGTTGATCAAATGTTATCTGAAATTGCACCAAAACGACTGTGTCAAAGCTGTGCACCAAGTTCTGTCTTGATTTATACTTCTGCATTCCCACTGAAGTCACAATACTGGTGGGGTCATCAGCTATCACTGTACTCCTTTTACAGAGGAGGTGGAATATAGAAGAGCTAAACAACTTGCCCAAGGTCATTCAGTGAGCCAATGTCACATCTGGGAACAGAACTGCCAGGAAACAAAGACTCCTTTTTGCCGGCTACATTTTTAATTTTTACTTGTCTGATTCATATGCAGTTGCATGAGTGTGGCTTCCTTGTGTGTCATATGTCAGTCTATAGATGGTACTTAATCACATCTTCTTTGAACTTATTCAGCTTATAGAAACCAGAAAGGATTGGTCAGAATGTGAGCAGCTGTACAAATGGAATTGCAATACTGCTGCTGGCAGGCACAGTAGCCTCTTTATGGGTTAATAAACAGATAGTGACTTCCTTTGAGGTCAACCTTTTATTTTTACATAAAGGGGTACTACTTTCCACAGTGAGAGTTGCATGTATTTTATTTCAAAAGAGAGTTCCCCCAGCCTTTAATGTAGTTTAATTTTGAAGTCTGTAGGAGACTTCTCCCCTCCTTCCAAATTTTTCAGGAAGATTGACTGACTCAGGAGATAGAAATGTTTATTTTAAGGTTCAGTTCAACCTGGGGCCCATATCCTGCAATGTCTTCTGCTAGTAAGGCTTGGCATCTGATCATGCCAAGACTTTAATGTGATTATGTAATGTACTGTGAATTGGACTACTCAGTTCTGTGTAAAGTTTAGCAGGTGCTAAATCTCTAGCAGATCAGAGACTATGGCAGTAATAACGTGCCCTAAGTAAATGGAGAACGGGGTGGAAAAACCCAAGTATTCACAAATATTCTTGCAAATAAAACTGGCCAATTGACTTCTGTGATCATGGCCTCTTGTAAATCATGAGTGAAATGTTGTTCACATTCAAAAAGCAGCATTGTTATGAATATGACTGCAAGTAAATATTTGAGAAGGATTTTGCACTAGGAGAGCTCCTATGGCTGTTTTGAAAAGCTTTCTTTTTTATTCAAACACTGGATTTGACTAATTGTGGGTAGCGGGCAAATGCAAAGAATGATTACAATCTGTCTGTCTAGCCTCTGAGTTAAAGGGAAGAGACAGGACGCTTCCAGGGGGGGTTTAAATTCTAAAAATGTACGCACCTCATTATTGATGTGTCAGGAGTCAGGACGTGCTAATAGTGGGCTTGCAGTAAGAACAGTCCTCATCCCTGGAATGGCAGTGAAATAGAGGTCCCCAAGAAGAGACAGCGTCATCGATGCATTCATCATAAGGCTTGTTGTAATCTAGGATACATATCTAAAGAGAATTTGCAGTGATTTCTATACCGCACATACCAATGCCTAATAATGCAAATGATAGAGCATCTCCATCTAAACTCTCATGCAGTGAGGCTCCAAATTCTCATGGGGTCAGGCCCTTTTGAAGCACTCTGCAACCATGCACTTCTGTTTGGTCATAGCTATAGAATGCTTGCAGGGGCCAGATCAGGTGAAAATTGTCACTTCCGTCTGCACCCTACATTGCTTTTGGATGTTGTGCTTGAGGAGGTAAAGTTTGAATGTCCTTTGAGTCTCTGGGCACATGAACTTGGATCACACACATCATTCTGCAGAGGATTTGGAAAGGGTTTTACTGGCAATGCCTGCTAGGGGCCCACATGTGCTCTGCCTGCCTTCTTGCTCCCCTCCAAGAATGTAATGAAGCCACTCAGTCTTTCTGACTGTCCCTTGGCAAAGAGTGGACCCCTACAGCAATACCTTGGCTATGAATGATTTGTTATTGCTATACTCATGAAAGGTACTGTGTTACTTAAACTCACTTTAAGATTCCCTTTTAACCTAATGCCAAATTAACTATAAAAACAAGTTATTTTTATGTAGAGTTGGTACCAGGATTTACCCTCAGGATAAAGCTTTTAAGTTTTATCCTTTGTGGAGTGGCATTTCCCTTGAATGATGGATGTGCTAAACATGTCTGTTTGAGAGAGCCATGTATACAATCTGTAAATTCTTCA
>JAGPOW010001296.1:27932704-27945327 GCA_030014935.1 Caiman crocodilus | reverse complement strand
AAAAAAAAGAGAGAAAAGAAAACCTATATGCCAGTAGGTATTGTTTTGCTTCTTTGCAAGTTAGGATCACAAGTTATCAAATGCCTTTGGCAAAATACAACAAGCTAAAATAGGAGACCGTCTGAATGTATAGGCAAACTTCCAGCGAAGAGTAGAAACCGCCTTGCAAGTAGCACTGGTTGTAGCTGATCAGAGATGTCTTTGACCACAAGAATTGCCGTGTCAATATCTGGTCTCCCATAGGAAATGGATGCACCAATTTAGGACTTACCATTTGACAATTAGGATTTCTTTAGTCAACGGGAGGAAGAATCCAACAAAACATTACATTCTTTAAACGATTGTAAATCTAATCATAGATATCATTGGGTATGCATGCTTCGGACAATTCAAGAAGTGAAACAACTTAAACAATCTTCTAAATAAGGATTATAATCATCCTCTTACTGTGGCTTACCGTCAGACTTAAAAGCAACTCAGGTCCAATGTTGAAGAGGGTGGTTGTTTCTAAAGAGAAAGTTGCCTTCATCCTCTTCAAGCTTGCCTGAGAATTGCTGAGATTTGACCTGACTGTCAAGGATACTCAGCTAGTTTATATAGATCTATACTCTTTTCCAGCCCACACTTCCTTGAGGAATAAAATCTATTAGTCAAATGGAGGGGAAGTACAGAAAAAAGCTGGATCTGACGGGTCTTTCTGGACAGTTATACCATCCAGTTCTAAAATATCCATCCCCACTTCCACTCCACTTCCCATCTTTATTTCTCTTCAGGGATTATACAGAAAGTGGTCTTTGCTTCCTGTAACTGCCTTAGAGGCAGGTTTTTTTCCTGGAACTCAGAAAAGAGGATAAAAACAGTTTATTGCTAGGTTATCAATTGGAAAGTAATACTTTTTACAAGGAAGGGTTTCTATTTGATCTCCCATGGAGTACAAAACTGAGCAATGTTTGTCAAAGATTCACTGACACATTTTCTTCTACCAAGACGATTGGCAGGTCTCTCCAAAGAGTGGGGGTAAACCTATATTACCTACAAACAGAGACGTTGCACCGGGGTCATATAGCAGGTCTCAGCCTGTCACCCTTCAGTGGAAGATTCATCAGAGTTAATACATTTTTTGGAGCACATGGTACCAATTTTTCCCACAAGATGAGTCCTTCATGGATTTTAATTTAGTACTTTGCTCCTTTTAAAGGAATCCCTGTTTGAGCTATTATCTTCTGCATAATCTATTAATAAAATCCCATTTTTAGTGGCCACTGCATCTGTGTATTCACTGGATAACAGACTACATTGTGCTTATGTCCATTTCCTGCATGCAGTTTTTTTCACTTGGGTAGAGTAATGATGACAGCAAATCTAAATGTATTAGAAAAGTGGTCTCGCATTATTTCTCCATAGAAATTTACTGGGGGGGTTTTAAGACACCATTACTTTGCAAGGGAGCCTGAGCTTCATGCTCTGGATGTTGAGAGAGCTTCTGTAGTACTTTTTATACCAAAGCAAAATAACACCCTTTTTCCAGTCTTCTAGGATATCCAGGTGTCAAGCTCAGAGGAAAAAAAAGGCAGAGTAGCATATGTGGCAGCAGTGTGCGCCACCTAAAGTCAGAGCCTGGCCAGCCAGAGCCACATCCCATTGCTGGCCAGGCTCCGCATGGCAGGATCACCATTGCTGCAGCCCCAGGAGGCCCCCAGGCTTCAGGTAATGCTGCTGGAGCCAGCACTGGCTGGCCCTGGGCTACCCTACCCTACCTGGGGTAACCTACCATGCACCAGAGCATGCATGGCACAGGTGTTGCCTGGGCACAACTAGCAGTGGCACAAGGTGCACCACTGCTAACTGTCCCCAGGGAACCAAATGTCCACTCACATCTGGACACAGCCTACAAGTGCTTGCTTACTGTACCTTATGGTGTCCTTTAAGAGACTATGTACATATGGATTCCACCGTACCCCCAGAGCTCCGTCTTATCTAGATTTCGGGTAGCAAAGGAACTGAAAAACTTTGTATTATAGAGCTGGAGCTAAGATTTAATATGAAAAGAAGAAACACGTTTTATTTAAAGAGGACTTCCTGGTTAATTTACGTGTTACAAAGAAACAGAGAAATATTACAAGTGCAATTTCAAGAAAAATGCTTTTGCGATTCTTTAAGGTAAAAAATCTAAACATTGGGTTTGTTTAATTATAAAACATTGTCTATCATTGTGATATATTCTTAACAAAATAAAGCTGAGCCAAGAGAGATTTGTCACTGCAGCTCTCCTCCCTGACCATTAGCAGCTGGTTCTTCCATTGCTTAGCAGGAGAATTTTAGAAGTCTTTTCCTATCGTTGCTTTTCTATTATTCTACCTCCCTGCTGAGCTGATCCATTTACTGAACTTAGAGAAGCAGAACTGCCTTTTCCTAGTTAGTGTGTACATGTACTAGTGCAGCAGGAGACAAAAAGAAAATGGTATAGTTTTTAAAAGGTGAAAGAGATAAGAGAACCAAAGGTGGAAGGAGGACAGAAAGGTGAACATTTGGCAAGTGTTAACTGTACGATAAGTATAATGATGACCAGGAAAAGGTAGTAGGTAAGGAGAGATTAATAGTGGAACTCAGGAGTTAAAAATGATGGGGCAGAGAAGGAGGAACAGAAAACAGGAGGGCATGAATGAAGAGATGAGAAGTACAAAGAGCAGAAATATTTAGTTATTAGTAGCTATTCATTAAAAGGTAAATCTTTCAGTGCACACTTACAGCTGCATTCTCCTTTTAATTCTAATTGCTTTCTACTGATGTAATCCCTCTGACTTCACTTTGCCACGGCATATTGCAGGATCCAGCCCCAGTTGTATTATTTCTAGTCCCTCAAGTCATATAATGATGCAGCAAAGAGATCCAAACTCGCTGAGACACTGAGTTGGCTTTCAGCAAAGGTAGGTATCTAATTAGTTGTCAGAGTGAGAAACTGGAGATTTTTGAACAAATTTGGATTTGGTATTTGGGACAAGAGACACTACACAGAACTTGATCTTTGGGGACTATTTCAAGACGCAGTAAGGGATGGTCTGAATCCATACTTTTTAGTTACATCATTTTATTTATATTGGTTACAGGGAAATAGCTGAGAACACCTTCCTCTAGCCACATATTGACTGGCCCTCCACTGCAGCCATTAATTCATCCCTGATGCACAAAAGTGTCCGATTATGTTTTCAGTTAAATTGAAACAAATCTGCAATAAACCCATCAGAACAAATGGGAGTTGCTCCTATTTGAGTTGTTGTAAAGACAGCAGATTTTTTGCAGTGACTATATAATAGGCTATAAAATAGGCATCCAAGAAACAAACAGAGCACTATAGGCAGGCTAAAATTGATGTGAGAATCCTAATTTCAGCATTCACTGACTTACTTCTGACGAAATTTGCAGCGTTAGCATTGCATTCATATAGTTTTCTTACCATAAGTGCAGGTGAACAGATGGAGGCATTCATACCCACAGCAGGGACTGGTACCACTTTCTCTGATTACAGTGCCAAAGCATTTGAATTCTTACCAGGACTCCATTAGAGTCGTCTAAAAGATTTGGACTCAGATCTTGGCTGTCACAGATCTTTGTGATGACTTCGGGCAAATTATATCAGTTTTTCCATGCCTCTGGTCTCGTTGCGTTAAAATGAGGCTACTACTTCCCTATTTCAGAGTCATTGTAAAGGTAAACTCCTTAATGGTTTTGAAGCACCTGGACACCGTGGTGAAGAGGATTCTGTAGACATTCTGTGGGTGCCTTCACCTCTTTTTGTGGGGTGCACTGGCTGACCCACTTGGCGAAGCAGCGATTGCACATTTTGTCTGTCTTTGTCATCTCCTGGTAGCGTTTCTACACGCAGCATTCAATACCTGAGGGTTTGCATAGTGAATCAAAGTGAGTTGAGATTGGCAAATTCAGACAGAGAGGAGGATCCTCTCGCTCCAGTCAGGATACGTTGCCACTGAAGCTTGTACACATGAGCAGGGTTTAGTTCCCCTAAATTGTAACGGATTTTTAACTTGTGGGTTTTTAATTGTGACTCACCATTTCAATTTAGGGGCTTCCATCGCTGGGGCAGAACCGTATCAGCCCCATCAGCTCGCCCCCACCATGGGCAGACACCACCCAAGGGGGAAAAAGGAAGTGACAAGGGGCCTGATCCTTCCTCCACCACAGAGCCTGTCCTCATTCTGTGTGGCTGGGGGCAAGCTGCCAGTGGCCCCGGAGCTGTGGAGGACCCTGGACCTTTCCTCCACAGTGAAGCCCCCCTGCCAGCAACCCCCACGGAGTGAAGGTCCAGGGTCCACTGCACCTCGAGCAGGCTCCATGTGGAAAAAAATGATTGGGCTGGCTGCTGCTTTTTTGTCCTGGTGGAACCTGCCTGTGCAAGCTGCCACCGGGCCTTGCAGCCCCTGGGCTGAGGGGAGACCTGGTGCAGCCAGGTCTGAGGTCACCCGGTTGGGTGCAAGCTGGGTGGGGGCTGCCCCAGGTCACAGGCAGCGCCCAGCCTGATCCAACAGTGCACAGGATGCTGGAAGCCTAGGACCGCTCAGGGCAGCTTGGGCTTGGTGGGCATCCAGCACCTGTTGCACTTTCCCCACTGCCTTCCCGCCAGCTGGGGCTTGCCCCTGGGGCAGCGTATGAAGGTGGCAGGAGGGTGAATGGGTAGCTGGTGACCGAAGAAGGCAGTGGGGATGTTGCACAGGGCACTGGAAGCCAGCTAGACTGGAGCTCGTGTGGGCCCACTCAGGCTTCCAGCACCCCGTGCACCATCCTTGCCGCCACCTCCCGCCGCCAGACAGGTACATGTGCACGACTTTTTTTTTCATCCACAACAAGACAATTTTCCCTGATCAAACCGAAATACATCTGTGGTGGTCTGTGTTGCCACACTTAGATTTTAACATGAAAAAAAATCATGCGTATGTACATGATGAGACTATTATGTTAGACAAATGATGATTTCTTGTCATTTTTTGGTCACGTGTACATGGCCTCACCATCACATATACAGGCACCCATAGTGCTAGCAGTGTAGATAGTGTTAGCAGGGAGAGAATTTTTCAGGGCGAGCCATGTGGATAAGAATAAGGAATAAACTGAATGAAATGAACTAAGGGAATATTTGCATGTCCTGTTCATGAGACTGTCTATACCGTAGAACAGGCGTGTCGGATTCATTCAGCCCCATGAGCTAGATGACTGGTGCAGAGCTGGTCTGCAGGCGGGATTGGACCCACTGACTCCTCATGCCGGATTCACCACGTGTGCCGGAGAGGGTGCCATGCTTGGTGCGGTCCCGCACCAGCTGTGCCCAGGCCTGTCCTGCACGCGGTAGCCACTCCACTGTTCCAGGACTGGGCTGCATGACCTCGGAGTGGCTGCTATGTTCAGCACAGTCCCGGGGTGGGATAGCAGGTCTTTGACATCTCTGCTGTAGAATAACCTCTCCTCAAAAGTTACAGCAGCCCCCTCACTGAGCCTGGAGTCTATTCTGCGCCAGGCAAGTCCTCTCCCCCTTCCAGCCCAGTGACAAGAACTCAGCAGTAATCCACATCAGCACATTAATTTATCTGACTTTCTGAAGCCTACACAGACACCTATACCAATTAGTTTAATACGATTATCAGCAGGATTAATGCTTTGTTACGTGATCGCAGGAAACAAAAGCAATACAAATAATAAAAATGTTAATTTAGAACTTTCATGTCACACTTGAAAGCATTTAATGATCTGAATTTCCCCTCCCATCCCCACACCTATGCGTGTCAAAAGCCAATTTTATAATTCAGCACATGAATAATTCCCACCCCTTTTGGTGCGTCTTAGCTACCTTTTGGCAAACCGAGAGTTTGTTGTTCAGCAGCCACAGTGCTTGCCCACTGTAATGTTAGAATAAGCATACTTCATTTTAAAAATCAATCATTTTTTTTAAAACTTTTTTTTATCATTTTTTTTTAACTTGTCGCAGGGTATGTGGTACCACCCTGGGGTTCAGAATACAGGAAGCATCCACCGAATAGATGCTCTGCACTGGTGATGTGGACGTGAGTAGGGACTGCTAACATGGCCAAGCAACTGACATGGTTCTTCCTATATATCTGCGACGGGCATATATGTTACATCCCAACCCTGTTCCCCGCTTATTAAATGGTCTATGGTTAAGTCCCAAGTGGTGTCTTGGCTCTGCTTTTTAGGGAATAGGAGGGGAGTTGTGCATCGTATGCCTCCTATAGTGTGCTAGCACTCACTAAATGCCTTCAATTGGAGAGGGGGAGCCTCATCGGAGTACTACCCAGGTTACATATCTGGTTAGCGACAGGGAAGACTCCTGAGGGCTCCAAGCAAGGCTGCAGCAGCCCTATGAGCGGAGAGAGCGCGCCCGAGGGACCCAGAGACGTGGAGCCCAAGGGCAAACTGGCTAGCTGCCTCCATTAACTTTGTATTGATTCTAGCCCAGGGGCCTCCTGTTTACACTCCTGTTCCCGCTGGTGGTGTGTGGCTGAGGCTGAAGGGGACGTGGAGGCCTCACGAGTGCCTGCAGAGGTGCAACCAGAGATCCCGGCCTGGCAGGGCATAGCTGTAGAGGGCCGGAGAGCTTGGCACCATTGCAGATGCACCATTGCTTGGCACCATTGCAGAGGCATGAGGCATGATCAAGGAAGGTCAGACTTGTGCAATTAGCCCTCGAGGCAGGAGCGCCTCACCTCCAAAGGTGAAAGCAAAGACCAGGTCTAGGGAGCCCTGGGGCAGCCTCCCTTTTAAAGAAACACCAAGATGTGGCAGGGGAATGGAGACCAAAGCCCTGAGGTAAGAGGGAGACCTAAAGGAAATGCAAGCAGGAGGAGGCAGTAGCAGAAGCCGTCTCGTTGTTCCCGAGAGAGGCAGGCAACTGGCTGGTTACCTCAGGTGTCACGCCACCAATGCGTGGAGCATGGGGAAGCGAACAGGAAGAATGAGAAATCCTCACGCCGTCATAGAATTAAGACGTGATCAGAATAACGAACTTGGTGAGAGCGCTTACATGGCTGAAGTGCTGTCGTGGATGGACATAAACTGTTCAGAAGGGACAGGCAGGGAAAAGGAGGAGGAGAACTTGCACTTTATGTAAGAGCTGCGTAATTGCTCAGCGTTGCAGTATGAAATGTGAGAGGGGCCTGTGTCGCGGGGTACTAAGGTGTGTCTGCTCCTTTAAGGGCAGAGGCAGCCTAATTGGGGGTAGGGGGACTGCTAGTTAGGTGGGGCTCCACAGCTGCAGGTTACCTGAGTAACTAGCTAATAGGGTAATTAGTTGCACCTGCTGGCTGGTACATATAAACTCAGGGCTGGGGCTGGCAGAGCGCGTTTTCTCTATCAACGGCCAGGGGTAAAGAGCTTCTGAACGTGAGGGCTACCTAATACACACGTTCTCAGCAGAGCTACCTGCGGCCTGCTTTACTACCTGTTACCTGTTACTACCTGATGCCAGAGGGGCGTATGCAGGTGGGGCAAGGGGCCCAGTGACCAGATGAGAGTGAGTACAGCTAGTGCCTCAAAGCCAGGTCTAACCCAGTGGGCCGAGGCGAGAAAGCCTAGCCAGATTAAAGGAACAGAAGCTGAGTAGGCCAAGCCCCAACGGAGAGAACAACATCTGGGTAACACCTGACAGGCATGGGGCATGGCAAATGGGAGGTTTGGAGCCACAGAATTGTCCCATGCAGCACACTACTGAAGGGAGGCCCAGCAAAAGGCTCAAAGATTAGTGAGCTTGAGTGAGGTTCAGCAAACCAGGACCAAGCAAAGGCCCGTGGGCAGCCTCCCCATTTATTTTCCCAACGAGATGTGGCAGACGAGACATGATAGCAGCCTCAGAAGGCAACTTGCATGGTCACGGAGCTGCCAGGGGCATCACGGCCACCCTGGAGATCCCATTCCATAACAGCCTGTTCAAAGTCTCTGCATTAAGGTTAGAGGGGAGAACAACATGGGTACTGTTGTGGTGGGGGTCTGCTATAGACCACCAGACCAGGAGGATGAGGTGGATGAGGCTTCCGTAAAACAGCTAGGCAAAAATTCCAGATCACAGGCCCTGGGACTCATAGGGGACTTCAGTCACCCTGACATCTGCTGAAAGGACCATACTGCAGTATGTAGGTAATCTAGGAAGTTTTTGAAAAGTGTTTAGGACAACTTCCTGGTGCAAGTGTTGGAGAGGTCAACTAGGCGTGCTCTTCTTGACCTGCTGCTCGCATACAAGGATGAAGGTGGGGAATGTATTAGTGGATGGCAATTTGGGCAGGAGCAGCCATAAGATGATTGAGTGAGCCTAAGGAAAAGAGTAGAGTAAGGACTGGACTTAAGAAAAGTGGACTTCGACACGCTCAGGGAAATGATGGGCAGGGTCCCCTGGGAGGCCAATTTAAGGGGGAAAGGAGTCCAAGGGAGCTGACTGTATGAGGGTGCAGGAACAAACCATCCCAATGCACAAGAAGAGTATCAAGTATGGCAAAAGACCAGCTTGGCTTAGTAGGGAACTCTTCAGTGAGCTAACACACACGAAGCTTACAATCAATGGAAACTTGGACAAATGACTAGGGAGGAGTGTAAGAGCATTACTTTGCCATTCAGGGATGAAATCAGGAAGCCAAAGCACAATTGGAGTTGCAGCTAGCAAGCAATATGAAGGGTAACAAGAAGGGTTTCTACAAGTATGTCAGGAAACAAGAGGAAGATAAGGGGAAGACAGGGACCCTTATTGAATGGGTGAGGCAACCTAGTGACATGATGTGGAAAAGGCTGAAGTACTCAATGCCTTTTTCACCTCAGTCTTCACAGACAAAGTCAGCTCCCAGACTGCTGCACCAGGCAACACAGTTTGGGGAGGACGTGAGCAGCCCACGGGGTGAAAAGAACAGATTAGATACTATTTGGAAGAGTTGGATATATACGTGTCCGTGGGGCCAGAAGCAATGCACATGGAGGTGCTGAGGGAGTTGGCGAATGTGATTGCAGAGCTGCTGGCCATTATCTTAGAAAACCTATGATCAGGAGAGGTCACAGACGATTGGAAAAGGGTAAATACAGTGCCCATATTTAAGAAAGGGAAGAAGTATCCGGGGAACTACAGACGGGTCAGCCACACCTCAGTCCCTGTAAAAATCATGGAGCAGGTTCTCAAGGAATCATTTTTAAGTATTTGGAAGAGAAGGTGATTAGAAACAGTCGACATGGATTCACCAAGTGCAAGTCATGCCTGACCAACCCAATTGCCTTCTATGACAAGACAACTGGCTCTGTGCATGCGGGGGGAGTAGTGGATGTAATATACCTTGGCTTTAGCAAGAGGTGTAGGTTGCAGCTGTGTTGGTCTAAGGACATAGGCAGACAAGATTCTTTGGGTGAATCTAATTCTTTTATTAGATCAAACTAAATAGTTGGAAAAAATATTTAGCAAGCTTTAGGGTTTACAAACTCTTCATCAGGCTGAGGAAGTCTCTGCAGTTGGTGTGTGCTCTTCCAGGATGGAATGAAGAGTAAAGAAGGCAGCGGCTGGGCTGGTGCGCAATGCAAGACAGGCAGTCAGTGAAGATGTAAATTGAGGAGTCAGTGGGTGAGAGACAGGCTGGGTGTGGGGGCAGAAGCAGTATGAATGTAGCAGGTAAATAGTGGAGAGGTACCTGGGGAGTCATATGTCAGGCAGGTTATAATGTGTCATAAATCCAATGTCTATATTTAGTCCATGATTTTTTTCAATCCGGGAGGCTGATGAAGTGAAGTTTGTCGGCTCGTCTCTGAGAAATGTTTTGTAAGTTTCCTTTGAGGATCAGGACTGAGAGATTGGAGAGAGAGTGGCTTTCTTGTGAGAAATGTGCCTCCACAGGTAAGTGGGTATTCTCGTCTTTGATAAATTTCCAGTCTGTGTTCATTCTTGTGCGCAGTTGTTGTTTCATCTCTCCTACGTGTTTTCCATCAGGGCATTTGGTACAGTGGATGGATATTACATTTCTGGAGATGCAGCTGTAAGATGCAGGGATGCTGATGGCTCTGTTGTGGGGTGTAGTAATTGTGGGGTTGGTAGAGACGTGTTGGTAGGTTTTCCATTTCTTGTCGTGAGATGGTCTGGATCCATTCAGTGTGTTCTGAGCATCAGGAAGTTTGCTTCTGGTGATGAGGTTAGCGAGGTTTGGTGCTTAGACATTGGATTTATGCTACCTTATAACCTGCTTGACATCTAACTCCCCAAGTACCTCTCCACTGTTCAACCGCTACATTCATCCCCCTTCTCCCCACGGCCCCACCCAGCCTGTCTCTCACCCACTGACTCCTCAATTTACATCTTCACTGACTGCCTGTCTTGCATTGCATACCAGCCCAGCCTGGCTTCTTTACTATTCATTCCATCCAGGAAGAGCACACACCAACTGCAGAGACTTCCTCCGCCTAACGAAGGTTTTTTTAAACCCTAAAGCTTGCTAAAAAAAAAATTCCAACTATTTAAGTTGGTCTAAGAAAAGATAGCAGATTCAACCAAAGAACCTTGTCCGCTTTGACTTTAGCAAGGCTTTTGATATGGTCTCCCACAACATTCTTGCAACCAAGCTAAGGAAGTATGGGTTGGATGAATAGACTGTAAGGTAGATAAACTGGCTGGATCATCAGGGTCAAAGGGTAGTAGTCAATGGATTGATGTCTAATTGACAACTGGTATCAAGTGGAATGCCCTAGAGGTTGGTCCTGGGGCCAATTTTGTTCAATATCTTCATCAATGATCTAGAAGATGGGGTGGAGGGGGAGTAGTGGAAATGCTGGAGAGTAAGGCTAGGATTCAGAGAAACCTAGACAAACTGAAGGATTCATGAATGACACGTGTTCCTGGAGACTGGGGGAGCATGGCAACTCCCCATAGGCAGTGGCAATGGTGAGCAGAGACTGCCCACAGATGGCTGTGGTGATGCCGGCAGTGAGAGCGGGCTGAGTGGGTACCGCCTGCAGGCAGCCACTGCAGTGTTATCAGTGAAGGGGGGGTGGTGAGCAGTGGGCAGTGAGCGGGGACTGCTTGCAGCCACTAACCACTTTGCCTGAAAGGGCGGGAGGGCAGCAACTGTCTGCAGAAACCAGCAGCAGCCAATCTCAGGGGAGGCGTGTGACCCTCTGTGCCCCCACCACACATCGCCTGTGGGAGGATTGGACTAAAATAAATTTTATGAAGCTCAGTAAGAAAAAATACAAAGTCCTGCACTTAGGACTGAACAATCCCATGAACTGGTATGGGCTGGGGACTAACTGGCTATGCAGCAGCTTGGCAGAAAAGGATCTGGGAGTTAAGAGGCCACAGAAGAGTAATGGCATACTTGATTGCATTAGTTGAAGCAATGCTAGCAGATGGAAGGAAGTGATTCTTCCCCTCTATTTGGCACTGGTGAGGCCACATCTGGAGTACTGTGTCCTGCCCTCTCTCCCTTCCCCCTCACCCACACTACAAAAAGGATGTGGACAAATTGGAGAGAGTCCAGTGAAGGGCAACAAACGTGATTAGAGGGCTGGGGCATATGACTTATCAGGAGAGGCTGAGGCAACTATGCTTATTTACTCTGGAGAAGAGGAGACTGGGAAGGGATTTAATAGCAGCCTTCAACTACCTGAAAGATAGTTTCAAAGAGGATGGAGCTAGACTGTTCTCAGTGGTGGTAGATGACAGAACAAGGAGCAATGGTCTCGAGTTTCAACATGTAAAGTTTAAGTTGGATATTCAGAAAAAACTGTTTCACTAGGAGGGTAGTGAAGCACTGGAACAGGCTATCCAAAGAGGTTATGGAATCTCTATCCTCTCCACTATCTCTAGAAAATTGAGGTACAATGACATTTGTCCAAGACCACATAATACAACTCTTCAGCCAATAATAAAACCTAGACTATGTCTACTGCTTCCTTCATAGGTGACATGTGGAGGAGGCACAGGGGGGGACACATGGTCACTAGCTGGCTGCTGGGGGACCCAGCATGTTATTTAGGGCAAGCACTTAAATAACATTAAGTCAATCACTTAAATAGCGTTAGGAACCAGTAACAACTGGATATCTAGGGTTCTAAGAGCCTTTAAAATCTCCCTGTCCTAGAGAATAACCTATTAGTCATCTTAGTCATTTCAGAAGGAAGGTCCTATGAATATTTCAGTATTTTGCAGGTTTCTTGTATTCTTAATGCCCAGTTTCATACTGGAACAGCCAAGTATTTCATCGTCAAAGAAAAGTTAAGTCCTTGAATCAAAAGTACATTATTTCATTGTGTAACAGCAGAAGTCAGTAATGTTTTTTGAGCAGAGTGCCAAAAACACCCATAACCTTGACTTGTAAGATGGTGGCAGATGGCAATGGAGCTGCAAGGGGTCCAATCCCTGTTGTGGTAGCACAGCCCTGGCCCTTTCTCCAAGGTCCATGTGCCACACAAAGTGCCTTTGCATACCATATTAGTACGTGTGCCAGAGATTGCCTACCCCTGTGTTAGGGTATTTAGAGGATTCAAAATGTATCATAGTATCATAGTATCTAGGGTCAGAAGGGGCCCAGAGCAGGCCATCTAGTCTGACCCCCCGCCAATGGCAGGAACGAGTGCCAGGGTCA
>JAGPOW010001296.1:27916862-27927278 GCA_030014935.1 Caiman crocodilus | reverse complement strand
AGGTCGAGTACAACCCGTCCACCACCACTCTCTGGGAGCGCCCCGCCAGCCAGTTCCTGACCCACTCAACCGTGTAGGGGTCAATGCCACAGCTCCCCAGTGGAACAGTCTTATAGTGATGAAGCAAACACTATTATATGTCATTGTTTCGTTCTGCTTACAGCTGGCAAATAGAGGAAATTTGTCGTTTCCTCAAGTCAGGTTCTCATTCTGCTGATGCTAGAGCTAGAAACAGAATTTAGGAATCTTGACTCAGACACTTGATCTAAGAGTTGTACTTCTTCCTTTATTTGATGTGATCTATTTATGTCCCGAAGCCTGAACACTAGTGCTGAAACCCTGTAAGGGCTTGAACAACCTACAGATACAAAGAAGGACTATTTTCTGTTTACAAAACTTAAATGAGCAAAAACGTAGATAACACAGTGGGGTCCTCTGGAATGTGAAATGTGATTTTTATAAGGCAAGAGTGGCCTCTAATACTGAACGAATGATAGAAAACAATTTCTAACGTGAATTTTTGCTTATAATATAATTATTTCCTGCTCTCATTTTCTCTCTCTGATTCTCTCTCTCGCACACACTTCTGGTCTTCTTCCTTTCCTTTGCCTGCTGCTAACTGTCCATCTATCCTATGTGATTATCCTAAGAGATGCACAACCTCATACCACATCAACAGATGCTGTTAGAGCTCTTTGGGAGAGCTGAAATTTATTTGCCCCTTTTATTTGCCCCTTTTCTTTCATCTCTGTCTGATGCAGCACTGTTCTGGAATAGCATTAATATTCTAACTTGCGTATATCCATGCGCTACAGCAGAGGATTGGTACCTGCATTCATGTACTTTGAGATTCATCTTCTTCAGTCAATTGCCAGACTTTATAAAGGTGCAGACAGACAAAAATATCTGTTCTCATTCCTGAATTATTACTGGCTCAAATGTCTTGAATACAGATTAAAACTGTATCTGATTATATTAACCTAGGGAAACAGTAGATTAAAAAGCTATGATCATATTTCAGGAAAATAATCCTCATTTAAGAGGAAGGCTTTCACTCATCATTGCTCACTCTCCCTTTCTCCTGCTTATAACCTATTTTTGGGGTGCTTGAATCCGATTTAATACAGTCTGTTCTGTTTGACAGGCTATGAAGTCACCTAGGACTTAGCTCCTAAAATGACAATAAACCTGCTTTCTTGCCAGCCATAAACGCACAACATGTCTGCGTTTCATGTTTGCTCTGTTCCCTTTGAAATGTTAATCATCTCTATGTAAATTCCAGCATGCTAAAGCTAAGTTCATATTACCTATGAGTTGCCTGATTCGGAAACAACTGTGAACAACCATTTTTGGCCTTTTTTAAAGATCACAGAAGCTTATCCTTAAAATCTGTTCCTTAAATGAGTAAGTGACTCATTAGAAATGTTAAGACATTTTTAAATTAGATTATAATTTGAGGGTGTCAATAGGCTGACTAATTTTCTGTAGTCAGTAGATCCTAAGTTTAACACAGTCCAGGACTCTGATCCTGCAAACACTCTCTCTGACCACAGTTCTCACTGCAGTAAATGACTTTGTCTGCCCTTCTCTCTCTCTCAATCTCTCTCTCTCTGTCTCTCAACCTCTGTCTTTTGCAAAAAAACCATGTCCCTTTGTTGCTGCCACCAGTTCCTCTCTAACAAAGGTAGCACTGCTGGGAGCGCTAGAATGTGCAAGGCTCCCACAGGTTTTCCTTGTCAGGTGCACTTGTTTTGTCAAGTCAGTGAGATTATAACTGTAGTTAGCCAAGGTCAGCACTACCTTAGTTGGCCTTATCTAGTTTACCTTATAGTAAAACAAGTGTCTCGTCTCCATTAGGATATTACAGTGGCATAGCTAGCGCACATGACTTATCCCGTAACAAAACCCTTCTTTTTAGCATTTAAGACAAGGCCTTAGGCACTTCTTACAAGTGCACAGACCTAGTATAGTGGCAAGGGGGACTGTTAAATAACTACTCAGGCTTCCAGAAGGAATATGGGGAGTTTAATAAGAACAACTATCCGCAAGCAAAAGGGGAGACTAATGAGTTTCCTTTTGTTTGCACCCAGTGTTGGCTGAATGTTTATTACAAATGAAGCCCTTATCTATTTAGGAAACCATCCTAATTTCTTCAGATATATTAGTTATTGATAAACTACAGGGCACATTTTTAAAGAGGGCTGCTGAAGAAGCCAATATTATTATGAGTTATATGTACAGGAAGTGGGGACTTTTTTTGTTCTTTAATTTTGTGCACAGTTTGATTATTTTATATTATTATAATGGATTATTGGCAGGTTGTTGTTTTTTTTTAATTTATTGTATTTTTAAGGCATTGTCAGAAGTGCCTGGAGTATTCATAGGAGCACCTCTGGTTTAATAAATCTGAATATTCAGTGATTAGGGAACAAATTGAATTATTTGGTTTGCTTGCAAGCAACTAATTTAGAGTATTTATGAGATCATATGATGCTGTTTCTACCCCATGAATGGATGTCAAAAATAATTATAGCATCAATGATGTCTGATGAGTGGTGAATAATGCACCCTTGATGAATAATAATGAGACTAAATATTTTGGAAATATACAGGACTTGTGAATATTTTCATGACTGCTCAACTGTTGTCCAGCTAGTCACAAAAAAACAAATGATATGACTGCCAGCTAATAGCAAAACAAACTTGCCGTGACTGTCCATATTCATGTGGATATTTAAAAATTCACGTGCCTTCTTATGGTAAAACCATCATTGATAGGAGGACCAGACTGTATCCCAGAAATATAGTATTTCTCTGCTTGTTTTTCCTGTCTTGTTTAACCATTGGTTTTGCTTGTTCATCCCAAGCCTGTAAGATAAAGAGTTTCTGATTGTATCTGGGGGCAATTGCTGCTGTGCTTCATAGTTAGGCCTCAGTTTTGCAACCACTGTCTTCATGTAGTGGTTCTGTTGATTTCAGTGGGCCCACCTACTGGAGTTAACTTAATCATGCGAGCATTTGTAGTAGGGGCCTTGATATTTATTTATTTATCGTGGTTGCTTCAGTAGCAGTGAGATTTGGCCCTTTTTATTGTTTGTGTAGCTTTTTCATACTTTTTTTTCCATCAGTGTTGTTACTGCTGGAAGCATAGGTGTGGGAAGAAATTTGGTCATCTTAGATGTTCATGAACCAAGGGAGGAAATACTGCTGTATTCATTCACACACCACACACCCCCACGAGTAGGACACACATGCTGATCAGCCAATTTGCCAGCAACTGTGCAAAGGTTAAACCTCTAATGTCCGAATGAGCAGGAAAGAAAGGGGGAATGATGCTAATTAGTGGATCCCATCCTTGCTGCATGCGGGCAGGAGCTGAGCACAGTGCCTGACAGTCATTCCAGTATCCCCATGCCGCCATTCTGGCATGGAAATCAGTTTTCTCCTTTAAGACATACATTCCAATTTTGGATGGCTAATTTTCAGGAAAAAGGTGTACATGGTAGGAGACTAAATACAGTGCATTAATTGTAGGTCTGTAAGAGGGCAATCTGTCTCCATTATGGGACAATAGGACCTAGGGCCAGCCACACCATGCTTTGTAATAGGGTTCATTTGAAGGTTCAAAGGATCAGCATTTAACTGGGAAGGCAGGAGGATTCCTCGGGTGTCAACCATATGACTAAATAAGCCTCAGCTGTTAGATGAGTCCTAAGCAATAGTGCTGAGCTAGAAGAAGCCTATTTGAATCCCTGAGTAAACCTTCTGCTGGGCACCAGTCTGCAGCAACAAGAGCTGGGTTCAGTTTTGGGGTCTAAATATATCTTACCTTGGCTAAAGCCCCCACCCAGCCTGCCCGAGAAACACTAAATACATTACTTGGGTTTCCCACATAAACAAAGCCCCCTCCTCACAAGCAGCATAAGCACCAAAGATAATTTATTACTGAAAACAAAAGAGAGGGGGCCAGGCCCCTGTAGCCAGTAACTGCCAAGGCCCATTCCTCAGCAGTTTGCTCAGGGATTAATACCCACACGGCATTAACCCACTTAAGGGGGAAAAAAAGGAAAGAGGGAGGATATGGGAGTTTCAAACTCCAAAACACACTTTCTCTGCTTCAGACTTTCCCTTCAAATAGTGTTTGCTTGCCTCACCGGGGAAAATTGGAAAGCAGGTTTTCTAGCTTCCAGTACAGCTGTGCAACTCTTAGGCAGATGAGTAATAGTCCCAGAACCATAGTGAGTTGTTCTTATATACCTGGTATGACATCACCCTAAGCCTTGTCCAATCAGGGAGGGACACCTTTTAGTTTTTCTCCCCACCAGTCTACCTGAATAATCCCCTGCTTCCCATGGCCACGGAGGCCAGAGGGTTTTACATATTTCCCCCAGATCAGACCAACTTGCCATGTGCTGAGCAAATGGCCAGAACAACAGGGGCCGTCTTGCCCATCTCGAAACATACATATACCGAGCTGCGTAGTGTGCCTGCGTGGGGCTGTTAGACTTGAATAGACCCAGGAAGGGAGACGGTGAAATCTCTTAGTCAGAGGTAAGGAGTTGTAAAGTTAGGGCTGAGGACAGGAGGATAGTCGGAGGAAAAACGTTCTGGAGACACCAGGACCTGTGGTGGAAGTAGCTTCTTTGCTCAGGGGGGAAGTAGATATTAAAAGCCTGGACTTACAGCTGATTTGAAGTCTAGAGAGAGAGGTTTGGTCTTGAATGTTCCAAGGAGACTATTTAAAAAAGACTTAATAATTGAGAGTTTTCCCCATTCCTCCCACAAAAAAGAAAAGGAAAAAGAAAGAATATTATTTTAAAATGTGGTAGGCTCTGAATAACTTCTGGGAAAAGTAAAGGCCAGGGGGCCTCCAGTATCACCACTATGCCAGGAGAGGGGTGTGGGCTGAGAGTACACCATGGAATACAGCCTATATAAGGATTCACAGATTTTTAGAAAGCTACAATTGTATGGTTACAAATGACAGACTTAAAATAAAATGTAAAAACCTTAGGCAATCCTTCAAATATATTAAACCTTTTAATTGCATGAACCTTCCACACTCCTTTGGCACTGATTTAAACTGATAATAAGGTCAGGAAATGCCAGATACATTCAGCATTATAAGTGCTACAAGTTTATCTGACCTGCCTGTATTGTAGATTGTATAGTACTTAACTGGCTGTATAACAAATGTAAGTCAAATTGTAGGCCTAGCTTGACTCTGAGCTTTTCAACCTTTTAACTTCTAAAAATCAGTCAAATTTCTGTTAAGATGAATTGCAAGGCAGTGTGACACCTGAGCTTATTATATAAAAACTAACAAAATTGATGTAATAAGTATCGTGTTTTTTTTTACTCTGTTTTGGCTCAAATGTAATTTACTGTGTAATTTTCATATAAATGATTGTTCTGGACTTTTTGAATGGTGCACATTGTACTATAAGATGTTACATGAGTCCATTTAAGATTGTTTTAAAAAATGTAAGATTAAAACTAATCAAAATATGAAAATGTATTTTTGTAACCACCACCCAGCTCTCAAGACTTTCTATAACAAGTTGGATAGTGTTTAATGTTTTGATATAAGCTTTAGAAAATCATAAACAGAATTATTAGCAACAAACAAAAGTTGTCAATATTACCAATTTTGCATGACAAATTTTGGTTTTGAAAAAGGGCTTTTTTTCTTTAAACAACTTTTTGTTCAGCTGGGTCTATGTATAATACTGTATCTGAAACGTAGTATTTTACTATTCATTACAAGCTAGTATAATTACATAATGTCTTCCAAAGGGGACAGTTAAAAGTGAACGTGTAACCTCAATTTGGGTATTTCCTGACTGCTAAGCACCCAGAATCAATGCCTATTTTTTTAACAAGTTTTATTTGTAATTTCCTAGCTTAAAAAACAAACAGAAAACCACAACTAAATAGCGGTGTGAAAGTATCAATTGCTGCTGAGTTACAGAAAAGGGAAATAAGTATTTGTAAATAGGTTCCATGTACTTGATTTTTTACTAGACCCTAGTGCAATACCCTTTAATACATTATAGATCATGAGCAAACCACCTGCAAGCCTAGGAAGCTATCTTCACAACTACCAAGCTTATTAAGTGCCTGATTCTGCAGTGACTCATACTTATGCATAAACACAGGAGTTTGCACCTGCAGCTCCAGTTACAGGATTCAGTTCTACTGCCTTGATGCTGGGAATGCTGATTTCTATGGGAGCAGAGTACTCATACAATTAAGTATGGGTGTCAGTGTTTGCATGATTAAGTATGTGTCAGGAAAAGAGGGGAGCTGGAGTTATAAATACCACTATCATGAACCAACTTTTCTTTTCCCTTTTGTCATAATCAAAATTAGGAAACACAGGTAAAAACAGAGATGCAGGTAAATGTTATTTTGTGGGCCATTTAGCTTTGAATTGATAGAGAATAGAGAGTTTGTTTTTCTTCAAGTACCACTTGGATGCCCCCACTGAGATCAGGACCTCACTGATCACACAAGTATTAAAAGTTTACATTAAAGAGTTAAATGCAAATGTATTCCAGGGCCACGTCCAGACGAGTGAGCATGTGCCTGTTGTGGCATCTCAAAGCAGTTTGAGACATCGCAAGAGGCACGCTGGGAATGAAAAAATGTTCCCTGCACTGCATATTTGCAGTACAGACTCTAATTTTGATACTGGGAAATCCCGGTATAAAAGTAAAACACACTGAAAAAAAGAGGTGCAGGGCGTGCTCCTGGAGTGTGCCCTAAGGCACCCAGAGGCACCCAGGAAAGATTATGGCTGCCCTGTGCCCCTGCTGCCCCAGCACACTGCTTCAGTGTACTAGACCAAACAGAAGCAGGGCAAAGCTGCAGCAGTGGAACGACCCAGGCTCTGTCCCAGCTAAGCAAGGGCATGGGGGTGGAGGGGAGTGTGTGGGGGTGGCGGGAGACTGTGTAAGGCATGGGTCCCCCACCTGGCCCCCCATATGGTGCACAACCCCCCGACAGCAGCAGCAGCAGGTACTGGCCGCAGCCTCTAGGGCTCCCTGGCTGAAGATCCAGGAGGAGCTGGGCAGGGTCAGTTTGCCCCATGTGGCACAATTTCCCCACACCAGGTGCATGTTCAGGCTGTGTGCTGAGGCACAAATCTCTGGCACAAATTTGTACCGCTATCTAAGCTGCTGCAAGAACATGTGCCTGCATGTGAGGATGTGTTTAGGGGGACATCTAATCAACTGATGGTGAGTGATACCTGTCTGAAGGTATTAGGTAGGTTTCCCTTGAGTCCCAAGAAGGTTGGGACAGGTGGCCCCTTAGAAACTAAGCCCCTACCTAAATTTGTGCCTAATTTCAGACAAGCATGGCTAATTACCTCTCCCTACTTGAGTACACAAGAAATCTTTACAATACCTTTAAGCAATAAGCCTAGGAACAAATATTCAAAAGCTTACTAGATGCTGAAATCTTTGAAATTAACACAGACAATAGTTGCATAGCTCATTAAAATGTTCTTGTTTCCTCTGTACCCTACAGGCGGTAATGATCCTCTTCCCTTTTGAATAATCTTTACCTTTTCACATAATTAATCTAATCTATTTCAACTGATAATTTCCTGGTCTTTTCTTATTTCTGGTAACATTTCTCTTTGCTCTACAGATTTACTGCCCTCTTCCCCCTTAAGTGACTATGTTATTTATATAATAGAGTTAAATAAATGTTTAACTTTGATAGTTAACTTAGGATGTTTCTACTTGTTTCCCAAACTTGAGGGAGGGACATTTTGTGCTCAAAACCTTTTCTACCAACTATTTAATTGATTCTATAAAAAATATTACCAAACAAACCTTGCTTTCCATGCATTCCCTGGCATGACTACAACACCACCACGCTATTTATACAGGTAGCATTTTACTCTCATTTCTTTCCGTGGTAATCCTCCACCAGACTGGACCAAGTTGGGGTAGACAAGGTTGCATGATATGTTCCCTACTCTCTCATATCAATGGAATGCCAGTCATGCCACTATAAATGTAACCTCCATCTATGTCCTACTTAGTGCTGTGATTCCCAACCAGGGTACCTCAGCACCTTGAGGTACGTGGGGATCCTTCTAAGGGTGCCACAGGGTTTCTCAGAACATCATCACTGTTAGGTGTATAAACACATACACATGATTCACAAGAAAAACCTAGAGATTTGAAACAGGAATCTATAACGTCAAAAGCGTTCTGACCTGTTGTAGTCTTTCTCAGTTTTTTTCCAACAAAAGAATTGCTCTAGTATTTTTCTGTAGTAAAAATATATGCTGCTAAATTCAGAAAAGTTATGGATGGGTGCCTTGAGGTTAAACAAGTTGAGACTCATAGACATAACATGTTGAAATCATGTTTTCTCTTCAGAGGAAGTTTGTCTCTGGTATTTGAAGTCTATTAAAATATGACTTGCCTTTTGGGGTTTGATATCTGTAGCTACAAGTGGCCAGGCAGGGGCACAGGGCCTGCGAGGAGGATCAGGCAATGGCAGAGCAAATGCCCAGGGGAGCAGCCAGTGATGGGGCAGGGGGGCATTCTGGCTATCTATCCCCACCCAGCCCCGCTGCCACTGCTGTGCTCCCTGTCACAGTGGTGGGGGAGAGGGGTGAATTTAAGATGCTTTGCCAATAATTAGCTTATATTCATAGAAAATTATAAGAAGTCCACGTAAGAGTAAATCACTATTATCATCCTGTGGTATTAATTTAGGCAAACATAAATTAATGGGATCAGCTGAGTGAAATTGTATGGCTTCTGTTACATATGAAATTGGGCTACATATTCTTTCAGGCCATTTTGGCCTGATATTCTCTACCACAGTTTAATGAGCTTCACCAGCTCTCATACTATTTCAGGTCATGATAGTCAGAGATGTGGGGCAGAAAATTTTCCAGTGCTTTATTTTTCCATGGGAAATTTTCCATTTCTAAAAATTCATTGTTTCATAAAATTAATTAGTAACAATGAATGGATGCCAATACAATATTAGGCAAGCTTATAGATTCATAGATGTTAGGGTCGGAAGGGACCTCAATAGATCATCGAGTCTGACCCTTTGCATAGGCAGGAAGGAGTGCTGGGTCTAGATGACCCCAGCTAGATGCATATCCAACCTCCTTTTGAGCACCACCTCCCTTGGGAGCCCTTTCCACACTCTGGCCACTCTAACTGTGAAGAAGTTCTTCCTAATGTCTAGTCTAAATCTGCTCTCTGCTAGCTTATGGCCATTATTCCTTGTAACCCCCAGGGGCGCCTTGGTGAGTAAAACCTCATCAATTCCCTTCTGTGCCCCCGTGATGAACCTATAGGCTGCCACAAGGTCGCCTCTCAACCTTCTCTTGCAGAGGCTGAAGAGGTCCAGGTGCCCCAGTCTCTCCTCAGAGGGCTTGGTCTGCAAGCCCTTAACCATATGAATGGCCCTTCTCTGGACCCTCTCCAGGTTATCCTCATCCTTCTTGAAGTGTGGTGCCGAAAAATTGCATGCAGTACTCCAACTGCGGTCTGACCAGCGCCTGATAGAGGGGAAGTATCACCTCCTTGGAGCTGTTCATCATGCATCTGCTGATGCACGATAAAGTGCCATTAGCTTTTCTGATGGCTTCGTCACACTGCCAACTCATGTTCATCTTGCAGTCCACTAGGACTCCAAAATCCCTTTCTGCTTCCATGCCACCAAGCAGGTCATTCCCTAGGCAGTAGGTGTGCTAGACATTTTTCCTCCCTAGGTGCAGCACTTTGCATTTCTCTGTGTTGAATTGCATTCTGTTGTTTTCTGCCCATATGTCCAACCTGTCCAGGTCTGCTTGAAGTTGTTTCCTGCCCCCGGTGTATCCACTTATCCCCACAGTTTTGTGTCATCCACAAACTTGGACAGAGTACACTTCACTCCCTCGTCCAAGTCACTGATGAAAACATTGAAGAGTATCGGCCCAAAGACCGAGCCCTACGGGACCCCACTGCCCACACCCTTCCAGGTTGATACCAACCCATCCAGTACGACTCTCTGGGTACGACCCTCTAGCCAATTCGCCACCCACTGGACTGTGTAGACATCTAAGTCACAGCCTCTTAATTTGTTCACCAGTATGGTGTGGGATACTGTATCAAAGACCTTCTTAAAGTCTAAGTAAATGACGTCAACCTCTACTCCTGCGTCCAGGCGTTTTGTAATCTGGTCATAAAAAGAGACTAGATTAGTCAGGCATGATCTACCTGCTATGAACCCGTGCTGGTTTCCCCTCAGCATAATTTGTCCTGCTCGGCTCTCGCAAAAGTGAACCTTGATAATTTTTTTTCAAACACTTTGCCAGGGATGGAGGTGAGACTGACTAGCCTGTAGTTGCCTGGGTCCTCCTTCCTTCCCTTCTTGAAGCCTGGCAGTTTC
>JAGPOW010001296.1:27903031-27916762 GCA_030014935.1 Caiman crocodilus | reverse complement strand
TTCAGGTGATTATCCCTAGGAAGTGTGTGAGAGGGTGCATATGTTTTATTGATTTGTAAACAGGAGGGTAAATATACTTGCATAATAATCCAAACCAAAACTCAAGGTGTGGATTCACCTAATTGGCTGTGCAGGTCAAATCAAAACCAAAGCTAAAATTCTTATTTCATTTCAGAAAGCAAGTGAAAGCAAAACCAAAACTAAAACTGTGATTAATGATTATTTCACTTTCAGTTTAGCAAACACACAGAACAGTGTCTCATATCTTTTCTTGAGTTGGGGAAGTTGGAAGCGTTTGCATAAGATGTATTCGATTTTTAGTGCTTTTTGTTTCAAGTAGTTATGATATTGCCTAATCAGCAAAAAAATAGTGTATGTCATCATTATAGTGAAGTTCAAGCCACTGAAGGAAGAAAGAAAGTTGGTAGATGTAAATATTGTGGGCAGGCGTATGCTAAACTTTTAATAACATTTAGAAACTGTCCTGAAAGTGTACAAACCATATACGGAAAGCTAGTACAACAAAATGGTAGAACAACATCCTCTGAGAAAAGTCTACTTTAGGAATCCTATGTAAGTAAACAAATTAATATGTTAAACAACACACAGTATAGCCTAGCATATACATTGTTTTTAAACTATTTTAAAACTTTGTAATTTTAAAAGTTGTTAAGGCAACTCTGGACTATTATTTATTTATTTAAAAAAATTTGTATTGCTTTTCTGCATGCACTGAGCACCCAAGGTGGCTTAGGCTTAACAATAATTAAAAAAAACAAAAACCTAATAGATAAAAAGTTAACAATTTCAACCCAGCAGAGTGAACTTAGTCCTCTATGGCCTCCTTCCCCACTTCCAAGGTTTGGCGGGGGAGGCTCCAAACCACCCAGCCCACCTCCCAGTGCCTGCTGGGGAACTCCTGGAATACAAGGATGAGTCTAAATGGAGAAAAGATAAAACTGATTTTTTAGTAGTTTTCACTGGTAAAAAAGCACAAGTTCTAGTGACAGCTCTGAAAAAAACTGATTAGATTTTGTGTGTTCATAATCAAACTGACTGCATGTTTGCAACGTCTTCGAAGGAAAGGGAAAAAAGTTCTCAAAATTGTATGGAAAAAAAACAACTCAACACCTTAAGTGCAATTGCCAGTGGTATAAGAGCTATACCTAGTAGACAAACCTGATTGTAGCGATGGCAAAGAATAATAGATTCATAGATTTCTAGAGTTGGAAGGGACCTGGTAGATCATCAGGTCCGACACCCTGCTCCAGGAAAGAGTGCTTAGGTCAAGTGACCCCAGCCAGGCGCTTGTCTAATCTGTTCCTGAACACCTCCAAGGTAGGGGAAAGCACAACCTCCTTTGGAAGCCCATTCCATATTTTGGCAACCCTTACCATAAATAATTTCTTCCTTATGTCCAATCTAACTCTATTTTCCTTCAGTTTGTGGCCTTTACTTCTGGTAACCACAAGGGGAGCCCCTCTGAGTACAGAGGCCAGACTGTACTTCCCTTTGGCTCTGCAGTCCCAGGGCAACTGAGCACTTGTTCAAAGGATTGGTCAAGCAGAATCACTGACTCTGATGTCAGATAGATGGGCTAATATACAAGGAAAACCTTTACTGAACATTGTTAGCAACACCTGAACCAATATTCCTGAAAGCAATTGCTACCAAATCGTCTTGTCATACAGGTGAATACGTAGCCAAATTACTGAGTGAAGAGATTGAAAGTGCAGGTCCCTCCAGGGTACAAGCCCTTGTAAACTGGTAATGTGAGTAACATGAAAGCTGCATGGCAAATATTAAAGGCAAAGTATCCTCAACATTTATCAGAAGATGAATTATCTACTGCTCTCAATCCAATTATGGAAGTAAGATAGCTTCTCGATACAATTATGGAAGTAAAATAGCTAAGCATGTCCCCAACATCAACGAAATAGCCATGTTGACGGACATTGCCATGTACCACGCAAAAGGAAAACTCTGGAGCAAAGACATAATTTGGTGGGAAGCAGAGAATATTTCTCCTCTCTCATGGTGGAAGGGGTACTGTAACACCCGACTCTTGCCCAGGATTGCTCTAAGGATCCTAAACATTCCCCCAACAGCAGCTTTTTGTGAACGGAACTGGTAGGCTTTCAGTTCAACCAAGACAAAAAGGAGGAATAGACTAACAAATGAACGCGCCGCTAAGCTTGTTTCTATTTTTCAAAATCTCTTGCTTGTGGAGAATCAGTCAGAAGCACAATTAGTGAAGAAGATGCAGTGTGATGATAAGTTGCCCTTGTCCATAGACTCATTGGTAAAACCATTCTTTAGCGAAAGAGAATGTGGTTCAAGTAGTTCTGAATCAGATTTGTCTCAATCTGATGCTTAAATGGAGCTAATAAGTAGTGCAAGTGATTCTGCAGATAGTGACACTGAAACTGGAGGTGCCGCAATGACCTCAGTGGACAAAAGTTAAACTCTGTTGAAGTAGATGAGTGGACAACCACGGCATATCATGCACAGTTCTTTGGGTGTGCTAAAATGAGTGTGTCAGCAGTTTTCAGTGCCTTTGATTTTTTCTTAAATTTAAGCAAACAATGTAAGGGAAGTACATGTGATCGTGTATTGTCTTTACATTTTTACATGTATTCTAATAAAAATAATTTCTTTCCACATAAAGCCTAGAAATTGTTTGAATCCCTTTTAAACCACATTAAATGTGCTGTATTTAATTTTTTTCTTAATAAAATATTTCAGTTCAAATACTTGTGGCTGTTGGGACATAAAATTAACATGGAGGTGCTTTTAAAATGTTGTTTACTAAATATAAGTCAACATGTTAATTCAAAATTTTCCGAAAAACCCACATCTCTGATGGTATTCCACCAGTGGGCAGTTCTGGCGTTGCTATTTCCAAGGATGGAAGCAGCTTAGGCCCTGGAATATAAGGAGTGGAGGGAAGTGAAATGCATCTCAATTAGGGCTTAAGACTCTTGTTTTCTTTAAAACGTTGCTTAACTGACCATGATTTGCTTTGATTTGCCATGCACAAATTCTTTTCCAGTCACCCCAACTAAACTCTTCAGAGCTTCTGGTTCTCAGTGGACTTAAAAAAATCAGCCCATTAATTTTAGTTCCTAATTATGTACTTAAGCTCTAAACTTCAAGGCTCCATTTTTCAAAATCTTGCCTATAGATCATTGCAGTTCAGCCCTTCCCCCAGTAATGCAGTTGCTGTGAGTATGGTAGTGAAAACTGAGGACCTTAACAGAAATTGGGTTGTTGAGAATACCATGTATTGCAAATATTGATTTCACTGTTTTTCATTCTTTTTACAGATGAGATCTCTTTACAAACTCAATATATTTGGAGAAGTAATTAACTGCAAGGTGTTTCCTTTCCAAAAAAAAGGAGTCTGTGACCAGTCACTGCCAGAGACTTTGTAGAAGGGTAATAATGGTTGTTTTTCTCTAGGGGCACATCTACACATGCGCTTTAATACACAGTAGTCTATTCTACTGCACATTAAAGTGTCATGGCTAAAACAGTGCTAATATGCTAATGCACACAAGATTAGTCTACTGTGCATTAAACGTTACTAAAAAGGTATTCACTTCGCATTAGGGTAGCCTAATGCGCCTTTGTATAGTAACTCAGAAAAAGTCCATTAATGAACATGTATATGTGCCCTATCTTATATATATCTTACAGCTCTCTCAAAGGATGTGAATTTGCCTGCCCAGTCTAGGATATCAGACTGGTTATTGTGCTCTTGTCCTATATGTGTTTACACTCTGGTATCCCCTGTGGATATCATAAAGTTCCTCTTTCCAAAGTACTGAAATTTTAAAAAATGTTCTGTCCTTTCACAAGTAGTCTATCAGTGATATGAAAGTTACTGCTAATATGGAACCAAGTCTGGTAGAAGTTTATGCCTTCAATTCCACCTGGTTTTGAAGATCCAGACAAATTTCTGGCAGGTGTAATACTTTTAGCTTTGCATCTGTAATTCGTGGATGTCAGCTGGCTGCTCCTGAAATTGCTGCTTTCATAAGGTCAGCAGAAACCTTGACTTCTCTCTCTACAGATTTTTCTTGTTCTATGAGTAGCTAATTACAGCTCTTGAGAAAATATCTGCTCCTATGAATCTCTTTTCTGGGATGTTTTCAGTTTTAAAAGAAAATCAGAATAGCTGCAGCCAGAACATTTGCATCCTGGGTGAAAGTTCATGTACTGGTTTAGAATAAAATTGCCACTAAGGGATTATGCTCTGTCTCTGTTGGAAAATAGAGCTCTAACAGATATGCACTGTGCCAGTCATAGGTCCAAGCCATTACTAGAGCTTCCTTTTCCAATAGGATATTATTCTGGTTTTTTTATTATTTTGCAGTGCTCAAAATAAGTGACAGATCTGTTTCTCTTTCCACTGGCTGTTTCTGTCTGAGCACTGATGCTAAATTGTGCATAATTTTTCAGCTCATACTGTTTTTGGAACACATACTGAATAACCCACCATACCTAGTTCTGTGCATTATAACCATTAAGGAGATTTCTTAAGATTTTGTTAACTGTCAATTCTGGTAAACTTTTCCAAGAGTATCTTGTTGTTCCTATGACTGTTCTTCAACAGGAAACTTTTGGGTGTTTGAATGCCTTTAAATTTCATCTGAATCTCCAGCTTGCTAATTAGGTGCCCTACAATTTTTATCTGCTTTTTTATGCTATAGAGTAAAGTTGACTTATTTGAAGCAAGCTGGTAACTCTGAAAAAATCATTAAGGATCAGGAATGATCCACATGGAAGGCAATCAGCATGGGTTCACTGCAGGTAGATCCTGCCTGACTAACCTTGTTTATTTTTATGACCAGGTCACAAAATGCTTAGATGCAGGAGTTGGGGTAGATGTCATCTACCTAGACTTCAAGAAGGCCTTCAATATGGTATCTCATTCTGTTCTCATAAAAAAACTGACAAGCTGTGATATACATGATTACATGGCCCGATGGATGAGAAATTGGCTTAGGGTTCACATGCAGAGAGTGGTGTTGGACGGGTCGATATCAAGCTGCAAAGATGTGGGCAGTGGAGTCCCACAAGGCTCAGTCCTTGGACTGGTGCTGTTCAATGTCTTCATCAGTAACTTGGATGAGGTCATGAAGAACACCCTGTTCAAGTTCGCAGATGATACCAAATTATGGGGCAAAGTTAACCCACCAAAAGGTAGGGAATGGATCCAAGCAGTTCTGGACAGGTTGGAAAAATGGGCAGAATGAAATAGTATGCAGTTCAACAAAGACAAGTGCACAGTGTTGCACCTGGGGAAAAAGAGCCACCAACACACTTACAGGCTGTGGGATGACCTTAGCAGCAGCACAGTAGTGGAAAGGGATCTTGGAGTCATAATTGACTCCAAGATGAGCATGAGTCATCAGTGTGATGAAGTGATCAACAAGGCTAACAGCACTTTTTCATGCATTAGCAGATGCATGACTAACAGGTCCAGGGAGGTGATGCTTCCCCTCCATGCAGCACTGGTCAGGCCACAGCTGGAGTACTGCATCCAGTTTTGGGCACTGCACTTGAAGAGGGATGCAGAGAATCTTGGAAGGGTCCAGAGAAGGGCCGCTCGTACAGTGAGAGGCCTGCAGGCAAGGCCCTTCAAGGAGAGACTGAGATGTCTGTACTGAGCGATTAAAAGTGCCTTGGCACAGCCGAGTTCCAGTGCGACAATGCGAGTGTTTGGTTACAAGGGATTCTCCCGTAAGGCAGGAAAAAACCCTTGGTGCAATGATCAGTGCCCACCAAAGCCAGCAGCTGCACCGTTTGCAGGCATGCTTTTGATTGGCTTAATGTAAATTATTCATACGTGGCGGCTAGCAATTGGCTCGCTAGCCATATAAAAGGCTTGGAAAGTTTCCGCCCAAGTTGGAGGAGAGAGGTTGGCATGCACGTCGAAAACAACTTTCACATGCATCTCAGAGCAGACTTGGAGGCCCAATCAACCACCAACGACTCCCCGTTGCCAAAATCCTGACGTACCCCGTGCCCTGCATGCTCGAGAAACATCAGTGTGCCACCCAGTTTCTGTTTTCTACCTGTGTTCTGCAACTCTATGGAGCATGCCTACACTGTATCCCAGTTGTAAGTAAAGTTTTCTTTTTGAACTCATCCGACAAGCTTACCGTGCCTAATTCCACTCCATCAGCGGCCCCATCCACCTCTCCGGCCCCCACATGAGAGACCTAGATCTCTTCAGCCTTCGCAAAAGAAGGCTGACAAGTGATCTTGTGGCTGCCTATACATTCATCGGGGAGGGCACCAGGGAATAGGAGATGCTCTATTTACTAGGGCACGCCCTGGAGTAACTAGGAACAATGACCACAAATTGACAGAGTGCAGACTTAGGATGGACATTAGAAAGAATTTCTTCACAGTAAGGGTTGCCAGAATCTGGAATGGGCTTCCAAGGGAGATGGTGCTCTCCCCTACCCTGTGGGTCTTCAATAGGAGACTGGACAAGCACCTAGCTGGGATTGTGTGACCCCAGCACTCTTTACTGCTCAGGGCAGGGGGTAGGACTCAATGACCAGCTGAGGTCCCTTCCAACCTTAACATCTATGAATCTATAAGCATCTCTGACTTGCATGTTATGCTTAAGCTTGCTTCTTTCATATACTAAAATAGTATCTACAAAGACAAAGGACTCTAAACAGGCCACTTACAATCTGACAGATCCCCTTTTGAGAATGTTCCAGCATTGACGATACTGGTACTGAATGGGAGCCAGTTAAATGCCTTCCAAACAAGGTGATGATTCTGGTTAACAATGTAGATTCTTTTACAGGAGGAATTTGTGAAAAGCCTGCCATGTCATCTAGCTCTGAGAATAGTTTGGCCTCTGATAAAATTCCTTGGGTCTGGCCAACTGAAGAAAGTAAATATATTCTTATTGAGTTATGTTAGTGCACTTTAGCTAGTGGGCTTTTGTACTACAACTTTCCCTGGATACCATTCAAGAAGGGTTTCTGTTTTGGAAAAAAACTACCATCCCTTGAAATTGAAAGAGGTAGTTAACCATGTTAGTTTGAAGTCAAGTAGAAAATGAGTTAGAGCTACACCTTAGTGTAAATCAGAGATGCATACACTTTCTTAGACAATATCTTACAATGCATTGGATGAAGCAAGCTGTTGCTTATGTGACAGGGTGGGCTTCTCAGGGCCACGCATTACCGCCTGCCTGTCTGTCTCTGTGGGCTAACCGCCTGCCTTCCCTCGCCTGCCACGACTCGATCTTACTGGTTCATTACTGGATGTTAATAAGTGGGAGGCTGCCCAGTCATGCCCCGATGCCAGGGAGCGCTATCTGCAGCTCCTTCCACCCCAATACCGCAGCCCAAGCCTTGCTGATGTATTAGATGTTGATATGTCAAGCGCTGCCCGCCTCTCTCAGGCTTCTCACAGTACCACCCGCCTCTCTCGGGCTTGCTACACCCCCACTGGATCTCTCAAGCGTTGCCCACCTCTTTTGGGCTTGCCGTGCCCTTGCTGGGGCTCTCAAGCACTGCCCGCTCTCTCGGGCTTCTGAATAATCCTGCCCCCTCTCTGGGGCTTCTCAAAGTACTGCCCTTCTCTCAGGCTTCCCAATAATCCTGCCCTCTCTCTCGGGCTTCTCAAAGTACTGCCCGCCTCTCTCGGGCTTGCTGCGCCCCTGCTGGAGCTCTTCCTACGCCCCTCTCCAGGGGTTGGGTCCACACCCCGCTAGCTGTGCCCTCGCTGGCGCCTGGCTCCCCACGCTACATTGGGTCTCCTATGAGGCCTCCTCCATCCCCTCACAGCCTCACTCAAACCACCGGTCTAATACATAAGCCTCCTGGCTATAACTTAACTCCAGGCCATCTGGCTATAACGAAATCAGCAGCCTACCGGCCCCAGCAACATTCATTCCAACTAGGGCCCATCCATTCTCTGCTGTGGCCTCTGCATCCAGTTTGTCTGTCTCTGACTCCTGGTAGCTGGCAAGGAACTGCCAGCCTAGCCTCAGCTCTGCGCTTTATAAGAGACAGCTGACTGCCGTCAGGTGCGGTCGTTTGCCTCCTACAGTCCCCCTGGCAACTTACAGCCTGGTTCTTTATCCCACTGCTGGGGCTTTTCCTAGCATTTTCCTCTCACTAGGAGCAGGGCAGTGAGATGCCCTGTGACAGCTTACAAAAATGTATGCTGTTTGTTTTCTTTCACTCTGATTAGAGTTATAGTTTTCGCTAGTGCTAGATTTGGCTCAGACTTCAGGAGCTCTGGCAACTCACCTACTTGTCTTAGGATAACTGTGAATTTATCTTTGTGGTTGTTCTTTTCATACTACATACATATTATATGCACACACACACACACACACACACACACACACGTCAATATCTGCTGTATTGGCATTATAAAAATTTGCTGTGTTTTCCTCTGGTTCCTAGCACCACCTATAAATTTTGGTCCTTTCTACATAAATATTATTGCTAGCAACTGAATGGGCATCAAATGCCTTTTCTATTCTCTTTTTTCTTTTCTGCATGAGCAAAGGGTAGTGCACATACACAGTATCATCTACACCATCACCTAGGGCAAATATTAGGGCATTTACCTGGCATTCTGATCACTTACCTATGAAACCATAAGAAACCCCAATTTTTCAGTTCTTTTGCTCCTATTAACCTACCTGCAAGAGCCTGTGTATTTTCTGTGCCACAATAGGATCATGGGCTCCATTGTTACACCTTGTTGTGACACTAGTAGCATCTGACAAAGTAGCCTGTTGCCTATGAAAGCTCATGCCTCTCTGAACCAGTTAGTCTCTGCATCCCCAGGAGCAGGGACATGTAGTTGCCATTGGGGAAATCTGTGCTGCTGCTTTTTGTCCTGGCACGTGCCCCTTCATGTGCAGTTACTGCAGGAGAAAAGTGTTCCAGGTAGGGTAGGGGAGGCTGGGGCCAGTATCTGGGCTAGCTCCAGTAGCCTTGCCTGGGGACCTCCTGAGGCTCTAGTGGCTGTGTTCTGGGTACAGGGAGCCTGGCTGGCGACCAGAACATGGGTCTGGCCAGCCAGGCTCTGGTTTTGGGTGAAACGTGCTGGTGCCATGGGTGCTGCCCTCCTCCTTTTCCCCATGCTTTTTTTGATACTGGGATTTCCTGGTATCTAAATTGGACTCTGTGTTGCAAATATGCAGTGTGGAGACCTAATCATATGCACAAGGTGCATTTTGCAGCACCTCAGAAGCCTCTGAGGTGCTGCAAACTGCACATGTATGCTTGTGTAGACACAGCCTAAGGCGTCACCCTGCCATACATTCTTATGATTAATTTCTGTCTTTTTCAGGCTGCTGATGTCTTCCTTTTTTATATTTTTTGTTCACCTCTAGGGGGCTTCATCACAACTTCTGTTTTGCATGTTTTTCAGCCTTTACCTGTACTCTCTAAACTTTTCCTACTGGTTCCTCCTGTTAGGGATTTCTCTTCTTTTTCCTTTCTGCTGGAATCCTCCCAGGAATCTTTCTTTAATTCCATATTGTCCCCAATAGCCCACACTTTCTAACAGCGTACTTTTTTTTCTCTTCTCCTTTGGAGAAAGGGATTCAGCTCTATCTTATACCATGTTGCAGAAGCAGAAAATAAGAAAACGTGGATGTCATGCTTTAAGGAAAGAAGCAGAATGAGTCCAGTCCTTTCTGCAAACTGGTATATCAGGAGTGATAAGTTTTACCATAATTCACTGTGACTGAGTTGGTGGAGAAGAGATAAAACGAGATGAGAATGGCAGGAAGCCAGCGATAATGATGGAGTGTAAGTTTCAGGGCTACACAGCAGGGTCAGTGCACCTATAAAACTGAAGTAGATGTGGTGCAAATGTAGCAGTCAAAGGAGGTGTTAGGAACAGGAAGGGAAGAGAAAGAGGAATAGGAAGTGTGGGAAGAGGATAGAGTTAAGGAAAGAGAAGGATAAACCAATAACACAGAAAAATGTAGTAAAGCTGAGCTGCGAAGGGGGGAGATCATTCCTTCACACAATTGACTTGATTAAATAGTCAAAACCTGATAAAAGATAACTTATTCAAGTAAGCTAGTATCACTTAAGCAGATAAGCTAATACTAGGTTCATGATACAATTATCTGGGCATATAAATATTAATGTTTCCATTTAAATTTTTGAACACTATGAATATTATTAAAGTAAAGCTTACATTTACCACACATAGCAAGGTAAGACATTTTTAAATCACTTGCAGCTCAAAATGCAGTTGGGCCTTCACTCAGAATGTGCCTTCTCAAAGGTACCACAATATGGATATGTCTGCAGAAAAGGGGAAGTATAAAATAGAAAGACTGATACATTTCATTCATATTACCGAATACCTCAACAAGCTGGAAGAAAGTACTAATATCGATAGGAGCAGTAAGCAGATGGGTGAATCAGCAAGTGAGGGGTCTACACCTAATCTAGTTAAAAAACAGAGGGACATAAAAAAGAAACAAAATAGGGTATGTCTATACAATATAAGGTGGCCTTCAGCAGAGGTATCTGAGCTAGCTCTTTGTGCACTAGCTGTGAACTGGAAGCATGGGTGACTGGTGCCCCGCCTGTGACCAGTCCTGCCAACCCTGGGGTGGGTCCCCCACAGGTGATCCTGCTGACTGGGGGGTAGGTCCACCCATGGCTGATCTTATTGCCTGTGGGGAAAGGGGGACCCCTGTAGCCAGTCCTGCAATGGCTGATCACTCTGGCTGCTTCTGGGAGCAGCTGCAGTGATCGCCCAGAGCTTGCAGGGGGGGCACCGGCACTCCTGCCTGCCCCCCTGCCCATCACCCAAGTGGCAAGTACAGCTGGTCAAGGGGTACACTGGCACTCAGGGGGTGCAAGCGCACCCCCATGCGCCCCCTACACGTCACCACTGACTGGCAGTGATTTAGACATGTTTTCACAGTATTGTGGTGCGGGGGTGGGGCAGATTAGGGTGAAGGGCCAAATTAGCCCTATTTCTCAGCAAAACTAATTAACCTGGGTACAGCATTGTGAAAACACAGCTATATTGCTTTCAGGGGGGAGCTAGTGTGTCATGGGACACAGTCATGATTGGACTGTTTGTATTGCTCAGGAAAAAGAGAAATGTGGGGAAATATCAGAGAGGCAAGCATGAAGATGTTACTGTGTAGCTTGGCTTCTTTTTTCTTTAGGTAGTGGATTTTCCATTGTAAGCAGTAGACTTTAATATCTTCCATGGTATAGTAGTGTAAGAGTGATGTTGTAGCTTTGATAGTCCAGAAACTTTGCAAGAGGCAAGGAAAAAAGCTATCCAGGAGACTATCAAGAAATAAATGGTACCATAACTCAAGTAGAATCAGTTTGGGTCATTTAGAGAAGAACTATACAAATGTTTCTACGACAACAGTACTTGGGGCCTGAGATAGACATCCCTCCTGGATCAGATTTAGATATAAAGACATCTGACATTATTAGAAGGATAAATGCTACTAGGAATTGTGCTGTCATATGAGACTTAACTTTGCAAATATGGCATTGTGAAAAAAATACTACTAGTAGCCCAGATATTCCTGTGTATGACATACCTGAAGGCCCATGTAAAAGAGCTGGTCACAGAAAATAGCTTTATAGATAGTAATCACAAGTTGATTCAGTTCAAATTTAGCGTAAGTATAAACAAAACATGGTCTGAAACTAGGGTTTTGATTTCAAAAGGGTGACCTTTGAGAAATTTAGAGGACTAATTAGTGAAATCAGTGGCACTGAATAATTCAGAACTAGTGTGGAAGAGATTGGGACTTTCTTCAAGTCAAAGGTACAAAAGCTATCTGGAACTTGTATCCCCAAACTCAGATCTTAGTAATCAGAAGGAGTGGATTGCCTCCATCCTAGAATAGTGATAGAACTGGCACATGAAATGGCAAGCCCAATGATAAGGATTTTTAATAAAACTATCAAGTAGGGGTCTATTTTCATGTGAGTGGAAAATGGCAAAACCTTGATCCCAAAAGTCAGCTGAGACTCCTGTGTGTACCATCTGAGCACCAAGTTGGCTTGGCAAACGCACATAGCAAGTCATTCTTCATAGTAGTATTTTAGCTGACTCTCACTTATGGCCCACCAGAGTCTGAGCCTGGACATCTTCTAGAAGCACTGCATGAAATTTTTTTCCATTTAGGCAGGTGTTTGGCAAGTAAGGATAAATTGAGATATTGTTTGGGGAGTTTTTGTTATATAGTTTTTGTTCTAAGTTATTTTGTTTCTTACTGTACCCTGCTCTGAATCTTTTTTGGGGGAAGATCAGCATATAAATCTAGCAAATAAATTTAATATCTCTATAATTAACAAAGGGAAATCAGTACTCCTGGCAACTACAGATCTGTTAGTGAAACCTAACTGGTATGTCAGGTAGCTTGTTGGAGGATAAAGGAAGAGGTGCCAGAAGCAAGGGGAAAAAAATCTGCTAGTGTGCTGCATTTATATTGAATTTTTTTATTTTTGCATTCCTGCTTGTGATTGTTGGTGCTTACCTGTAAATGAAGCCATGAGCGAAAACCCCCTGGTCCAGGGCCCTGAGTGTAGTGTCAACTATTCTAGAGCTGGTGTTGGCTACAAAGGATCAACTCAGAGGATCATCATAAAGTTCTAGTTTATTGGACGGATGCAGAAGTCAGACCACAAACCTTGGTGCTGATTCCCTCAAACACACACACACACACACACGCACACACACACACACACACACACTCAGAGTAGCTAGCTCTGAACACTAAGCACTGGTGTCAAGATACACTATCCCCAAGCAGTCCACTGTCAATGGCCAGTCAAAGCTTCTTTCAGTGTGATCTTGCTTCAGAAGGAGGTGGCCAGCTGGTCCTTCTGGCTGGACAGGCAGGATGCTGGTCAGGTCAAAGAGGGTGCCTTTGGGGGTCATTCTTTGCTGCTTTTTATCCCTCTCTGACAGACTTCGGTGACTCCCCAGTTCTCAGGCTTACCCAACGCAAGGGTTGTTGACCTTGAGGGACATCCCTCTTGGTAGCTGCTGGATGGCAGCGGTCAGCCCCAGGGGTCATGTCCATAGGTACGTTTGACTTGGCAGTCCATTGATGAATTTTGATTGATTCACTGCTGTGATGAATACAGCTCTGGTTGATCAGGGGATATTTCAGCCCCAAAGGTCTGTATCCACTACCGATTAGTTCAAACCCGGGCTTCTGTACCTTTAACACTGAAGTTTCAGGGAGTTCCTGGCTCTGTATTGATTCTTTCCTCTTAGTCTGTAGTTTTGTAGGTGTTACTTGGCACTTGTTAACTTGCTTATCCAGACTAGCTACTGTGTTACACAATCAACCATGATTCATTCAGGGGCCCACTCCATACAGAGATTCCTGCATGTTACATGGTACGACTTACTTTTATGTACTTTTATGTACTAAGTACTTTTAAATGTACTTAAAGTACATTTATACAAGCTCTATTTTCGCTAAAGTACACCTTATATAAAAATCATAATAATAATATAATAAACAAAAAAGAGAGAGGAAGGAAGAAAAGGTAGAAAAGAGAAAGCATTCCCAAAAGGGGGTAAATACTGCAAAAGGGGCTTTTGCCCTACGGAGAAGCTTAACATTTGGGGGGGGGGCAGGCACAAAGATTTCTTGCTACACTGGAACGATGGGGCCCACTATCGAGTGGTTGGGATGCAGGTAACAGGGGTAATAAG
>JAGPOW010001296.1:27892450-27902931 GCA_030014935.1 Caiman crocodilus | reverse complement strand
GAGACGACGGAACAAAAGGTAGAAAAGAGAACGCATCCCCCCACGGGGGTAAATCCTGCACACGGGGCATTTGCCATCCGGAGACGCTTCACCTTTGGGGGGGGGCAGGCAAAAAGATTTCTTGCTACACGGGAAAGATGGGGCCCACAATCTATAGTTTGTGATGCATGTAACAGGGTTAATAAGGTCTCTGAAGTTGCTACATAAGCATCTTTTAATTAGGATTGCATTGATCAGGCAGTAAGCTGTTATGACATATTGAATTGTTTCAGTTTGTTTCAACTTCTATGTATTGTCACTCCATATCCTGCGGGAAAAGTTGTGTGGGTGGGGTTTCTCTGAATCCATTCAGAACTCGTGTTAGTTCTCTCCCAAAGATAGATCTGATTTAATCCAATTTAATAAGCAGCTATTGTTTGGGGGATTTTTATTTGCCTGTGGAATTTTAAATACTATTATCCCAAATGTGACATTGAGGAGAGGTGTTGTCATGATTATTTTTGTCTAGCTTCAATTAGCTTTCTTTGTGATTAGTCGTGCACGTGTGTGCAATTTTGTAAATCTAAACAAGAATACTGTGTTAGACTTTGATCCTGCACACACATACATCTGCATAATTTCAAGCATGGGATTACTCTTCTTGACTTCAGTGGGACTATTTATGTACTTTGGGCTAAGCACCTGCCTGAGTATCTTCAGTTTTAGGGGTAGAACTTGTACAATAAGGTATGTTTCATAGTTGGTAGGGTCAGAAGGGACCTGAGCAGATGATATCAAGTCCAACCAGCTGCCATGGGCAGGAAAGAATGCTGGTGTCAAACAGTCCTGGCTAGGTGGTTGTCTAGCCTCCTTTTGAAGACCCCCAGGGTAGAAGCGAGCACCACTTCCCTTGGAAGTTGGTTCCAGATCCTAGCCACCCTGTGAAGTAATAATGCTTCCTGATGTCTAGCCTGAACCTACTCTCAGTCAGCTTATGGCCATTATTCCTCGTTACTCCCAGTAGTGCTTGGTGGAACAGGGACTCTCCCACCGCCTGCTGGTCCCCCTTGGCAAGTTTACAGATGGCCACCAGAACCCCTCTCAGTCTTCTCTTTTGGAGACTGAACAGGTTCAGGTCCCATAGACTCTCCTTGTAGGTCCTGCCCTGCTGCCCCCTGATTATGCAAGTGGCTCTCCTCTGGACCCTCTTGATGCTGGCCACATCCCTCCTGAAGTGCAGCACCCAGAACTGGACACAGTACTCCGACTGCAGCCTGACCAATGTTGCATAGAGGGGGACGATCACCTCCTTGGACCTGCTCATGATGCATTTGTGGATGCATGACAAGGTGCAGTTAGTTTTCCTAACCGCATCCTTACATTGGCAGCCCATGTTCATCTTGCAAACAAAAGTGACTCCAAGATCCTTTTCTGCTTCTGTGCTAATGAGAAGGGAGTTCTCCAGTCTGTAGGTATGCTGCTGGTTCTTCCTCCCTAGGTGCAGTACCTTGCACTTGTCAGTATTGAAACCCATCCTATTCTCATCCACCCACCTCTGTAACCTGTCCAGATCTAGTTGTAGCCTGTCCCTCTTTTCTAGCATACCCACTTCTCCCCCCATCGGTGAATTTGAACAAGGTGCTTTTCACCCCCACGTCCAAGTTGCCGATGAAGATGTTGAACAGTGCGGGCCCGAGGAACAAGCCCTGGAGGACCCCACTGCCCACATTCCTCCAGATTAAAAATGACCCATCCAACACCACTCTCGGTGCAGCCCTCCAGCTTGTCCTACCACTGTGCCAAGCCCAGGGCTGCCTCCAAGGTTCAAGCCCTGCCTACTCCTCCCAGTCAGTGTATGCCCACGCTTGGTGGTTAGCAGAATAGACAACTTATAATGGTCCTGAGAGAGTGAGCCTGGCAGCAGTGCTTGGAGCACACATGTCAACTCGACCTAAATGCCAGGCTTGGTTGCTTGCAGAGCTGGAGTGAGTGGGTGAGTTGATTTGTGGTAGCAGCCCTGAGCTTGAGAGGGAGGTGGTACAGATATGCCCTACAGCAGAATGCTGAACTCACTAGAGTCTACCAAACTAAAACTGACCCAGCTGTTTTAATTGTAATAAATAAGCTGAGTGAAATGGAAAAAAAGCTTCCATAAATAGGAAATTTAATCTCTGAAATAATCTTAATTGTTATAAAAAAAGGCAACAGGCTACTTTTTTAATGAGCTTTGTGTCCCAGTAAGGTTGAATCAAATGTAAGCCTGTGTTTTATATTAGAAGATTCTCTCTCCCCTGTTTAAAATGCACCCAAGCATCCCATTTCTTTTGCTGGTAGGGAAAAATAATGCTCTTAAAGGAGTTTGTGAGTACCCTGACGTGTAATGGATTTTTCATTAAACTGTTAACAGTCTGTTTCAAACTTAGTGTAACTACACAGCCGACAACAATCTTCAGGAGAAAAATGGCAAATCCAAAGAGCACCTGTCTGCACAAGTGAAGAGTTTGATTTCTCTTGTATTCTTTGCAATTCATGTGAAATGATGAGCAGTGAGGGCTCCCTCTGAAATTAATAGGAGTCCAGGGAGTTTGGCATCGTGCTGCAAGATTAGTCCCCATGTGTGCAGGTATGCCATCTCTGTATTATTAAGATAAAATGGATAAGCAAGGATTGGAACCTAGGTCTTTGCTATCCCAACTAATTGCACTAAAGTTTTTATCTGCATAATCAATCAGTATCTGTAGGAGGGGTGAAAAATGCCTCCCCATGATAAAACTATTGATAGCCTGGAATTGGCATTTCTTTGAGGATGGGGAAGAAAAGTGGGTTTGAACCCCCTGGGGCTGAAGGGGACATGACACCAAGCTCTCCCAATTCTTGGCCAAGTGATTCATCCATGGAACTATTTAATCAAAGAAGAGCACTGTTGTTGTCACTACGCTGGATCCTGTTCTGTAGGTGGTGCTAGAGCAGCCCTCCCTTCCCTTGCACGCTGCTGAGCTGAGGCAGGACATGGCCAGGCCCAAGCAGGACCTCTGATTAGGGAGGGTCTGCCTGCACCATCCCAGGCTGTTCCCCACTTGCTGCTCAAGGTGCAGGAATGTTGCCAGACTCTAGGTCCGGGCTACTACTCTGAGGCAAGAAGGGGTGGGGAGGGGTACAGTGCATGCATCTGTTGGCGATACAAGGCTTTTCAAATTCCATCCCTGCTTCTTTATACTGTCTGCAACAAACTGACAGGGGAGCAAGCCAGCAGGGGGCTGATAACAGTGTTTATCACCTCATCAGCAAGATAGTAGCCTCTCTCCATTCAAATTCTTCTTAAACAGCTTACCAGCTGACCTGTTGATTAGCTCCAAGCAGCCCTAAGCAGTCACTGTTGTATCTGCCTGTCCCAGTGAAATTGGAAACACACACACACTCTCAGCATTAGTTAACATACCATATGCCCTAGGGTCTGTGGGGCTGTGGTTCCTTATGTGGGAAATAAGAGGGAGGGGGGATTTCCTGCTTGAGCATCAAGGAGGGAAGGGCAGGGGGAAGCCAGGTAGACCTTGCTGTGCTTGAAGGTCTCTGCCAGAACTCTGGCTATGGAGCAGAGGGGAGGGGCCAGCCCTGCTGTGACGCAGAGAACCCCACCTAGTCCAGAGAGCATGCCGGGATGCTGGAGGTGTCTGGTTTATCTTAAACCAGCAAGGGATCTGGGGCAGATATTGCATAAATTGGTTTGAGCCAAATCAGTTAAGTCTGATGCTACAGTCAATCAGGTTTATCTCAAACCGGTTTCAGCCATTTTCAAACTGGTTTATATGCACTGAACATCTGTTCTGTTTAAACCAATTTCTGATCACTTAAACCCGTTTATGTGTAATGTCTGTCCCTAGCCCTAGTGTCAGCTTTGACGTCCAGCCCTGCAAAAGTGGCGGTAGTTCAGGGCATGTTCAGAAACTGAGATTTACGTTCCTAGACACCATTATTGTCAAAAGCTTAGGTACCTCCGTGGTTCTGTGGGAGTTTGGGAAATCATATTTCTGAACATAAGCAGAATGTAGGTGCTAATATCCTCTTGTGGATTTGGCCCAAGGTGCTAAAAGCCCCATTGTAACAGGGCGATCTAACCTCTTAAGAAAGAGAGGCTGGCCCAATTGAAGGAGCGCAGCTGTGGGACATTTGGTTAACCAGGCAGTGTCCCACTGCAAGCTGTAGAAAGTGCCCTGAAAAGACAGGAGAGAGAAGGCTAGGCTGGGCTGGGCATGAAGAGGAGCTAAGCTGCTGTGTTGGGGAAGAAGCCTGAGTGGAAGGTAGCTCTTCTAACGTCCAGAGAAATGTAATTGTTTTGTTAGCAGCTGAAGTTGTCTGGTGGAAAATGACCTACTTGAGAAAGAAAGAGGAGAGCTAACTGGCTTGCAAAAAAGGTAGCAGGATGAAGGACCTGCCTATACCCAAGTACATAGTATCTTCTGCTCCTTCTGGAGAAGGAAACTCAACACACGATGGAAGCTGCTATAAGCAATCAAGAAGTTTTCTTCTGGTCATGTTGCATAAGATTTCATCATGTCTAGCAATTTCTTCCTATGTAAAGACTCTAAAAGCATGTATTCCCCAACTTTGTTGTTATTTCCAATTACAATTTCTGATGCTACTGGGAACATCCCAAAAATATATTCACAAGCTATTTTGAACATATACATTCAAATGCAGATAAAACATTAGTTCTCAAACATTGACACGTTAACCTTACAACTTATGCAATTAGAGGCAAGGACGATATCTCACAGTGATATCTTTTATTAAACAAATCGATTAGTGGAGAGAATGTTAGATAAGCTTTCAGGCTGCTTGCAGACCTTAACCTCCCCCCACCTCCCAAAAACCCCCAAACAAAACCCAAACTGTACTAGAAGCAGTGCATTACTTCAACCCAGCTGTGCAGGATCTGTATAGATTGGGTGCACAGTGGGGTTTTTTGATGCTTTTATCTAAGAGCTGATTCAATCAACTATTAGATAAAAGCACCAAAAAGCCCCCCTTAAGTGCCTGATCGATACAGATGTTGGGTGAGCCAGGTTCAACTAATGCAGTGTCTCTTCTAAGCGTGTGTTGGGCTCAGTGTGGGAGTGGGTCGAGTTTAAAGTAAAGCACTGCTTTCTTTTTAAGGTCTGCAAGCATCCTGTCGTGCAAGTTGCTCTTCCTCAGGTCTGAGTAGAACAAGTCAAATAATTCAGTTTTCTTTAAAAACTGGTCTGCTCTAGTTTCTTGGCAGTTGAACGCATTGCCATTTCTAGACTGTTCCCTGTGCTTCTGGCCTTCCCTTTTTCACATGGTTAGCATAAGAACTTTCTCAGCTATTCCTGCCTTCTGGAAAGTTCACGTAGGTCTCTATTTTTTCAGGTCACAGTCCTTTTCTTAAATGTCGCTTGAAAATACGTATTTTTTTCTCATTTGCTTTTTGGGTCCTATTTGTCTAGTACAGCTTGCATTTTGAACTTTCAGTTGTGTCATTTATTTCTGTGTGTAGAGCCATACAGGTGTAACCCTGCTTGTGTTATACATTTTCTGTTATGGTAATGTTATGTAATTCCTTGCTGCATACTCTCATTAATACATGTGTTTGGAGGGTTGGGGGCTACTTGTGCTTGGTTTTACTGTTTGTAGGTAAAGTGTATAACTGTAAAGGTCTAGATAAATCAGCTTGTTGCATCCTTCTCTTCCAAAATTGTGGAGTTTTCTGTTGGGCAGGTCAGCATCTAAAAGGAAGAAGCAGTGATCCTGGTTTCCTCTGATTTTTTTTAAAAAAGTAAACTCTCTGATAAAACTCCTGAAATCCATGAAAGATCCCCTACAGACCCCACCCCCCAGCCCTGCTGGTGCCCCTCTCTCCCCCAGCCTTGGTTCTGCCCCTCACTCTCCCCCACAAGCCTCCAAGCCCTACATACCAGTGCCCCTTGGCCCCCACTCACATCTTCTGCTCCCTCAGCCTGCACCCCCAGATCTGTGTACAGGGTGGGGCTGCACGCTGCCCACTGTGGGCTCAGGCTCCCACCCTGCTGCCCTCTCCTAGGGCGTCTGCAGCCCAGCATGTGTGACCCAGTGCTGCAAAGAACAGCAGGGCTGCTCAGGAAAGCTGCTTGCAGCTGCAAGCTCCATGCTGTCTTGGCAACATGTCCCCTGTGTGCAACTCCGCACCACCACCGCTGCTGCAGCTGTCCTTGCAGGGGACGTGTTGCCAGGACAGTGCGGAGCTTGCAGTGGCAAGCAGCTTTCCTGCGCAGCGCTGCTCTTCTTTGCGGTGTTGGGTTGCACACGCTGGATGCAGAGGCCCCAGCAGCAGAGCAGGAGCCCAAGGCTGAAATGGGCAGCCTGTGCCCACACCCCATGCACAAATCTGGGGGGCATGGAGTGGCCACGCACAGGGACTGCATGGGAGTGCATGTGCACCTTGTGAGAGTGCTGGTGCACCCCTTAACGGGCAGTGCTCCCTGTTTAGGTGACAGGCAGGAGGGACATCACTGACTGGCCTCTGACTCAGATGGCACCACTTGCCCATGGGGACACAGTTCTCCCCTGGTTTCTGGGAGTGCATGCAGCAGTGGGGAGCAGGCCCCCTGCCTGTGCCCACAGCGGGCAGCCCACCTCACCCCTGCCCTGTGCACAGATCTGGGGGGTGCAGGTCCTTGCTGCCCCCTGGGAGTGTGCACAGTAGTGGGGTAGCTGCCCCCACCCCCTGCCACCTCCCAGACAAGCCACCCATGGCCCCACCCGACCCCCTGCCAAGGCTCTGCGGCCACACATTGCAATTCCGGGCCCCAAGCTGCAGTCACAGCCCCAGCCCCATCTCCAGTTCTTACCCTGTCCAACTCCTTCCTCTCTTCTTCCCTATGGGGGCCTCAATCCCACCCTCTGCCACTTTCTTGCAGCACCTGCTCTTCCAGGCTGCCAGTGGCCATGTGCATATACATGCACATGGAGCCCCCTGCTTGACTACCCTCCCGTTCTCTCCCAGTCTCCTGCAGGCTGGAACTCTGCCAGTCTGCAAAGACTGCAAAATCTGTGGGTTTCTCCTGTAAAATGAGAAATCTGTTTGCCTTCAATCAAAGGTAAAATCTGCGGTTTTCTCCGTTTTTCTGCAAGAAATGGAAAACTCGGATCCCTGGAGATAAGATTGCATAAGCAACCTAAAGAGGATCAGTGATACCCAGCAGTGAAACAGCTCTGACCCACACCAGCAGTGAAGAACAGCATCCCACTCAGTGGTTTCCCCACTCAGCAATCCCCAGTGGTGACGTAGTGGCAAATTCAGGCAAGGCCCTCCTTACCTAGCATTTGCCAATTTGGCTGGGGTTAGTGCTGAAGTCTCTGGAGTTGCAACTTGATAATGTGGAATAGCAGAGTTCTCTGTGTTGGGTCTTCCTACGCAGCACTTGTCACTTTTGGCTGGCATAGGTGGTAGAGCCTCTAACAGCAGTCCTGGATGAATTTCCTCTTCCAGAAGACTGGGCTGACTAGCTCCCCTGGGTTTGTCTGGTGGTGACTGCAATACACTGTTAATTGTACTTTCAGCTATTACTTCACAGATAAGGTTTTCTTTGGGGCTATGTATTTGTCCCCTTTCCCTTTTAATAAATCCTCTTATAGTTGACTATTGCTTATGAGTGGAGGAGATTGTTCACTCTGGAACACTCAATTATCATTTATTTTCCCAGATTTCTGGATGGGGGCTTGAGTCAAAATAGAAAGCTTGTGTAAAACCCTTGAATCAGAATCTGGCCCTTGTTACTGCCACCCAGTGCCTAGCAGAAGGGTTACATAGGCCTGTTTTGCTTTCAGACATGGTCATTCAAATGTGAAGCGTCACAGAGGAGTTAGAACAATTATCGTAGAGCTATACTCGACAGCTAAGGAAAAGGAGTTTCTTATTTTCACTGATAGTCCCAGCCTTACACCCTAAACAAATAAGGTAGGATATTCCCCCAGGTTTGGCGCTTTTTTGCACCACTAGGAACAAGATATGCCAAAGAAAGGACAAATTATAACATAAGAAACCCTTTTCTCCTCTAGCAACACAATCTCATAGATGATTAAGAGTATACAAGAGCATAAGAACCACTTCCTTCATCTTGTTTGAAAACAGTAGAGCCAATAAAGGCTTTATAGTTCAGGAAAGTTTGGTTCTTTCCTTTGGAGATTCCTCATTTCTAGGCCAAGCAAAACCCCTGGTGCTTCAGGGACCATTTTCCTCAGCCCTCAAGGATTTATGCCTCTGGCCCCACATCTGAGACCAGCATTCTCTTGTGTACTCTTAATCATCTATGAGATTGTGTTGCTAGAGGAGAAAAGGGTTTCTTATGTCATAATTTGTCCTTTCTTTGCCATATCTTGTTCTGCTGCCTTTAAAAATCTCAGATGTTGTCAATGGTGAGTGGGAACCTCTGGTACCATTAAGCAGAGAAGAATTCTTTAAACTTCCTTGAAATGAGTTACAGGAGTGAGAGAGGGGTGTGGGTTGTAGCTGTGTTGGTCTAAGGACATTGGTAGGCAAGGTTCTTTGGATAAATCTGGTATCTTTTATTACACCAACTCAAATAGCTGGAAAAATTCTTTGCAAGCTTCTGAGTACAAACACCTTTTGTCAAGCTGAGGAAGTGTTTCACATTGGCGAAGCATAGGGGGTGCACGTGGGTGTACGTGCACCCCCTGAATGTACCAGTGCACCCCTGCTTGCCACTGACACTGCCGGAGGTGTCTGTGAGTGGTTGCCAACCTCTGCTCGGTGCCAGCAGTGTCTGCAGGAGCTCTCTGCTTACCGCTGCTGTGGTCCCCAGCTGCCGGAGACACACGTCGTTCATGTGTCTGTAGATGGTCTGTGCTTTTTTTGGATGGAGTGGTGCAGCATCCAGAGGTCAGTAGGCATGCAAGGAAGCCAGCCAGTTAAAATGTGAATTGAGGTGGTCAGTAGGTGAGAGACAGGTAGGGGGAAGGGGCGTGAAAGTGGCTGTAGTCAACGGATGAGAGACATCAGAGTAAGGGGAAAGGGAATGAAAATATCTGGTAAAAAGTGGAGTGTTTACCTGGGAAGTCAGATGTTAGGCAGGTTATAATGTGTCATAAATCCAACATCTGTATTTAGTCCATTTTTTTTTTGTATTCAGTAGGTTGATGAAGTGCCGTTCACAGGCTCATCTGTGGAAGGTATTTTGTAAATTCCCTTTGAGGATTACAACTGAAAGATTGGGGAGTGGTTTTTGCGTGAGAAATGTGCCCCCGCTGGTAGTTGGCTATTCTTGTCTTTGATTGATTTTCGGTGTGCATACATTGCGACGCGCAATTGTTGTTTGGTTTCTCCTACATATTTTCCATCAGGGCATTTGGAGCACTCGATGTGAGAGGGGTGAGAGAGAGGTTTCCTTTCTCTACGCTGGAAGGATCCTGACCACGGTACAAAGTAGGGATTGACAACCCCCGGCACGTGTGCCATACGCGAGGCCATTTTCCTCAGCGCACGACGCTGCCCAGAGCCTGGGCCAGCCGCAGCCAGGAGGCTGCAAACAGCTACAAGGGGCTCTGCAGCCGTGGTACCAGTTTCGTGGCTGCAACAGCATCTCTGGGCACATGCCCAGGAAGGGGCCTGGGGCAGCACAGCCCTGGCTCATTCCCCACCATCCGCCCAGAGGCACATGCAGCTGGTGCAGAACCTGACACAGCAGGCAGCGGGAAGGCTGCAAACAGATATAGCTGCTCAGAGCCTGGGCCAGATGTGGAAGGCAGCTGCGTGGCTGCAAACAGCTGTACTGGGCTCCAGAGCCCTGGCACTGGCTCCAGGGCGGCAACAGGTGCACGTGCAGCTCCTAGCACATGGTGGGGAAGGAGCAATGCAATCCCTGCCACTTCCCTGCCCTCCGTCTGGAGGCGCGTGCATGCAGCCACTGCCAACAGCGAGCATCAGGCCCCTCGCAGGTCCCCCGCCTCTGCCACACCAAGTCGTGTCACGGGTGGAGGTTAGGGTGATCTTGGCACTCTGGCCAAAAACACTGCCAACCCCTGGTGCAAAGGCTGCGATGCAAGTTAACAATGTAGCTTATAGCAGCTACATCTTCGGGCTTTGGTTGCACTGCATCGACCAAGGCCAGGCCCTGCGAAAGCGAGTCAGCGAAGAGGCTCCTCTAAGGCAGTGTGAGACTTCAGGGGTTTCCCTTGATGCGTCTCCCCCTCCCGCTCCTCATCGCTTTGCTTCTCAAGATGGACCCCCGCAGCGCGCGATTGCACCCAACGCCGTGCCGTCCTCGGGCAGCCCTGAGGAACAATGTCCGGCAGGGGCGGAAGCTTGTCTGGCCCTGCCCCCGACTCAAACGGCCCCAAACCGGGCAGCCCCCCCCGGGCTCTGCGGGACGGGGCCGGGCACGTGCCCGAGAAGGGAGCAGGCGCCGAGTCCTCCCGCACCGGGCTGAATCTCGCCGGCCTCCGGGGGGAGGAGGAGGAGGAGCCCCGGCGCTCAAGGGGGCCGCCAC
>JAGPOW010001296.1:27866017-27889785 GCA_030014935.1 Caiman crocodilus | reverse complement strand
TTTTTTTTTTAATATTGACATTTCCTATAAATTTAATAGTGTTGAAGTTGAGACAGATGCATATTGGTCAAGGATGAATAGTGATGTAACTGTACTAGTCTCTCCTCTAAAATTATAACCATTACTGTGTTGTTGGGGTGAGTTATTTAAGCTGTACTGTGTTTTGTTTTCTAGATTTACCCACAGGTTGGGAGGAAGCATATACTTTTGAAGGTGCAAGATATTACATAAAGTAAGTCGAGCATTTTGTCATAGTGCTACAATATGAAATTGTCTTAATGTGTTGTACTTTTTAATGAGTTGATTTAACTAGGCTTCAATGATATGCAACCATATACATTTAAAAGGAGTTAAGTAAATGTTTCGCAGAGGCCAGTTTTCTCTAGTTGGATTGTTATAACAATTTGCTGGGTTTGTAGTGCTAATATGTTTAATCAAATGTCTTGAGAACTCCATATTCTTCAAACAGAACTCCAAATGGAATCTGTATTGGGATGTATTGGTTTGGCAGCAGATATCTGTGAAAGTCCAGATCTGTCTTAACAAGTGGTTGTGTATGTTTGCAGAGTGTTTGTGAGGAAAACCTAATCTAATCCAATTTCTTTTAAAAAAAGATGATACTTTGATACTCAAAACTCCTATTTTAAAGTAACTACTCATTTAGACAAATGTTCAGTTTTTCTTTAATCTGATTTTGCATTTTGCCAAACTCACTAGGGTGTTCCCTCCTTTTTTTCAGAGTTCATTAAAATTGTATTATGTCATTAGAAGAAACCTGTAAAAGTAGTGGATTGAGGAAAGTGTGTCTGCCTTGCTGTTCCTTGTTTTTCAGTCAAACGAACAGTGTGCAAGAAGTGAGATGGCTTTCACATAAAAGCTCAAATTTGGTGGCAGGCAGGTTTTGACAAACTTCTTAATATTACTTGGGAGTTAGGTGGTAGTAGTTTTTCAGCTGGGAAAACAAATCCTAAAAATAGGATGTCACTGTACTCAATCTTGCTTCTTCCTTTTCTCTTTTGAGTTTAGGCTCCAAGAAACTGTAAACATCCTTGGCCTCATAGAAACTTCTGTGTCCCATGGGTTTGATGTGTAACCCTTGTATTGGTAGTGATGTCAGTGAACAACCCCCACGAGTAAAGCCACTAATATGCCTAAGGGATGTAAGCTGTTTCTGCAGTTCTACTGAACAGTTAATGTTGGGTGTAAGGAACCTGTCCAGTTCAGGTTGTGTCTAGATATCATGAGATGGGACTGATATAAATGCCAAGATGGATTATTTTAAATCATTGGTCCTAAACTAAGGCGAGTCAATGGGCAACACTACACTATGGAGTTCAGTGCTTGCTAACCTTGGTTTTAATTCATTTTATCTAATTTAATATAATTTCCTGTAGCGGCAGGCAAGGCTGCAGGGTTTTGCAGCCAAAATGTTGTGTGTAAACTATGGATAAGACACCAGTCTTTTTTTTTTTTTTAATACAGCATTTCCAGTCTTCAAGAACTGATTCTTTTTCAAATATATAGAAGGATGTGTTTCCAAAACTACAGTAAGAATCTGTACCATGCTGTCTAAATGTGCCTGGTTATTGATGGATTGTGATTGGTAGTTCTATGTTGGTGACTGTCAGGATGAAAATGGCCTTCCCAAAGGCTTTATTGTGCTGTGCTGCATTCATAACAACTTCCATCAGAATAGTGATTAAAACTGTTTGGAACTAAGGGCAGGAAGCAATTACGAATGTCAGCTGTGCCATGCTGTTGGTAGTGAAAAGCAGGTTTTGTAAATGTTTGAATTTGCTGTTTTGGGGAGAGGGGGAATGGGGGTTGGTGCAGGGTGTTATCAGAACTCTTATCAAGCAAACATTATTGACACTACGTTCAACATCAAATTGCTTTGTTTGGCATGGGTGGATGGTATTATTGTATGACTGTTGCTTACAGACATACAAATCATGACTGTTGGTATTCTTGGTTAAATGGGCATTCATTGTTCATGATGACAATCTCAGGACCCTTGTTTACATTTTGTGCTAAGTGTCATGGCATTAGCAATGATGCAAGTGCCAGGGGAAACTGTCTTGTCTAATTTTGAACAGTGCAAATCTAGATCAGGGGCCTGCAACTGCCTGTGGGTCAGATTTCAGCCTGCAGACTAACTTCAATGGCATTTGGTGGCAGGGGTCTCTCTTCCTGCTCTATCCTGCAGGTGGGGCCTCCTTGCTCATGCCATACTGTAGTCAGGTGTTGGGAGGTTTGTTGGTGCCATGCTGTAGTTGGGTGCGTGGGGCTTCTGCAGAGAGGGCCTCTCCATAGGAGTGCCAGGACCAGGCAACAGCAAGGAATAATGGCAGAGGAAGCCATGTCCTAGTGCCCACTCAGCTGCCTTAGACCCAAGCTAGGTTACATTGGGCCCCCACATTGAAAAATGTTGCCAACCCCTGGTTTAAACGATGTGTTGATTATAATACTAGTGATTGTTCAAACCCAAACTATACTGCTGCTGCAGTATTAGTGAGGGAGAGGGCTTTTGTAGACAAAGTGAGTTTAATTTTAAAGTTAGGCAAGATGTCAAACTGAGCTATGCGTTTGGTCCAAAAATCCTTGCCTCATGTAATTCCTGAACTGTCGTACCTACAAGATCACTCTAACATTATGTAGACAAGGTAGTAATATAAGACTGATGGTCTGTGCTGTAACATTGGTTGATTTGAACATTTTGTTTGGGTAATTTGTTTCGATATTCTACAGCAAGCTAAATCTTAATATTCCATTCCTTAATCGCCTGTAACCATAACAGATTAGAACTGGGATGGCAAATAAAATGTTAATGTGTCATGTATTTTTTGATGGAATAATTCCTCTTCCATACTCTTAACTTGGTGTTAAGGTGGGGACAGTTTTCCCTTTTACAAACTATATTTAAACAGCAGGGGGATAAATGTTAATAGAAATCTTGCACTGCTGTTTTCAGCCACTTAAATCTTTTCTCTGGTATACTATAATTACACTGTATCTAAATGGAGAGAGAAAAATCATTCTATGATCAGGAAACTTAATTGTAACTTCTGAAGTTTAATTTCAGATAAAGCAGTTGAATGAGAATATTTAATAACCTGATTTCTAGGTAATGCAGGGCCTCATGTTTATCCACAGTGTTTTCCTTTAACAACTAGTCGGTGTACTAAGCGGGTGTGTCATTGAATCTGCTATTATATTTTTCTGGGTCTGATGTTGTAAACACACCGCATAATGATATTGGGTAAAATACGGGAGATAATCAGCAAGCAAATCTGAATAATACCCACTTCAGGACAGATGAATTGAACAGATATCTCAGATTTCACATTGCATTTCGATGTCATTGCTATCTGTATTGTTGGGTTTATTTTCTGTTTCAGAATAAGTAAAAGTTATGTAGTAGCCATAATTCTGTTCTATTTCTGCTTGATATTGGGTCATGCTGGTTTTGGGAGAGGGATATGCTTAAAACTTAGATTGGTAAATAGAGCCCTGTTTGCTTTGGATGATGATGTTTTGGCTGGAGGTTTTAAATAAAATTGTATTTAATGAGTTCAGGTAGGACTCTGAACTTTTTTTGTTTTTTGGATTAAGAGGAGAAGCTTAATGCTAAAACTCAATGATGGAGGCAAAGGGATTTGCTTTACTTTACCTTGATGGTTAAACCTCAAATAACCAAAGCCTGTTGGTCTTTTCGATTTGAAATGATGATTATCAGTTTATTTTCTCTCACACTGTGCCAAGTTTTTTTAGAACAAATAATAAGGTACTTTTGTAGTTGTCATCTTATGAGATCAGATTGCTAAAATATTTTGTATTTCTAGATAAAAGTGAATACATTTGTATATCTATGTTCTAAAGTTAGAGGTATTTAGTTAGTTCTGTTACCTAATTATTTGAAGGGAACAGAGATGTTAACCTTCTATGAAATGATGCATGGTTTGATTGTGAAAGCCACATTACTGCCTCCTTTTAACATAATTGTAAACTCTTCTGCGGAAAACAACATTTTGACACAGCTATTATATAAAATTCACACGCTCAATCTCATTTCATTGTTCTCACTTGCAAAGTAAATACCATCATTTTACGGTATGCAAAGCAAGCAATAGTTAAGCAAAGTACAAGAGAACCTTAGTGTACTGAATGAAGGAGTTCAGTGTGCGGTAGTGGGTGCTATAAGCATGCCAGTAAATTTGGGGAACAAGCTAAAGCTCCCTTTATGAACAGTTTATTTGCGAGTTTCCCATAGCCTTGCTGTTTGTTTTCCCTATCAGTGGTGTTTGTAAGGTATTGAATGTCAGCTTTGGAAAGTGAAGTGTTTTAATCACGGAATAGCTGCAGTCAAAAAAGCTACGTTACCTGTTTAGATGTTTAGACATTACCTGTTTAGATGTTAACTGGCTCCTGCCGGTATACCTCAACACTTACATTGTTTTGGAAGTCCAGTTTTAAGGGTCTTTGAGGAGTCTGCTCTGTCTTGGTTCATTTCTGACTGCTCTGCTGAGTTTACACAGTATAATTATAGAATCTCTTTTTTCTCTTTTAGAAGAGTAAGTGTCATGCTCTTGGGCCACCAAAGAGCTATCCAATATGATGAACAGAAGCAGTAAGATTTAGGATTTTTCATCAAAAGTGGTGGGGTTGTCAGAACCGTTTCAGGAAGCTTTCTTTTATTCTGTATGACGCAACTCTGACTTTTTTATCAGATGTCAGTGATGTTACTGACTTGGTCAGGCATATTATAAAATTATTACAGTTCTGATGGTAAATGGTACAGATGTAAATTTAAAATTGCAGAGTACATGAGGCCTAAGTAGTTATAGACTTCAATGTTAATGCTTTTCAATGTTAGTGACAGTTTTACACTTGCAGCCCAGTATCATAAAGCTACAGTGCACTGGTTTCTTTTGTCAGTGCTTTAATTGCAAATGAAGGCTGTGCTGCAGCAGCAACTGTAATACAGTAGAACCCAGATAATGCATAGCTGGGTGCCTCCCAGCTTGCTTAATTTGTCACTGAATTAAGGACCAGTTGCTTCCTGTGGCTTTTACTTGAAAGGGTGCCACTTCTCCAAACAGGTGAAGCTCACCAGTGGTTCCAAGTGGTTTTAGATGGGAGGAATAGTGGTATCATTTGAAGTAAACTACCACAAGAAGCTGGTGCACTTTTTGTAGGCCCGTCCAGTCTTTCGCTATGGCCCTGATATTTCTCAAATCCTCATCTTTGCAAGGAGGTATAAAGATCTTAGCCCTAGAAAGTATCTAGGATCTACTCGACTTCATGCTTGTTAAGTCTTGTCTAAACACATGGTTTAGTTTTAGGAAAAATATGAGCTGGCCAATGTGTGTGTACCAACGCCAGTTGGATCTTAATTTTTCTTCCTAATCTAGGTGAACTCACTATTTAGAACTTCAGGGTTTTTTTTGTGTTCAACTATAACAGTCAGTGCTTTGGATAAAGAATAGCTTTGTTAGTGGTTTAACCTCCCAACTGAGCTACTGTGTTGGTTCCAAGTCTTGATAGCTCTAAGATCCCCAAAGGCCTGCTAACAACCAGAGAAGACTGTACACAACATGACTGAAGTTTCTATAACTTGCTTGTAGAGAGAAATCTTTTTCTTGAGGATAATAAGATTTTGGAGGAATTATGCTTGCTCATCAGCTTTTTAAATGTTTGTCTTCAGTAGTGTTTTAAAGACTAAAAATATTAAGTAGAGTGATTAGTTTGTAGGTAATCTCTTTAAAAGATAGAAAGACTAAATAAAATAATTAACTGTAAATTCAGGCTATTCTTGGTGCGGGGGGCAGATGGGAAGAACAAGCATAGGTTTTATAGCTTAATAAGGAAATATGGAGGGATGAAAAGGTTTGCTGCTGTTTGTCATTTTCCTTTTCACTTCCTTTATGAAATAGGTTGAATCTTCTATGGGGAATATGAGTCGTGTTAACAAGACCCTAATATCTGTGTGTTTGTACAGCATTTACTGCAGTTGGCTCTAGTTTGGAAACTTTGACTACTATAAATGATACTAATACAGTAATCTGTCTCATAGGTTCTTACTCTGGCATGGACAATGCCATTAATATGACCAGTTGATTCAAACTCACAGAGCCACCTAGTCCTGTGAATATATATTCTGATATTCTAAATTATCCTTACTTTAAATAAGACATTTTAGGGATTCACTTGAAAATTACATTAAAAAAAACCTGCTTAGTGCCTAGCCCCCATTTCTTTTCAGTGTACAAAGTACTGTATTTACTTGAATACAAGACAACCCTGAATACAAGATGATCCTCCAATTAGATTCTATGCATGAAAAATTATAAATGTATTACAGTTTTTGATGTGTCCAATTATTGGGATCTAATTATTGGAGGTCATCTTAAATTCATGCCCCCTTCCCCCCCCACTGCAGGTGGTAGGGGGAGAGGCAGGGGTCACTGTAGTGGGGCAGGCAGGAGAGAATGAGCGAACAGATGGGGGGGAGGCAGTAGGGAGCACGTGGTAGGGTAGGCAGTGGCGTTCAAATGGTAGGGGGCAGGCAGGGAGAGAGGCAAGTCCTCTGCTGCTTCTCCCTCTTCCTCCTCTCCCCCCCATCCCCCCCATTGTGCTAGTCGTCCATCCCTGCAGCCTCAGGCTGCCCTGATTTTCCCCCCTCCACCCCGCCCCTTCCCCTATTTTCCCCTTTATGCTGCTTCTGCTATCTGCAGCTTTAGGTCCTTGCCCTGCTTCCTACCATTTCCTCCCCACACACACACACACATTTTGTTCTGTATTGGTGGGATCCCTGGAGCGTGGAACATGGCTCCAGCCTGGCCCCGTAACTGTGGTTCAAAGCTGACGCTGCTGTTCCAGCCTGGCCCTGTAGCAGCAGCGCTGGCTCCCCACAGCTAGCAGGCAGGCAGCACCCCCCACCCCAAGTGGGGGGAAAACCTTGCTTCTAATCAAGTCAATATGGTAATAGTTCTTTGTGTAATCTCTTGCTCTACAAAAAGCTAACATCTTACGCACAAAACTTATCAGATTTAAAGCCTCTCTGTAGTTTGAGATTTAAAAATAGTGTTGAATTAATATTTGATACAGAAAAATACTGTCTGTTAGATAAGTAATAATCTTACGGAGTCTATCTTGAATTGTTTGATACTCGTGCGGACAGATGCATCATTGCTGACGTCATAGTTCATTGTGTACAGGTTTCCCTTGCTTTATGCGGGTTCTTTATATGCAAATTTTCTCTTATGTCATGAGAATATTTAGACCCATAATTTGTTATATGCAATGTAAATTCACTCTTGTGTGATCAGCATAGATACCCCCTCACCCAAGCAAGTAAAGCTGTCGGAGGAGGAGAACGGGCCATGACCCCACTCACCGCAGCCCTGGCTGCAGCAGCCCCAGGAGCAGCTGACACCAGCTGCCTGCATCGGGGCACGTCACAGCCCTGAAGCACAAGTGAGTGAGGACAGGCTGCAGGCAGCTGGTGCCACCTGCTCACAGTGCCACTATAGTCAGGCCTGGGGTGAGTGCCACTCTGTTCCCTCTGCTTTGCTGCCTTGTTTAGGCCTGGGAGTGGTACCCCTCTCCCTGCCCCTTCTATAGTCCCAGTCTCACTCCCTCCCTCCCTCCCTCACTGTCTTGGGAACCTTTCCCTACTTGTTACATTGTAAAGCGGGTTCGCTTTATGCAAATTTGATTTATGCACCATTCTTTGGGAATGCATGTACAGCATAAATCAAGGGAAACTTATATTGAATTGATAACAAGAGGAAGTGGAGTGAACATGTATTTTGTTTTCAGAGGCCATCACTGGGAAGTTGGAGCCTTTTCTTTGAGTAGGGGTATCTGCTGTGTATGAAAGTAAGATAAACAATACAGCAAAGTTGATTGATCATTACCTTTGTGTAGGTGGCTGATGGAATTATAAACATGGTGAACTATTGATTTTTTTTTTTTTTCTTTTTCTCTACATAAAGTATAAGTTTGGACTGACCTGCAAAAAAAAAAAAAATACCTGTTGTGAAGCAAAGAAGTAAAACCGTCTCTTTTGGGTCTTTTGCAAAAGTTGCTGCCATCTTTTCCAGTTCCTCAAACTGTTTTTCAGTACTGTCTCCTCCTTCTATTCCAGCATCTAGCTACTTGGCTGCTCCTAGCTGCACAGGCATATCACTTCTACAAAGCTGAGTTGGCAGTCCAGAAGCGTTATGAATCTTCACAGAAGAAAAATAAATGCCATGTAATTACTATCCAGTGGAGCCTTTAGCAATCCAAATATTAGTCTACATCCCAGTCCACGCTTCAGACTTTTCATTGTGAAGGCATTTCTGGTGCAGTAATAAGCCTGTTTGTTTTCTTTTGCCATGTGTTTATGTTGTACTGTCTCTCATTATAATGTATTACGCGTTCATTAAACCTGAGGCCATTTGGCTTAGACTAGAGGATCAGGCTAAATGGCTATATGTGGAAAATGTCCATATCATGGGAAAGAGAGGAGGACACCAGCGAAGTTCAGGGATGATGCCTAATTAGAAATTGAGTCCCAGAACCCTCCCTTCTGGGATTCCTGCCAATGTACTGTCTCCATGTGAGGATCTGTTACATGTCTTTTGTCTAGTAAGTAGTTCTCTAAATTTGCTTTTTACCCTTCTTCTGCTCTGTCGCTCTCTCTCTCTCTCTCTCTCTCTCTCTCTCTCTTTCCCCCCCCTCGCTCATTTGCCTGGAAGGGAGTCGGTGAAAAAAGAAGCAGAGGTGTCGGAAGTAAATGTCTCTGTCGGTTGAAGAAAGCTCTGCATCATTTTGGGTCTGGGAAGTTATTGTTGCCACATTAAAAATGAAAGCTTAGATTAATGGGAAATTGAAACATTAGTCACTCAAAAGAAACTGCCAGGAAATTTTCCTTGTTTGCCAATGGTGTCTCATTTTTAGACACTCCTTAAAGGTTTCTGTACTCCACTGTAAACCAAGTGGCTATGGTGTAGAGAAGGAAGAAGGTAAAATTGGCTTCTAATTTCTAAGCTTTTGGCAAGTTGGTGTAAAACTACTTCATTTTCAGGTGGCATTTGTAAGAGTTAAAATTAAACCAATCAAACAAACACCCCCTCCAAATTTGTGCTGGTAACTTAATGGAGTGATAGTAAAAGATGATTCATATTCTATGAATTTTATTTTTTTAAATTAGATGAACCAACCAACCAGTGCCTTCCTAGAGGAATAATTTGATGTCAGGACAAAATAATATAAAAAATATTAAATTCAAAATTACAGACATGTACAACCCTAGCAAATATGAGTGTAAACATCTATATCTCAGTCCTCTAATCCTGTGGAACTGGGATTAAACGTTCAGTCCAAATTGTGAAGTCTCTTCCTAGGAAAAAGGTAAAGTGTTAACAAGATGTTAAATGTTTGTATGACCTGCTATAGATTTTAATAGTAGTTATGGAGTTTATATGAAAAACAACAAACTGTTATAATGTATTAAAGATGACTTTGTAACATTATACTTGCAGAATATTTTGTTCAAAATTACTTGATCAAGAAAAATATTTGCAGAGAGTGACTTGGCAAATTGGCTGGAGGGTTGCACCCAGAGAGTGGTGGTGGATGGGTCATTTTCAACCTGGAGGAATGTGGGCAGTGGTGTTCCCCAGGACTTGGTCCTTGGGCTTGCATTGTTCAACATCTTCATCAGCAACTTGGACGAGGGAGTGAAAAGCACCTTCTTCAAGTTCCCAGATGACACTAAGATGTGGGGAGAAGTGAGCATGCTAGAAGAGAGGGACAGGCTACAACTAGATCTAGACAGGTTACAGGGGTGGGTGGATGAGAATAGGATGGGTTTCAATGCTGACAAGTGCAAGGTAATGTACCTAGGAAGGAAGAACCAGCAGCATACCTACAGGCTGAGGAACTCCCTTCTCATCAGCACAGAGGCAAAAAGGGATCTTGGAGTCGCTATTGATTGCAAGATGAACATGGGCTGCAAATGTGAGGACGTGGTTAGGCAGGCTAACTGCACCTTGTCATGCGTCCACGGATACATCACAAGCAGGTCCAAGGAGGTGATCCTTCTTGGACACTAGTCAGGCCGCAGTTGGAGTAAGTTGCCCGGTTCTGGGTGCTGCACTTCAGGAGGGATGTGGCCAGCATCGAGGGGGTCCAGAGGAGGGCCACCCGCATGGTCAGGAGGCAGCAGGGCAGGCTTTATGAGGAGAGGCTACAGGACCTGACCTGTTTCAGCCTCCACAAGAGAAGACTGAGAGGGGATCTGGTGGCCGTCTGTAAACTTGCCAAGGGCGACCAGCAGACAGTGGGAGAGTCCCTGTTCCCCCAAGCACTACCGGGAGTAACAAGGAATAATGGCCATAAGTTGACTGAGAGTAGGTTCAGGCTAGACATCAGGACGCACTACTTCACAGGGCGGCTAGGATCTGGAACCAACTTCCAAGGGAAGTAGTGCTCACTTCTACCCTGGGGGTCTTCAAAAGGAGGCTAGACAACCACCTAGCCAGGGTTGTTTGACCCCAGCATTCTTTCCTGTCCATGGCAGGGGGTCAGACTTGATCTGCTCAGGTTCCTTCTGACCCTAACAACTATGAAACTATGACTTCAAAAGCATCTTGTCTTTTGAAAAGTTATCTGTTTGTAGAAACCACTGGTACAGAGTTCCCTCTATTTATATGGGTTCTTTATATGCGAATTGGCTCTTACGCGATGAGCATATTTAGACCCATAATTCATTATATGCAAGGTAAATTCACTCTTATGCAATCACCAAGCAGGTAAGTCTCTGGAGAGAGGGGAAAGGGCCGTGGCTCCACTCACCCCAGCCCTGGCTGCAGTGGTCCAAGGAGCGGCTGGCGCCAGCCTGCATCATGGTCCGCCTGTCCCCCCCGTCTGGGCTTTGCTTGTCCCCACTCACCTTTGCTTCTGGGCTTCTCTGTTCCCTGGTGCAGGCAGTAGCTGTTGGCTGCAACTGGGGCTGCTCCAGCACAGACTGGGGCGAGTGCCTCACCCTGCACTGTCCACACTCACCCCAGCACGTGCTGGAGTGGCCCCGGGAGCAGCCAACACCAGCTTCCTGCACCAGGGCACAGTGCAACCCAGGAGCAGAGGTGAGCGGGGACAAGTGGGGCTCAATCACAGGGGGACAGGTGGAATACAGCGCAGCAGTGGCTGCAGGCTACTGGCGCTAGCTGCTTCCACGGCCGCTGCAGCCGGGACTGGAGTGAGTGCTGCTCTTTTCCCTCTGCTTTGCTGCCTTGTGCAGCCCCAGGAGTGACACCCCTTCCCTGCCCTTTCCCTAGTTCCAGCTTCACTCCCTCCTTCCCTCCCTCTCTCACTGCCATGGGAACCTATCACTTTGTTACATTGTAAAGTGGGTTCGCTTTATGCATATTCGATTTATGAGCTGTTCTGCGTGAACTCATATGCCGCATAAATTGAGGGAAACCTGTACTTGTTGACTTCACGTGTTCTGAGCAAGAAAACATTTCAGTATGCCAAAAAAAGATGGGGGAGAGTTATTTTAGACTTGCATTCAAACCTCAGAGAAACTATTGAATAAAGATTTTAGTTTAAAATACCATTCCAAAACCTTACAAAGAAGTAATTTCAAAGCAGGAATATTCACCAAATACTTCCCTGTGCCCTTTAATGCTTTTTTGAGTAATTAGACCCGGTACAAATGATTTATTTCCCGTGCAAAGTAAAATGTAACTTTTGATTCTTCTGTTTGGGCTGCTCGGCTACCTAGACATCTTGTGCATCTATAGTTATTTGCTAAAAAACATTTTTTTATGTAGAGATTCCACATATATGTGTTAATTTCAGTATAGTAGATCAAAATTTATTTTTAGTGTCTTAAAACATTCCTTAAAGAATATTTCTTTGGTGAAAGACCATAATTAAATTCACTTCACAAAACAGAAAAATGAGCTAACATTTTTAAATGAATTTTTTTTGGTAATCAGGTGTTCTCCTGCGCGTCTCCCAAAATAAGATTTTTCTTGTTGCTGTTTTTAACTTTTTTAATGCCAAGTAAACTATTTCAGAAGAAGATGTAAAGGAAAATAACCATAGGTATAACTGGAATCCTCTGCCTCTAAAAACAATTTGTTTCAAGTCCTAAATAGAGATAGATATGAAAGGTTGCATAAAAGAAACCTGTAAACAAATTGAGCGATCAGTTTTCTAGCCCAAATGAACTTTCTCAATCTGACTGGGTCATCGGTGCTTGTATAGACGGAATAAGATTCTAAATAAATCTGATTAACTCTCCTCAGTATCTCTACGTTCTACTTTCAAGGAATTAATAGAAAACTTGACATTCCTGTGTGAAACTCCTAATAACTATTGATTTGTTGAACTGAATATTTTCTTATTGGATGCAGTAGATTCTTATGATACTGTCTTAAGTCACAAAATCCAGCCTCAGTCATGGAAGTAAGCAATTACTAAGATGGTTCCTGTTGGGGTTTGAGATGACTTGTGGCCTTGAAAAACGTGCAGGAGTTCCTGAGAGTCCTACTTCAGTGTACATCAAGCTGAGACCTATATAGGATGCATAGGTTGTGTAGCATAATGATTTTTTTCCCCTTCTGTGATGGTTATTGTCTCAAGTAAATAGAGCCAGTAAATTGTGTGGAAGTATGTAGTTAGTCTAAAGCAGCACAACTTTTTGAAGATTTAAAAAATGTCTTCAGCCTTTCTTTTTTTCAGGAATTTATTTTAGCAAACGGTTGCCAACTTATTCTCTTGTCTGAACAATGATGCATGTAAAAGACAAGAGATGATCAAAGAAGGTTGTAAGTAGCTGATTCACTTAACATAGTCTTCTGAGGTAGTGGTCAGTGGCATGCAAGCAAACATTGTGGTTATGGAGCCTCTTGTTCCCTTTTACTGCAATGGACAGCTCGCAGCTGTTCGTGGCTGAAGAACCCTGAAGAAATGGTCTAGCACTTTTTCTCCATCCCAGGTCTCCCAAGGGAGAACAAGTAGTTTTTTCTTTCCTGATAGAGTAGCAGTACCGGCTGTCATCGCTGGCAAACTACCCTCTCCCCTTTTCCCCCTGTGTGCCTTCCACTGTAGAAGGGAGTATATAGCTCCTGCACGGGGGAAGTAGATGCAAGGTGCTCTGTGATGCAACCCTTGCTAAGAATTAGGTGACTTTTTTTCCCCTCTTTCTTTCTTTCAGTAGTTCTTCCCTTCTCTCTCTCTCTTTTCTTCTCTCTTGTGCTTGCTTTCGCACGCACTTGCTCTAATAGAGCTAACATTTAAGTGCATTTAATTCAAGAAATTCAAATTAAATCTTGATTTAAAATAAGAATTTGGGGTTCAAGCTGAATGAGATGCATAACTGAAAATGAATAGCATAAGAGGTAGAAAGTAAACTAGACTTTAAATATTTTCAGTTTTGATATCTGCTGATAGCAGCAGTATGGACAAGATGAGCTTGCTTTTATTTAAATAAAATCATATCTTGTTACCTGTGGGTCCTCTCTTTTCTCAGGGGTGATTTAAGTGCTTTACCATGAGAATATGTATTATGGAGTCAACCTCTACCCATCCCAAAATTGAATTGCACGAAATACATTATGAATTTATATACTGTAATTGTATTACTGTTAAAAACAGAATGAAAATACATTTTATGTGCTTTAAAAATTGTCTGACTTTTTCAGAGGAGGTATCCTTAAGTTCTTTTTCAGGGACAGTATCACAGGTCGTATACTGAAGAAATGTTGCAATTGCCTTGGTAATAGAAGTCACCCCATTGGTTGTTTTTTTTAACTCTGTGAGAATGCTAGACCTGTCTGACTAGAAATTCAGGTTTTCTAGTGCTTTTGAATGTTTCTCATTGTAGTTGAAAAAACAAAAGGTCCCTCTGAATCCAGCAGCTGATTAAATACTAGTGCAAGTATATTCCTCCTCCCTTCCAGTCCATCCGAAGCAGTGCTTTCAGTTGCTGGAAAGAAATTCACAAAATACTCGCAAGTTATAATTACTGCCTAAAGATGATAACTTTAGGTGGGAATAAAAAAACTCTGTGAAGTGGAGGAGGGAGTAGAAGAATGTTGCTGAATTGAATGGTGGCTTCCTGTTAGTTTCCAGGTGGGAGCTGTTTTTGTCTTGTAAACAACCTACTCAGCCCATCCCTTTGTGCTTGATTCAGCAGAGTTGGAGTTGTTAATCTTCAGGCCAGAGTGTGAAGTTCATATAATTTCTTAGGCAGACAAGGTTCTTTGGTAAATGTGACATCTTTTATTAGACCAACTAAATAATTTCTTAAGCTTTTAATGAGGGGTCTGGGTGTAATCACCTCAAGCAAGTCTTTTAATTAATGTTGTTTTTTTTTTATGTGGGATGTTCATTATAGTTTCTAGACTCTTTATAAAAAGATTTTTGCATATTTTATATTTTGGAATAAATGCCCAGTAAGATTTTGAATAGCTCATTTAAAGAAATTATGATAAAATATTAAGAGTTTCTATGCAATGCTTCAGCTAGCTCCAGTAGTATGTGCAGAGGCTGCTGCTGAACTGCATCTCCTGCTAATGTTACCAGGCTTAATTTCAGAGTTGAAGCTTTGTTATCTAGTGGGCTTTTTAGGCACTAATATAGCTTGAGTAGCAGAAACCCTCAGTTCACACACAACCTGATTGGTTTTAAAACAGAACAAATTAGCGAGATATCATGATGCATCAGTGTAAGATTTGCCTGTTTGGGTTTGCATGATTGCGCAAATGACTACATCAGTCATTAAAAACTCAGTGCAGGCATAGCCTTACTTAGTGCCCTTTTCCTAAAGAGAATTCTGCAAGTTGGATTTTAATACCTTAAGACCAACAACTTATTTGCCTCAAAGCTGGAATCCAAGCACACTTCTATTTGATTTTTATTTCTGACTGAGGTAGCTGCAGTGTTTCTTCAGCTCGTGTCCTTTCAGCTTTTCTGGTCCTTTGCTGCTTGCACTTCTTTTCTTTCTCATCTTTTCCTCTTCGTAGCTGTGACAGTGTCACAAGCCACCTCTTTTTTCCATTATTCTCTGCTTGCATCTAGCACTAGCGACTCAAGTAGCGTTAGACATGTTTCTGGCCCCCCCCCTCGCCCTGGACAATATGCCACGCTCTCCTTGGGGGGAATGTAAATACTGTGAAGTCTGTGTAGTGTAGTATTCCTGCAGCCCAATTCTGCAGCCTGGAATAAATCCCACAGTACATCTTGCTATTTGGTCAAACTTTGGGCTGGCTCGGGAGATGCTATTAAATATTGAAAGGTCAAGATTTTGGGGGTGGGTTTTTTTTTTTAAATGAAGGTGGTATCTTTTCCAGACATTTTCATCATGAAAGTCACTTTAAGAAATCAGTAAATTTAATGAAAACAAATGTTTTTCACACATTTACTTACGTATCTAATAGGCTCTCAGTATTTGTCTGTTGCTTATTTTCTAGATTGCAGGCACCTTGAAGCAGAAACTCTCTGTTCCCATGACAGTGTTTAGCACGGTAGGGACTCGTGGATGCTGTGGAAATATAAAGGTTCAGCACCAGAAACAGTCTCCAACCCAAACACTCCAAAACAGAAATTATCCTTTTGCTTAATTTGTAAAAGTTACAGTTTGAAGAGGTCTCCTCTAATTTGTAAAAAGCCCTTAAGGCAGGGATGGGTGAAATATGGCCCATTGACCGTATCTGGCCTGCCAATTAATTGTATCCAGCCCATGGCTGCCCTCATGCTGCTCCACATGGAGCTGAGCCCCATATGCTCATGCCAGGGGCAGCCTGTCACACTTTTACCCATACTCACCCCACACCTTCTGATGTCACTGCCCCATCCAGCGTGCACAACTTCTTGGTGTGGCTGCTCCTGTAGCTGCTGAAGCCACCCAGGCACTGCTTGGCTCCTCCTGCCTCTGCTGTGCTGCACCAGGCCAGGGGGAAGCTGCAGTGGGCCAGCTTCTACCCCAGTGCATGGGACTCCAACTCCAGCTCCTGGCACCTTCCATGCACTTGAATGCCCGTAAGTGACTGCTCACCATGCTTGGCGAGTGGAGTGGGTGGAAGGCAGCTGGAAGCTGAGCCCTGCACACTGGGTAGGAGCTGCCTGGTTGCAGCTTCCCCCCTCCCCATCCCTCCACCCCCTGCCTGGAGTGGTGCAGCAGGAGAAGGAGCCAGTGGAGCTGGCAGGAGCAAGGCAGTATCAGGGCAGTTGCAGCAGCAATAGTAGGAGCAGCCCTGCTAGGAAGCTGGGTGTGCTGGCTGGCGTGGGGTGAGTATACATGGGAGTGGTCGGGGCTCAAGTTCATAAGGAGTACTGCAGGAGCAGCCATGGGCCAGAATGGGGGGCGTGGGGCAGGGATGTGGCAGGAGGGACAGCAGTGCTGCAGGAGGGATGGAGGAACGTCCCAGATGCAGTAGGAGAAGCGGTGGTCAGGGCTGCTCAATTAACCAGCATATTTTGTTATCCAGCTTCCCCCATTCCCAGGGCATGCCAGATAACGGAGCTTTTACTGTACTACACTCTTCTAGCTACATTAAGTAGGAATTGAGAAAACTTATCAATTTTTGGTTTATATTTTCTCAATCTAAAATTACATTTTGTATGTGTGAAAAAAGAATCCCCCCCAGCTCCATTTCCATTTTTTCACCAATCATGCCTTCATATTTGGATTAATTTAAAGCTAATATATCTATAACTGTAATCCTATTTTTATTGCACCTTGAGTACATGTGTTGACTTGCCACAGCCTTCGTTATAACAGCATTGTAATGGGAAGTCAGTTGGGCATTTGCTAGAAATTCATTTTCACAGATTTATGTTTGGAAAACTAATATTTATTCCACACAGAATGTGTGAATGTATAGCTGTAAAACTAAATTACGTTAAATTCAGAAAGAAGTCACAGATGACCCTCTAAACAATCTGTCAGATACTATGACTTTATTTAAGTGCCTACATCTGCATTATGTACATATGCAAAAAAGGAAAACCACACCTGTGCTAATTATGCTCCAAAATCTGATTTGATTGGTAATTAAACTTTCTTTAAATATATTTTAAGATCTGGGAAACATTTGACACTTTCTCTTCAGGAAAACCTCCCCCCCCCCCCCAAGTGAACTTCTTTTGTTATTTTAAGCAGCCTGGAGTTTTGACGGGTACGTCCTAGCACAGCACAACAGCACGCAAGAAATCCAACCACTGCATTTTTCAGACAAGTAAAAAGTCCTAGATCATTTCTTCCCAAGTGAAACAAATTTAATTATATCAGCATGTTTTTAAAAGGTTACAATAAACTAAAGAGACAACTTATGATTATTAATCACGTTATATGAAGTAGGATCATAGTATTGTTGTAGTTGCGATGGTCCAGGGAATATGCAAGAAGCAAGATTTGCTTAGTAATATTTTTTATGTAGTTGGTCCAATGTAAGATCTTACCAAACAAACCCTGTTTCTCATATTATTTGAAAACATTTTATCTAATGCTTCAAAGAAGAAAAAAACCCTAACAAACAAAAAACCACTAAAAGCAAAAACAACCTCCAAAATTATCCAGAATACCATTTCAGGGAATAAAACTACAGTTTCAACCAACCTCATTGGACAATTCCTGATGTAACACTCATTGTTGTAGAACTACGTATTTATTCCCACAAGCACTAATTATCATTTACCTAAACAGAAATATGTATTTTTCACAAAACAGACATGTTTAAGCAAGAACTAATGTAGGGACACTAAGCTCTGGTGTCCTTCAGTTTTTGAGACATGTCATATCACTTTGCTGACTGTACCCCAAATATCAGTGTATTGAATCTAATAAGAAAAGATTAATAAAGAAAAATGCTTGGTTTGGCTTGATGGATTTCCACAAAAGTCCTTTAGTGTGTGAAATGGAAAAGGCAGGGAAAATTTAACCCTATTTCTCAGGAATTGTCCTTACCTAGTAGCTTTTTTTTGGTCTTTATTTAAATATATACTTTTTAAATAATTGCTTTCAGTCACTTTATCTTTGGAAGTTCTGCCTTTCTCCCCTGGTATGTCATACTTCTTTATGTAGAAAAACACTGTGCAGACACGGTTTTGGTTTTTCAGCTTGTTTATTCTGACATGTCATACGTGATATTCTTGAGTATATCCTCTTGCATCCCAATCTTTCTCATGCCATTCTGATAATTGTTCCAAGACTCTTGAGAAGACTCCAGCCAAGAGCCCGTCAAAAAATCCAACCAAGAGTCCATCAAAAAGTCTAGCAAAGTCAGCTCAACGAAGTCCTTCCAAATCAATGCGATTGCTATTTACACTATAAATGCATTAATGTAGCTATATTACTTATCTATAATTAATTGATTGAGTACAAAATTCTGGGTTATTTTTTGGTGAAGAAAAGGGTATCGCGCCTTAGTTCAGGAACCAATCCCTCATTTATAACATTGTTTCCTACGGGAAAATCGGTTCCGAGTTGTGAAGTTTCGACTTAAGATGTGGTTTTTCAGGAACTAATTGCTGCTTAAGTTTGAGGGCTGCCTGTACTCTGGGTACCCAGAGCCTTGGTTCATCCATAATTGATGCATTTTACTTTTTTGAAACGGTTGCAGGTTTTTAGCACAGATTATAATAAACGCACTTTAAAGCAGAACCTTTGTGCCTGCTTACACAAACTATCTTTTTTTTTAATCCTTATCAACTCCAGAGCAGTTCCAAATTCAATTGGGCAAAGCCCAGTAGTCCTGTTCCAAAGTTTGACTGAGCAGAATTCAGTCTTTAAATCGGCATAACTGTACCTGTGGGCAAGTATCTTCCATCCCAGACTCCATCCATCTGGGGCTTTGAATACTTCCCAAATCCAGGCAGGCATTTTACTTTCAAGCCCCAGGAACGGAGGCCTTGGCATTCAGATGCCCTCTGTTTTCCTTGTCCTTAGCCAAAAGGCTGAGAACTATGCCTGATATTAGTATAAAGCAAAAAACCAAAAAAATCTCCCCAAAACTATATGTAATGTTAGGCCAAAGCCAAAAGGTTCATGATTTACCGTACAGTTTGTTGGGCTGGGCTGCAGCAGAGTCAACAGTGTTTCAAGCCATGGTGACCACAAAGCTCAGTATTAGGCTTAGTATTGTGTGTGTACTCCAGATACACTGCCCCTTCCCCCACAAAGGTGGGGACTGAGCCCATAATGGATCTCAGCAGTACCTACATGTGTGGTATGCATACCACCAGTGGTACACAGGCAAGCTGTGAGTGGTATATGTTAACAGATTTATTATAATTACTTTTATATGACAAAAATATACTGGCAGTATTTAAAGTTGAACTGAAAATTTGCTGGTGGTACTTTAAAAGTTGTATCATTTTAAATTGGTGATGCTGTGTCTGTCAGATTTTGGGAACCTTCTTATTCTATGGGCTGCACTAACTTGTTCTTGAGGTGGGTTCCCATCGGTATGTTTTTCATAGTTTCAGAGTAGCTAGGGCAGGAGGGACCTGAACAGATCCTCTAGCCTGACCCCCTGCCACAGGCAGGAATGAATGCTGGGTTCACAAGACCCCAGACAGGTGATCATCCAACCTCCCTTGAATTTGCCCAAGGTAGGGGTGAGGACCACTTTCCATTATGGGTCATGTGTTTTATAGTCAGTGTTGGCTGGATTTAATCAACTTCATAGTTGGTTTCCAGTTACTGAGTACATGCTGCTTTTGGCAGCAGTTTAATGATAGATGATATATTTAATGAGGTTTCCTTGTATGTGAAAATAAAATGAGATTTTTTTTTTTTCCCCTCCATGTGGATGGGATTGGGGAGGGGGAACCTCCTCTTATATTGGAATAAATGTGGTAATTCTCTTTTAGCTTACCTCTTTGGAAATAGAAATGCTGGTTGGTCTGTCCAGTTAAAAAATCCTTTGCATGAGAAATGAATCAACTAATACTCTTATCTCCCTTGCTGCTCTGCCCTTCTGTTAACTGCGTGTCATTTTGGGTGTGGAGAGGTGAACAAACTACACAGGGAAGGAGGGAGAGGGGCGGAGACTTTCTGTATGCTGTTTGATCTGCATTTACTGGGGTTGGGTTTTTTTGTGCCTGCTCTGTACTAACTGCAAATTAAACTGAAGTGACTCATCCCTGAATGAAACAAATGATAAATTATGCTCTGATTTAGTTTCAGCTTGCAGGAGGGAGCAAACGCATGTGACAGCTCGGGCCGGGCATGGCAACTCTTCCTGCTTTGGCCTCAGTAGATTTTGTGTGTTTGCACCTATCAGCTACAGAGTGTCCTGTTGCTGTTTCATTTGATACACAGTATGTTTTGTGAAGAGCTGTGGTCTCCTTTGATGTAAAGGAGAGAGAAGAATATGGAGTGTTCATCACTTTAGCAAGTAATCTTTCATAGGATTCTTTCCTCGTCTTTTTAGGGTAGTATAAGTAATAATAAGTAAAAGTAATAAGTAATTTTACATGGAAAAGCAACAATGATGCACTTGCAGTAGTGTTACAGAGAATGTTACATGCATTTATCTAGGGTTTCATGTGACGTTATCTATAAAAGGACAGTTAAACCAATAACCTCAAATATGCTTGTTTGGTAGCGAGTATAGAAAAACTGTTGTACAAAGAAAACTTAAATCTACAGCCTGTTGAATGGCAATTGATCCTTTTCCTTGAGACTTTTCCTTGAAGGAAAAAGACTTTTCCTTGAAGGTTCTGACATAAAAAACGCTATAACAATAAGATAGGAGTCATAAAAAGATAACTATTTCAGGTAATTTTTAGATACTTATTACAGATGGGGCAAGTGCATTGTTTTGGGATCCTACTCCTTTTGTGAGTGACCAGCTCCTGTAAAATAGCCTGAGCCAGAGTAGGAAGAAAAGTCATATGTTTGAGAGGAAAAAGCCTGTTGAAAAGAATATATTTAAAAGAAATACATGCAAAGGAGATTGACCCTTATGTTGTTCCAGATATTCAAAAAAGGATTGGCCTACTATAGCAATAAATGAACAGGAAATGGGTAATAAATGTGGTGAGGGGAGAGAGGAGTTTGGGATGTGCACCCCGTTTGGTTGTTTCATGGGGTTCATATGAAGACAGTTCTTGCTGTCCAAGGCCCCTGGCCATAGTGAGCAATGAATAAATAACTTGTAGTGTTTTACAGTACAGTTTTTACTAAATCTCTTAAGGAGACAAAGGTGGCTAATGTTCTGTATTCTGTATGTTTACTCATTCTGCTCTTTAAAATATTACCTAACCTGAATTTAATTAAGTTAGAGTTCCTATTTTTGATCTGCCTACTACAAAGCAGGCTTGAGTGGTTTTTATTTTTGAGAAGACTGAATGAAGGGGTTTGAGGTAGAAGAGAACAATTAAAAATGCTTCCTTGGTGTTTGCTGTAAGTAGTGGAGCATCATAAAAGAATATGGATACATCCAACTAACCATTTATAAATAGTTTGCTAAAATAAACTGGTCTATTTTTGCTATAAGGTGACTGTTTTCAGTTATATTTTCTTTGATTTTAAAGTTTTTTGTGGGTTTTGGGGAACAGTTTAATAGTTTAAATTATAGAAAGGACCCTTTACAGGTGGATCTGATGTTTCTCCTATTTCCGAGTAATTTGTTAATTTGTTTAGTGTTCTGTGTCCTGCTTTGTCCATTCCTTTACTTTATGCAGTCAGAAATTGCTGCACAAATATCTTTCTGTTTGAAAACAAGCATAACAATTGCATTTATTTACACTTCAAGTTTTCTAGCAACATTTATTATTGCTTCCTCTTTTTTATTTCTCTAGCGCTTTTGAAAAGTGTTGGATCAATAGCCCTGGAAACTCATACCTGTGTTCTGTTAAGTAGTCAGCTGTTGTATGAATTTTTAAAGCGTCCTACTACTGTACCTTTCCAAAGGGGGAATCTGTGGGGCATGGTAAAATGCATAGCATAATCGCTATGCCCCTTCACACCCACTCCCAGAGCTTTCTAGACAGGCACCATTTAGTGTGAATCATGGTGTGCATTTTATAAAGTGGACACCTGGATTAATACTCTCAGCCTTCTTTCTGACAGACTGCTGCATACAGCAATAGAAGTTATTGTTTGCTGGGAGAAATTGTGCTGTATACTCTTGCCAGGCTTTGAAGCTACCTAAGCCAATACATGTAAAGATAATGCTGTGTAAGAAACTCTCATCCCCCCCCTTTATTTTTAGAGGAAATTTAAGAATTACATTAGCTCTCCTACTCAATATCTTAATTGATCTTTTATTTTTCTTTTTGTTAAAATAGTTTGAGGGCAAATATAGTTCGAGTGTAGGAGATAGGGTCTATCTGGGGACTTTATATTTTTGCAGCTTCAGTGGGGAAGTTGCAGGTTTATTTAAAAGAATATATTGAGTGCATATTTTTTTATCAGTTCCTGTAATCTTGTCAGCTTCCTGAGAAAATGAAAATGTATTGGCCAGTTGCCAGGGATAATTGGCACTGTCACTTCTTACAGCAGGAATTGGTGCACAGACCCATTATTATGACATCTGCCCTGTGATGAGTACTCTGCAAAGTTGTGGAATGATGCACAGTTGTTTCATTGTAAAGAAGCAACACATTCAAAGTGTCTGGAAAAGGGACAAACTGAAGACACTTTAAATAGGAAAACTGCCAGCTGGCTCTTAACATACCGTAGTCAGCTAACAAGCTATTTTGCACACTGCTGTAGAAGGGCTTCCGAGTAGGAATATGAATTGACTTAGTTGTGGATCTGCTTGCTGAAGTTGTCCAATTTTTACATGGGAGAGGTAGGAGAGAGCTTGAATCAGGTTTGATGGAAAACATTTTTTATTTAAATAAGATTTATTTTGTTCAAAGCTTCTCTTTTTTTAAATGAACCTGCTTCAAATGAGATTTCGGTTTAATTCAAAGGCTTAAAATTAATCAACTCTTTTAAATCAATTAAATAAATAACAAATATAGACTGAATCCACAAACCTCTATCAAACTTTCAGGAGGAGGCTTCGTGATCTTCTATGTAGAGAGACTTGAGGGAAATAAAAGGACATTTACCTTTCAAAATCAGACTTCATCAATAAGGTGGAATAGATAGATGTATGGTATTAAGGGGTTGATTTTGTTGATGGCCCAGGAGCTAGCTGTTGAGCATGTAGGAGACAAGAAAAGTTCTCATAGGCACTGAGATTCAGCCTTCAATTTCAGGAGATGGTATCAGATATCTTATTACCCGGGATCCTGACTTTCTCTAACTTAAAAAAAAAAAAAAAAAATTACATTTTTTTCTGATAACTGCAAAAATCTCTAATTTAAAATCATGATTAAAATGAAACACCACTAATAGATATAGGTATCAATTGAACATGGTGTTTTATTGATATATTTACAATTTTGAAGCAATTTGGAAGCCTACCACTGCATTAGTCACTACAATAAATAAATTCTAAGTACCTATGAACTTTGGTATTTGATTTTTGGGTTTTATATTATGGAAAATCAGAGCTCCCCTTGCCCCCTTAGTTAACCAGGATGTAGGTCCAGGCCCTTCATTCCCTATCTACAGTCCCTTGGGCCCACCTACAGCCCCCCACTTCCCCCACCCCTGTCAGAGGAGATCCCCAGGGACCTGGGTCCGCAGTTCTCTGCCCCCAGCAGTGGTGCCTGGTCCCCAGCCGCCACTTGCCGGAAGTGCAGCTGCTGCAGCGTAGCAGAGCATGGAGCCCCTGTGCCCCCCAGCCGGGCGGCAGCACAGC
>JAGPOW010001296.1:27838398-27851010 GCA_030014935.1 Caiman crocodilus | reverse complement strand
GCCTAGTCATGGGTCGGGTCCCACCAGGTACAGATATTAAGATCCAGATATCAAGATCGCTGTAAGGATGCAATGCAGTAAAGATACTATTTACTTTCACAATCAAACCTTTTTTGTTTAACCCAGGTCAGTGTTTTGCAGGGGAAGGGGAAAGGGCACTTCTTAATGGGGTCCTGTTCTGAGTACTGATTGCTTCCAGCCTATCCCTCTCCACCACAGTCATTGGTCCCCCTGCAATGCCACCACTTCTATCTGCTGTTTTTCCCACTACTGAGATGTTGCCAAACCCTCCCTGCTCCCCCCCTTTGGGCCATTTTAAAAAGGTTTAATGGCCATAGTGGTTTAGCTAGTTACTTCTTGTAGGAAAACACAGTACTTGGGTATTGCAAGAAGCATCTTCTTTCTACTAGGTGTTGGAGAATGGAGTATACTAAGAGTTAGTCATGTTGTTTTTATTGCATCTGCTGTAGGGGAGACTTGTGTTGTCTAATTCGTATCTGTGAAGTAATTTATGGGCAGGGGAGCATTATCTTGTGTGTTCTGTCTAGTAGTTCTGCCCCAGTGAGAGGTTTCTAAGGAAGACGTTCAAGATTTCTAGGACATCTTATGTCCCAAAATCACTTTTTTTTGTAACAACCTACTTGTTATAAGAAAGCAACAAAAATGAGTGTGGGACTTTCAGCATTAAAGGGCACAGACAGAAGTGACAGTGTTTGCCAGATCTGGCTGCAGAAAGAGGTCTATAATCATGACCAAACATGTGCGTGACTGCAGACCACTTAAAAAAATGGCCGATTGGGTGAAAATCTGAATCCTCATTGTATGAGGGTTCGGATGAAGACATTTCAGGACATAATGTTTTCTGTAACTTGTTTGCACTGCTTCCCAGCCTGTTGCTGGTTTCAGCATGGGAAGGGGTAGAGGGAGTTCAGTCTAGGGTTTTCTCAGCCCCCGCTGGACAGTAGGTTTATTGGAACACCCCCCTTCCCCCAGGTTGCGGGGCTCCAGTTCACCCACTCCACTCACTAGCATAAGCTGGGAAACCCCTAGAAGGAGCTCGCTTTGCTCCATTTCCCCCTTTTCATTTTGAAAACAGCCTGGGCTGGCAGGCAGGTAGCAGGGCGGACAGGTCATTGCTAGGGAAAATTGGCCATAGGCTCACAGCTAGGTTCCCCTTCCCCCTGGAACCAACAATAGACTTCTCTTTGGTCCAGGGGATTGTTGCAACTCTGAACACTTCATGCAGATCTTTCGGAGTTACAGCAGGGAGTTGCATTTCTGTCTACACCTGAAGTGCAGGGTTTCTACAGGTTTGTTTTACTGCAGAATTCATTAGTTACGCAGGTATTATCACTAATGCAGGTCCCACTGTCAAGTGTGGTAAAGCTTGTAACTGGAGTTGGGTAGCCTAAGAGGGGGCATATAATTTATACAACTTGTCATTGGATGACATGATTGTTTTTTGAAGCTGGTGTTGTGGGTTTGAGGGGAAAATGACAGAGTGAATGGTAGAACACAGTTTTCTCTGGTATGTGAGCTTTTATTTCAGTCTGTACTCACTTAATTGAGGCTAAATCAATGATTCAGCCTGAGTATGGGTAAGTCTTCTGGGATGAACCATTCTCTCGTAGCAGTTGTAGGTCATTATCTTCTGTATGGATTGGCATCCAGAGGATGACACGGCACACTCAGAGTATTTTTATATATACTTTTTTTTTTGAGGCAAATAGTTTCTATTTTTCCCCAATGAATATATGATAAGTTCTGATGTGTTTTTTTTTGTGTCCCTATATCTAACATAAGTCTCCTGTATGTGTATTTCAAAGTTATATATTAATGTTCAACCATATGTCCTAAAACAGGAATGATCTTTTACAGTCCAGTTGATTGGGGCAATTTTTATAGTGTATTATAAAATCTTTGAAGCTCAAGTGACAAATTATGGGTGGCCAGTGACAAAATTATTACTTTTCAGGACTACTGATATTGTTCTTTTGATGTTGATTTCTAGTTCTTTGTGTTTGTCAGTTAAAAAGAAGTAAGAATTGGATATATAGTTTTTCTAATAATTTGATTCCCATTTCTTTGGGTATTATAAACGTATTTAGTTCTCAAAATGTTCTATAGTATCATGGAATTTTATGGTTTTAAAAAACAGCTATTTTTTTCTGCTGTTCTGTATCAAGGAAGCAACAGACTTGGCACTTTACCCTGATTGTGCTTCTGCACCAAAGAGGTGTATGAGGTGCTGACAGCCCTGTTCCCTTTGACTTTGTTAGGAAAAAAATGTTCTCTAATGTTATTAAAGCAGACTTGAGGTTTGCCTGGTGCACCTCATATTTATTTAGGTGCACTCAGACCACTGAAAATTAGGAAATGGAAGGAGTTCAGGTAACATAGATCTTAAACTTCTGAATACCAAGAGATAGAAACTTAAGAACTATACTGCTTCTGCAGTACAAACTGTACTTCTGCCTGCTACTCTGTCTTACTCTGGAAATAGTTTATTAACGAGCAGTGCAATAAGTAGCGGACCGAAGGAAATTAGGAAGAGACTATCATTTATTAGGGATCCTCAGATGTAAATGCTAGCAGTTACCTGGAATAGTAGGGGGCTCAAAAATCAGGTGTGCAGATAAGTGTTTGAACAATCTCTTACACTGATATGACTGACATAAGGGTTTAATGGCCACTCTAGCTGAGCCACAGCACAGCTCTAAAAATAAATAAAGGATAACAAAGTGGGCATGTGCGCTAATCCTCTGGGGTTTTGTTGCTGTTATGACAAGTTCATATCCCTGAGCTCCAGACCAAAAATAATTATAAGAATTTGAAAATGTTATAAGCAGCTTATATTAGGGGTTGTGTATTGGCTATCCCTTGACCGAATGAGTGTGCATTTTTTATTTCTTTTGATTTTTTCAGGTTGTTAAGGAACTGAATGAAAAGTATGACTCAGGATTACTTACTGTACTGCTTAGTAAATGTTTTACTCTTTTCTCTAATTCATGTTAACTTGACAGTTCCTAAAAATTATATTTTTTTCTGTTTGTTTAGAGCATTTTAAAACACTGCTCTTGAACACACAGTGTTGGTGATGGGCAAAACATCCAAAGGAGCTCCCTCAGAGTTCAGGAGAAGAATAAGGATCATGCCCAGTACCACCTCTGAAACCTGCTAAAGATACAGCTCGTACTTGCAGTGCATTGTTGTTGGTCAGGTTCAATGAAGTAAGCTGTTGCTTATGAAAATTATACATCCCTAATTTAGTTAGCCTGTATAAGGTGCAATTCTGCCCTGTCTTTTTTGCCTGACTTCAGATGAACCAGGCTAACGACTAGCAGTGAACCGATATATACCAGTTGGCTATTGAATCAGTGCCGTTAATAGGAAAAATGGCGTTATTGCCCATTGGTTGTTTTTGGTGGTTGTAGCCAATAATTATGGCTGAGTACCGGAAGTGCCCTGGTGAGCATAGTGTGGGGACCAAACCCTGCCATCAGCCCAAGCCTGTGGCAGACCACAGGTCCCAGGGGGGAGAGGGAACCGGGGAGTGGTCGCAGGGTGCCATACTCGGCAGCAAAGGGATTGTTACCAGCTCCTGCCGCTGCTACCCCATGGCAATGTCACGTGAGCAGCAGGGACCCGAGCGCCAGGGCTGCCGTGGAGATGTTGGGGTAAGGTGCGTTCCACTCCTCTGTGTGCTGGGGCAGGGCTGTGCAGCCGTGGAGGTGATGAGAGTGGAAAGAAGGTCAGGTGGTCACTTCCTTCTTCACAGAGGGCTGGAGCAGGTGGTGAGGGAGGAGGTGGGAGGGTGAGAAATGTAAAACAAACGAGTTTGTCAGTAGTTTAAAATGTAACTCTTACTAAATATTGGTTATCAGATCAGTATTGCCTGATAAGGTTAGTTTTTCATCAGCTATTGGTATCAGCCCGGAAAGTCTCAGTCTGCACTCCTAGTAACTACCTCTCTTTTCCCAAGTTCAGTAGACATAGCATGTCACCTTGATCTATTTAACTTTAACAGCTAGGTGTATATGAGGTCTTACAAAAGGTCTTGAATTTGCTGCAGACAAATATTTTACTCTTGTGTGTCACTTTAGCTGTAGCTCACCTGGGTTTATCGGCTTTAACCTAAGTTTTTTGAAGTATTGACCATTCAGGAGGACATTAGGTACTGTGCAGTAGTTAAGAGATCCTGAGGCTCAAATCAGTCTGTAGCTTAGGCAGAGTTTAAAAGCCAGCTTTACGTAAGAGAAAAGACGTTAAATGAGGAAGGTGGCTTTCATAAACAGCTGATTCTGGGGGAAGAGCTGTAGCTCAGGGACCAGATAGCACCAAAATTGGATCCCTAAATGTATAATTTCTCTTTGTGATGAACAGACACATTTCAAGACAAAGCTGAGTAAGGTCTTGGATTTTAGAACACGTTGAATAGTAGACTTTTAAACAGAAAGTTTAAAACAGGTGAGCCCCTCTCCCCCTTTTAACCATTTTCTGCTCTTATTTCATGTTGTTGTTAGTTTTTACTAGACTTAATGGGCTGAAAGATCAAGGAGGGAATAATATGTTTCTCACATGAATAGTAGACCCATCTGGTAATGCTCATATAATCCATTATCAACTGTTTGCTGATTGTATCAAATGCATAGGATTTTTCTACTTTGACAGTATCAGATGGCAGAAACCAATATATGAAACCAGGTGGTTTCACTGTAATTATTCTGTTTCCCTGTCGGTAAATAAACATTAGAGCAGGAGAACATACACTCAGGGAATAAATTAAATAAATAATATACCGGTTTTTAATTTCTTAAGGTCCTTGAACCTTATTTCATCAGAGACAATGCAGCACATGATCCAGCAGCATAAGTAGCATGTGTTGGTATCCCATTGAATTGTGCAATGGGAGTCATGGGATGTTGCCCAATGAAGGGTCAAAGGTACAATTTCTTTCTTGTAGAATTATTTACCTGTTGCACAACTTGTGCTTGTGAACCAAAGTTATCATGGGAGGAATCTCAGCTGTTTTAAATGGTCTGATATGACAGTTTATAGCAGTCGAGTATTTGTCCCTTAAAATATAGCAGCATAACATAATATGCAATTAGACAGATTATGAGGTGATTAAATCAGTGCCCACTTTGCAGTGTTTGACTGATATTTGATTCAGGTTTTAACACGATTTTTTTAGCTTTTGAGGCCGGTTATTCAGACTTGAAAGACATGAGTAATGTTGGGGGGGGAAAAAAACGTTTGCTTATTAGCATAACTTTATTTGTTGCTTTGTGAAATCACGTGAAGTCCTTCTGTAAACAGAGACCAGCATGGAATGAAAAAGTAGACATTCTTACTGTTCAGCGCTAGTTTAGCAGAGTGTATTCTTCCTTGGTAAGCCATAAATGTTACAGTTGGCATGGCCAACTGGAAAAACTTGCTTTAGGCATAAGGGCTAGTACCTGACAACCTTGTGGTGAAGCTTTTTTGTCTTTACTGGGTGGCATAATTATGCTTTGTTCACCTGGCTACGGACAGCTATGCTGGGCTATGGAGCCCAGTCTGTGCCGGGAGGGAGGGAGAGCCTGGCATTGCGCTGCCCCAGGTCTGCTCCAAGGCGCATGTGCACCCGCCGGTGTGGAGCTGATGCTGGGAGCCCAGAGCAGCTGTTTGCAGCCTCCTGGCTGCAGCTACCCTAGGCTCTGGAGCCCAGGCTGCTTGTAGCAGGGCTTGCAGCTGAGCTCACCTGGTTCCCACCTGCTCCGAGTTCAGCCCTGGCCTTGTCTACCACCAGGATGAGGCTGGCTCTGCCCCTTGCCAGGAGCACTGCACCTTTCATGGGCTTAGCTGTGTAGGGTGGGTGGGTGAGTTGGGCTGATGGGCAGGCTCTGAGCTGGGGCCCTGGCCAGCTGCACTGCAGCCCAGGGGCTGGCTCCCTGGGGAAGCACAGGGGCTCTGGCAGTACCACAACCTGTTGGGTTGGACTTCACCCAGGAGCCCAGCTCCATGAGCCTGCACATCTGGTTCTGTGCGTTTGTCTGCCTCTGTCTGGTTCGGTGTATCTGTGTGCGCACATATCTGCCTGGTTGTGGATGTTTGTGTCTGTTCTGGGTGTATTCTGGCTCTCTGTATTTACGTGGTTCTCTGTGCGCATGTGTGTGCATCTGGTTCTCCCTGCTCTCCTTTTCTTTTTCTCTCTCCTCTTTCTCTTCTTTGTCTCTTTTTTTCTCTCCCTCTGTCTCATTGCAACATGCTCACCAAAAAAGGAATGCACAACAACAAAGGCAACATTTATGATTATTGGATATACTAATATGCAGTGCATTTTGCCATGTACCCATCACCCCATGTTGTTGTTCTGGCATGCTGACACACTGGCACCTTCCAAGGTAGATATTGTGAGTTTTTTTGGCACTCTGGCCAAAAAAACGTGATCTATCCCAGTATATAAAGTGGACCAGATTTTTGCTAGCCTTAATGTTTGTTTGGAAGTCCCTTTTTATTGAATTATTTTGGTCTGGTGAACAAAAATTAGCGAGAGTCCATCAGGAAATGAAGTGGATTCCGACATGCACAAGCCTTCCGTTAAAAAGAAATGTTCAGCCTTTTGAACCTTGTGGACAGTCTGTTTTAGTTCTCTAATGATCTAGATACGCAGGTATTAAATGCAGGCTTCCAAAAGGTGAAAAAAGTAAATAAATCATGACACACAGATGGGAAATCTTAATAAGAACGTAACAGGGTCAAGAATGTATAAAATGGACAGGAACATGGGGCAATAAAGGCACGGTTTCTTTGCAGCTCATAAAAATACAAAGCTGGTGTTCCTTTGCTGTTGCTTTATTTGTACTTTGGCTGATGCATATGCTTAAATTAATTAATCTGTATGCTTAAATTACTTCAATTTATTCAGCAGCAAAGATGAGATTTAATTTCTTTCAAAACCATTTTGAATTTGGTAGTTGCCAAACTAAAGTTTCCAATCTCCAGTGAGCTTTTGAAATGGTTTCAAAACATTTGCTTTGTTTTTACCGAAAATAAAAGTCAAACAACCAATGCTTTCTATTTGGGGCAGATTTGATTGCTATTTTATTGCTTGAAAAAACAAAATTCTTGGGTCCAGAAAGGGAAAAGTAAGAGAAGAGTGAATGATATTCTGGCTTTCAGTTTATGGAAGTCAGATGACATTGAAGAGAGGTAAAAATAAGTTAATGGGAAAGTGGAAGGAGAAATACTCATTTGCAGGCAGGCATGAACTATGTATTTCAGTGCGATTAGTATTTTCACGTTAAGCATTTTGGATAAGAATACCTGAAGTAGACGTGTACAAACTAATTGTTGGATATGCATATTTCATGTAGCCTTTAATTGCCTCTCTATTTTACGTAAAATAACTAATCTATTTCTACTACTTACTGCTTTAGTAAAAAAAGAACCTTTTACTGTTTGTGACTCTATCGGTAGTTTTCATTGGTTTATTTCTGAAAGTCGTAAAAGTATCTGTGTGCTTTCACACTAATTTCAGGTGCTGAAAATGTACTGAATAGTTGTTAAGCTACAATATGTGCATGTACGTTGTGACCGACAAACTTGTGACTGACAAGTCGCTCCTGTATCTCCCAGAAAATGTCTCCAGCCTAGTCGATGCACCAAACTAACTGCGGCCTAGCAATTGCACCTTTGTCTTGCTGTTCCATGACTACCAACAACAGAATAACTGCTTCTGTGCAGTGTCACGGGGAACAAACAGGAGGAATTCGCCCTCAGAATAGCCCGTTCAGACCCTGACATAGTAGGCCTTACAGAAATGTGGTACGATTCATCCCATGACTGGGCAGTTAGCATTAGGGGCTATAGGCGCTACAGGCGGGATAGAGAAGGAGGGGGTATGGCGCTGTATGTCAAAGAGCAATACACATCCTCTGCCAGCAAAATGGGGTCAAAGGAGGGGCAAGCTGAAATGCTCTGGGTCAAGATACAAGGGGGTTGTGGGGAGAGGGATTCAATGGTGGGGGTCTACTACAGACCCCCCCCAATCAAGGGGAGGAGCTGGACTGGGAATTTTCGGGCCAGCTGGCAGAGGTACTTAACACAAGGGATGTAGTTGTCATGGGCGATCTAAATCACCTGGACATCTGCTAGGAGGAGCAGTCAGCCAGGTTGGACTCTTCCAGGAGGTTCCTGGCCAAGATACAGGACCTCCACTTAACCCAGGAGGTGCAGAGTCCCACCAGAGGAAATGCCCTGTTGGACCTGGTGCTGGCCACAGGCAATGATGTGGTAAGGGGGCTCCAGGTTCTTGACCCACCTGGGTGACAGCGATCATCGCTTGCTGGAAATCATCATCCCGCGCAGGGAAACTAAGTGCCTTTGTAACTCATTGGGGCTAATTAGCCCCTCAAGCATCACCGAGGCTTGACTACATAGGTTCGAGTTGAGAGGAACAGCATATGCAGAGCAGTGCATTGTGTTCGAGGTCATTGCTATGGGGCACAAGTAACTTTGCATTCTAGACAGTGTCTTAAAGTTGCACATTGGTCAATAAGCAGATTATTAACGAGACCAAAATACTAAAGTTCACATTTCTCATTGAATTGTACTGCAACTAAACAAAAAGCCAAACCCCCAAATCCTGAAAGCACACTTATTTTCAGATTCAAATAAAATAGGACTTGGTTGTACAGTCCTACAGTGTGGTTTTACTTGAAATAGACAGATATAACAAATGGTGGGTTAGTTATAAACTGCTACACTAAAATAACTTTCTTGTGTAGCCATAGGAAAGATTTGTTAACCTGTAGTTAGTTTGCTCTCGAGTTTCCAGTAGCTTTAAAAGCTAATTTGAGTACAAGGGGAAGAGCTTGTTGACTGACAAATTCCTTTTCCTTTTCTCTCCAGCACTTTCCTGCCCTCCTTTATGTTCTCTTTCCATTAAACCTAGGTTATAAAATAAGTCATGGACACGTACTCAAGCTTCCATGGTTCTGTTCCCATGAATACTAGCTGTCACATTTAGCAGTCCTTGCCTGACTTGTTTAACAGACCTAAAAATCAGGGGAGGAACATTAAATTAAAATTTAGTTGAATCCCATTTTAAACTTCTTCACAGTTGATTTATGCCTACTCAGTTAGATGAGAACCTGACAGTGCCCTGTGTTGTTTATGATACTCCCAGTGCATTTGCATTCTGCCTCCCACCTTCAAGCCTTAAGACAAAATGAGGCAAGAAGCCAAGCAGATGGAAAGGGACCTTTGTTTGAATATAATAGGAGCACCCGAACCAAGTATTGAACTATTTGCAAACAAATTAAAATTATTTAAGGTTAAATGTCCTGATAGTCTCAAATCTGCTGGTGAAATATGAAGGAATATCTAGCTAATGTGGCTGTGTTCCTCCTAATTCTGCACCCCTCCCACGATGGCTGCTAGAATGTTTTAAACATGGCTTCCTTAAACTGTGAACCATGTTCCATGTTCTTTGATGACTATAGTAAGGTGTCACAGGGCTAATCGCCTCTCTCCTTATACACTCACAACTGCTGGGTTGTGCTGCAACCCACTTGAACACTACCAGGAATAACAGCCATAAATTGACTGAGAGTAGATTGAGGCTAGACATCAGGAAGCACTGCTTCACAGTCAGGGTGACTAGGATCTGGAACCAACGTCTAAGGGAAGTGGTCCTCGCTCTGCCCTGGGGGTCTTCAAAAGGAGGCTATATAATCACCTAGCTGGGGTCATTTGACCCCAGCATTCTTTCCTGCCCGTGGCAGGGGGTCTTACTTGCTTAAGTCCCTTCCTACCCTACCAGCTATGAGACCTATGAAAGAGTGTGCTTAGCTTGTGTAGGTCCCAGTAGGTCAAAGCACCATTTTATTCCTTTAGTGCCTCTGGTACACTATTGGGTACCTAGCGTCATTTGTTACTTCTTGATGGAAATGGAGCCCAGCAATCCAGCCACCAGAACTATTGCTTATCCTTGCTTGAAATAATATGTTAGGCCAGCATTTCTTAACCCATGCATCATGACCCAACAGTGGGTCACAAATGTACATGAAATGGTTGCAGACAAAGTTAAAAATGGATCAAGAGTTATTGTTTGTAGCAGTGTTGGTCTAAGGAAATAGGTAGGCAAGGTTCTTTGGGTAGATAAGTTATCTTTTATTACGCCGATTAAATAGTTGGGAAATTTTGTTTTTTGGGTACAAACACCCTTTTCAAGCGTAGGGAGACCCATCAAATTTTAAAAATGGATTCTTCTTTAAAGAAGAAAAACGTTAGAAACCATGACTTTTTCCCTTAAGGCTGGCAGTGTTCCAGCCTGCAAGGTGCTGCTTCCCCTTGCTCCCCCCACCTCACGTACTGGGGGGGGTGGTGGACAGCGGGTCGGGACTGAGGGGCACTGGCTTAGGACTGGCGGTTGATGTTTACAGATGGGTCCTGGTACAAAAATGGTTGAGAACCACTGATTTAGACTTTTTTTTTCAGAATCTGTGAATTGAAGGTGTGAGTGAGATTGTGACAGTTTCTTTCTTCAGGACCATGTAACGCACAGCACAAGACATGCCATGCACACTTTTATTATGTGCATATTTTGCATCATACTCTGAAACACCACTGTTCTTTATTTAGTAATAAGAGAAATAAGCAGATCTAGACAAATTATAAGCCTTCTTCAAGTTTTGGCCTCAGGTCATCCAAGATCTTTTTTCTACAGCTTATGATTTGTCTTCCAAATGTGGGGTCTTTCCAACCTAGCTTGTGCTCTCTAACTGTGGTTGGTCTCTCATTTAAACTAACCCTCTGCTACAGAAAAGGTCTTAGTCTTTTACCTTTTGTCTGGCCTGTAGTGATCAGTGGCCTCAGTAAAGACAGTCAGGCACAAATGAAAAGAACAAAGCAATGACTTTTATTGTGAAGCAGTTGACATGCCTCTGCAGGCCTTCTGTCTGGGATTGACTGGCTGTTACCTAACTGAGGGACCACTTCCCAATTTCCATCTCCTCTAAGTTAGGGAGCATCTCTAAATTCAGCTTTTTTTATCAGTACATGTCCACTGCTTCCTTTGTGTGTCTGTAAGCCTTCACTTGTTTATACATCCCTTGTCAAACTTCTAATGATTCTCAACTATAGTGCCTCGAGGCCCTTTCATGGGTGCTGTGGATTGTCACATGAACATATTTTACAAGATAAACCCAGAGACTTCAAACAGAAATCCACAGTGTTAAAAATATTCTGACCTGTTGTGGGCTGTCTCAGTTCTTTGCAGCAGAAGAATTATTCTATTATTTTTCTGTAGTAAAAAAATCAAGTAAAACTAAGCATTTTCCAAGGGATTCCTTGAGTCTAAAAAGATTGAGAACCACTGTTCTAACCAGCAGTGTTCAACCTCTGGGCTGTGGACTAAATGTGGTCCATGGGGCCATTGCATCTGGCCTGTGGGGCTCCCCATGGATCAAGAAATTTGTTGGCAGGGGAGCGATAGCCATCAATATGGCCACCTTCACCCCCACCCAATTCCCAAGCTCCAAATGGTGGACTAGATTGGGCTGTAACCCCTTCCCCCATGGGGCTGGCTCTTCCACCTCACTTCTACTCCCTCAGCTTCTTGATCTGGGCTGTGCCATGTCTCTTCCCTTGGGCTGGGGCCATGTCCTTCCCCCCACCCCATTCAGGGCCAGGCCAAACCTTCTTTACTTTCCACTGGGCAGGGTTAAGCTCTTTTCCCCTATGAGAAAAGAGGGCTGACCTGCCCCCCCATCTCCCTACTCCATGCACCCAAGTGGTGCCCGCTGTGCCCGCCCAGGCATTGAATCCGGAACACCAGCTGGATTTGGCGCATGGATGAACTAGGCACTGCCAATCCAGCCCACCAGGCAAAAGGTAGAGAAAGCACCACTGGTTCTAACCATTTCCCTTTCTCCAAATAGCACTCCCCCTTCGAGAGACCTTTGGAACAAGCTGGTTGTTCCAGATTTCACCTAACCTTCTTAACATTATTGTTTATTTGATAAATGTGGGTAGTAAAATGAGCTTCTTAATGTTTTCCTAGTCTTTGTAGTTGCATGTTAACTTGAGGCAGTTAGACAGGCCAAAGCTACCATGGAGCTGAGGATGGCATCCCAAGTTAAGGATAACAAAGAAATGTTTTTTAGATACATAGGGAGTAAAAGGAAGGCCCAGTGTGGAATAGGACCTGTATTAAATGGGAAGAAGCAATTGGTGATGGACAGCGGGGACAAGGCTGAACTCCTCAATGAGGTCTTTGCCTCAGTGTTCCTAAGCGAGGAGCAAGACAAGTCTCTCACTGGGATTGTAGAGGGGAGCAGTAGGGCACCAGACTACCGTGTGTAGACCTTGAGATGGAGCAGAGGCACTTGGAGGAACTGGATGCCTTTAAGTTGGCAGGCCGGGATGATCTCCATCCGAGGGTACTGAAGGCACTGGCTGACGTCATTGTACAGCCACTGGTGGGAATATTTGAACACCCGTGGCGCATGGGCCAGGTCCCGGAGAACTGGAAAAGGGCCAATGTGGTCCCCATTTTCAAGAAGGGGAGGAAGGAGGACCCAGGCAACTATAGGCCAGTCAGTCTCATCTCCATCCTAGGCAAAG
>JAGPOW010001296.1:27814509-27828007 GCA_030014935.1 Caiman crocodilus | reverse complement strand
AGCACAAGAGGAGTACTCCTCTTTGGAGACTGCTCCTCTCTTCCAAAGATAGTATGCCTCCCGCTTAGCCCTCAGGGTCCCCCGAATATCCCTATTAAGTCATGGGGGCTTCCAGGCACTTTTGCCCATCTTGCCTCGGGCAGGAATGGTCGCCCCTTGGGCTCGGAGGATCATCTCCTTAAGGAACGTCCACCTTTTGTGGACACTCATGTCCTCAACCTTACAGTCCCGCAGCGCCTCCTCAACTAGCGTCCTGTTGCTGTTGCTTGCTAGTGTAGAGGTGCCTCTGGGCCTTTGCCCATCTTCCTTCTCTGCACTGGAGTTTCCTGTGGAATAGTGAGAAGAAACTGAAATAACCAGTAGGGAGCCTGCTCTTTATATAAACAGAGCTAGTGATGTCATCTTAGTTTGAGAGCACGGCTACTTCCACAGCTTTTTTTGAATGTTATTCTCCAGGTCAGTGCTAAAGCTGCTAAATCCCTAAGTGAGAGTACACAGAGGCAACTTTTGAGTAGTGGCTAGCAAGCACACCTTCACTTTAGAAAATTCTAGACTTTTTTTTTGTTTGCAAATAATATCACAAATGTGAACAGTGAATTGTTGCAGAATTATCTTCCTTTCTGCAGGCAAATAGTTCTTGTGCTGTTTCTGTTGCTCATAGTTTTGCTGTGGAGCATACGAATGAAATTGACAAACCTGATTAGTTTCGCCCCCCTTTTTCCTGATTTGTTTGAAACAGATAATATACCTAAAATGTAAATCTTAAGTAGGCTTAGTTTACCTCTCAATGTATGAGCTTTGCTATACTTTATTGGTTTTAAAATGAAACACTGAGCACAGTTGTCTTAGCTAAGTATGTATGAATTGTAGGTTGTATAGCCTTCTTCATTACAGCTATTCTGTTTTGACTGTGGTTATGGAAGGGAAGGTGATCTTTCAGATAAACTTTCTGACATATAGCTGCATAGGTTGGGACTGGGTCCAATCTATAGTTGCTAAATATTGCAGTAGTCCACTCATGTGAATTCTCTACACTTTTGAGACAGGAAGGAAACAATATAAGAACACCTACTTCACTCTAACAAATTAGTTAGAATTGCTTCAAGGAAGCTATATGAAAATTAGGAGAGAAAGGGATTCTTAAATCGAATGCAGTTATCTATATCCCTCTTTAGAAAGATGGTTACTCTAAAATTGATTCTTGCGGCATGCAAGATAGATTAATCATCCATCTATATTTACTGACGAGGTTTTTGTATCTTACTGGTAGATCAGATTCAATATAGAGACAACTAGTTGGGAATTAATTAATCAAGTAAAAAATTGTCAGGATAACTAGAAATTTTTCCAACAGTAAGCATTCCATTTAACAAGATTATTTTGAATGTCTCTGTAGTTAATTGACTTTGTAGTTAATCGCGATTTCCTTGCCAACACTCTGCCTCAATTACTGGTGGTTTTACTGTAGATAACTTTCTGATTTTTATATCCTTGGTGTAAGACACTCTTGTTAGTATTCTCTTTTCAAATCGAATTAATCGCCCTGGTTAAAGCTTGTAACTGGGTCCCTCAGCATACCAAATGTTAACCTCCTTTCAGTTGATTTGTCTCTTGAGTGAGGTAAGCAGTACATAATCATATCCTCAGTTGGGGGAATCTCTTGCTGAAGGTGACCGGTAAATCGAATTCCATTGCATTGAACAATATGTGATGGAAGCCTCCATTTAAAAGGAGCACTGACTGAATACATACTAATTCCTGTGGCACCCAACCCTGTTGCTGGCCAAGCAGTTTGCATTCCTATAATTTATTCTGTTCTTATCTTTGGTGACATGCATATATTAGATATTAGATCACCAGTAGCATACTCAAGTTCTGGTTTGCTCTTAAAGCTATCCAGTGAGAATGATTTTTTGTCTTGTATTTATTTGATTAGTTGCTCTCATTCTCCAGTAGCTTAGAAAGAGCAACTGCGCCTTTCAGATTTTTACCTTTTTATTAATGACTATCTGCTTTTTTTCCTTTGTAGGCTGTTAAAACCAGTTTGTTGTTTCTTCAGGTTATGGGAAATGGGTGCTGGGGGAGAGAAGATGGGAGGGAGCAAGAAAAGTTAGCAAACATGTTGTACTTCATTCAGTGAAGCCATTTCCTGTATGTGCAGTGATGGATAACGGTAACTTTGTTTGCACACGTGAAGTCCTGCTTTCCTGGAATGGCGGCAAAACTAACTTGTGTTCCAGAGCAGTCTATCGCTTAAACGCTTTGAATCTGAATGTACTTGTAAAAGCTAAAGCTCCTTAAGTATCTAATAATACGATGCTCCTATAAAAACACAGAATTGGTATTGTCCAGAGTGAACAGGGGAAGATAACAAATTGCACCAGGAGTTTCAAACTCACCTGGCCCTACGGGTCAGATCTGGATCATGGGGCCAGTCTTGCAAGAGGGATCTGGACTGTAGAGCTATATTATCTGACTTCTGGGGCTGCCTGGAGGACCAGAAATTTGGTGGCAGGCCAAGTGGTAGCAGCATTAATTGCCATAGCAGCTGCTCCTCATGTTGCTGCCAAATTTTTGACCCCCTGGGTAGCCCTTGTATCCAGATGATACAGCTCTGAGCTCTGGATCTAGCTCACGGGGCATCCCAGGTTTTGGAAAGTTGATGGCAAGGGCAGTGGCTATATTGTATGTTGTGTGTTAGTAAAGTGGGACAGCGAATAGTTGTGTAAACCATTTAGTCTCCTCAAGTTTCTTCTTCAAGCTGTGCTTTGAAGCAAGAGCCTTGATTCCACTCTTAGCCTTCCCATATGCTGAAAAACCCAACAAAAATAAAAAATGTCAACTGAAAACTATTGCCTACTTGTCAATTTAAAAATCTGTTTTAAAGATGTTTGATTTTTTTTTTTTTTAAGTCCCAACTGAAATGATGTCTGTACTGCAAACCTTTGTACTACAGTACCTTAAATGTAGCTGTATGAAGAATGCTAAAAATGTTTTCCTTTTGATGGAAATAGCGTAAAACAACCTTGCAAAATTCAGCTTGCAGTGGAGAGATGGGCAAGTAAAATGTTAGTTTTCTGTGGAAGAGAAGGGTTTATGCTTCAGTTGACAAATGTTTGTGACAGTTTTGCAAACCTGGATTAGAAAGACTAGACTGCTTACAGTAGTCTCTAGCATGTTGTCTGAAGTTGACGCAACCAGTTTTTGCCTTGTTACTTTGGTTTGACAGAGGCATTGGATCATTGTGTTATGATCTAGGCTTAACAGTTAAGATTGCAGTACACACAAACACCTTGTAATGGATGACTCATTGAGTTATATCAGTCTCTCTCTCCTTCCAGCCTCTTCCCTCTCTCCCCAATAGACCTTGAGCCTTGGTGACTCTGTATCCAAAGTGATCTGGCGAAAAATCAGTCCGAGGAAGGAGGCGTCTACAGATCTCTTGCCTCCAAAACTCTGGCAGGTAAAGCAGTGGTGTCCAGTGAGTGCCAGGGCTGGAACATTATTGTCTCTGGGAATACTTGTTTATTTTTCTGCCCTCTAAGGTGGGAGCTGTTCAGTGAGGTCTTTATGCAGCAGTTGCTTAAAACCTTTAAACCATGGATGCACCCTATCGATAGGCTCTAGTACCCCTTGATAGGTACCCCTCAGAAAATCTACTTTTTCTTAAGTTTTACTTATTTTTTTGACTGAAGAAAAATAATAGAGCAATTCTTTTGTTGCAGACAGTTTGGGTTGACCACAACAGGCCAGAATGGTTTTTAACACTGGATTCCTATTTGTTATCTGTGTGTTTTCTTGTGGATGTTGTTTGTGCACCTAACAGTACGACCTGTGTTGCACCCTGTGGCGTCCTTGAAAGGCTCTCAAGGTATCCCAGGGTGCTATGACATCCTGCTTGAGAACTGCTGTCCCCATCTTTCAGGAGCCGAGACCTGGACAATGTACAGGAAAGATCTAAGGTTGTTGGAGAAGTACCATCAATACTGCCTGCAGAAGATCCTCTGAATTCAGTAGAAAGACAGATGCATCAATGTTAGCATCTTCCTGCAAGCAAACAACAAAAGTATTGAGGCAATGGTCATCCGATATCAACTTTGTTGGGCCAGCCATGTCATCCGGATGTCTGACTTTAGACTTCTGGATAAAGTTTTGTTCTTCCAGCTCAGCCAAGGTGTATGATCAAGAGGAGGGCAGAGAAAGTGCTTCAAGGATGTCTTCAAGGCCAACTTAAGATGCAGCATTGATATCAAGTCATGGGAGACTATTGCCCAGGACCCAAATAGAGGAGGAGTTTGCTGCAGGGATCTCAGTACTTTGAAACCTCGCAATAATAACAACAGGAGGTGGAAAAGTGGGAGCAGCAGAAACAGTGTATTGTGGACAAAATCAAGAATCCAGCGTGACCCATCCCACGTGAAAACACACATCTGAGCTACAGTGGAGTGTTGATCGTGGATAGGGCTTACCAGCCATCTTTGGACACACAGATAGGACAATCGTGGAATACAGTCATCCTTGTCTGCCAGGGATTGACACAGCAATTACATGCGTCTTCTCTCTTATCCTCTGCTTCATTTTCATTATTGGCTATTTTCAGCAGTCACATGCCACATACGCTCTTTTTGATATTGCAGGGAATAAAAACTGCTTATATTCACTTTTGCAGGATTTCTAACCAGTCCCATCTTGCACATCAGTTTCTGCTTTCAGACGGATAATTATTCCAGCCTCCATAGCTTACTTATGTTTGTTTGAAAACTTAATCTTTATGTTGTTTTTTTTCCTTTTCATGCCACATGTCGCTTTAGAGATGAGGTCCCCATAAAACTGTCTCATTGTTACCCTTCAAATCCCTCTTTAAACTCTTTGGGTTTTATGCCTGCAGCTCTCTTCTCCTCAGCCAATAAAATAAATAAAGCAGGGGGCTATTGGGCTGAGACAACCGCCTGTCACTGTTTCTTATATTACTCTGTCTGTATCTCTCTGTCTCTGGTTTTTGGGGCAGGGAGTTTTATTTCTGTGTTTGTACAATGCTTAGCACAATAGCAGTAGTTCTTGTCATTGGCGAGTTCTAGATTCAAGGATGATCTCTACCCCAGCTCGTTGGTGGCCCTTGAGAAGAGTGTAATCTTAAAGCCCCGGATCCATCTGCAGAAGTTTCAGGTTTTTGCAAAGGGGACAGTAGACTGCAGGCTGGGATTCCTCTTCTTTTCCCTCCTCTGTGTTCTCTTCCCTATTTTGAGGACAAGATGCTTTTCCTTGAAATAGGCTGCCACTTTGTTGAGGTTTCAGCACCATTAGAGTCAGTTGATAGCCAGCAACTCCCAACTCTTGAGGCCAGCGTCCATTTTCTTGAGGCATCCCTTTGACGCGTCTTTGTAGCATTTCCTCTGACCATCACAAGATCTCGGTCTATTACTAAGCTGGGAGTAGAGCACCTATTTGGGGAGTTGATGTGGAGAACTATCTGGAGGCATCATTGGTAATACCTCATCAGACTATTAGGAAGGTGATGGTAGGTCGCCTATGGTTTGCCTCCATAGATGAGTGTGGGGAAGATGATTGTGTTTTGAATTGGATTTTGGGCTATCTGTGGCATTCCTGCCAAAAACATGGTCCCACTGCTTTACAATATCATTTCTGATCTAGCCATAAACTTCTGATTAGCTGAAGCACATGAAGATCTGGTTGTATTTAGACACAGGGGTGTTTTTTGACCCCGAGCCTATCTCTGCTTATCAGGATCCTCCCCCCACCAAAGCATTCCACAGTACTGATATGGCAATTTCAAAAGAGGTGAAAATACAGCATGTCTGTCCTGTTTTGTTAGAGTTATAGACTTGCTTTAATACAAAGCAAGCCCGGTCTTCTGTTAAGTATTTAGGAATATAGCAGTATAGTATTGTACTCCTAAATACCTATCAAATTATTATGTTGATATACTTCCTTTTTCACTTGAACTACAAGGCTTAAGGTGCCTCAGGGTGTTTAGGCAGAGTATGCCCCAAGTCTAAACTGTATTAGACAAGCAAGTTCAGAGTTCAGAATGATTTTCTGTTCATCGCTGTTCAAATTACGAATCTTTCCTCACTGTAGTGCTTTTGCACTACTTGAACTAGCTCTACTTGAAGAGGAATTTTATTGACCCGTAATCTGCATATGTTAAAAGCTGGCGTGCTGCATTGGAGAGGAATTTTTTTCTGTGGCTCATTTGGTTTTTGTTGAATCTCTGGAAATTCTCTACTTTCCTATAGGTGGCAGCAAATGCTGAGTTCTTTTTCTAGTGCCAGTCACAAATGCTCTAAAGCAAAGAAGACATATAGTGAAATAGTTTTATAGTAAATATGCTTTTGGAGAAGAGCTTGTTAGTAGCTTAGTTTATGAATGTGGAGTGAGGCTTGGAATGAAATGAAAGCACACACTACATTATGTTTGCCTTGCTGTCGCAGTGTTGATTTTTTGCTCAGTATAAATACCTCTTACCTAGAAACAAGTCACTCTTCCTTTTTCACAAGTTGTTTGGCGGTAAAACTGTCAAGATATCTTGCAAAACAAACTTGCAAGGAAGAGAAGACTAATCTTTTCTGTTGCAATTCCTCTTAAATTTTCTTTAGAGGGAAGAGTTTTTTTTCTGGGAGCACAATCAAGCCTAAAACTTTGAGGAGGGGAGAGAATCAGCATGGATTCACCAGGGGCAAGTCATGCCTGAGCAACCTGATTGCCTTGTATGATGAAATGACTGGGTCTGTGGATGCAGGGAGACCAGTGGATGTGGTGTATGTTGATTTTAGCAAAGATTTGATATGGTCTCCAAGATCATTCTTGCAGGCAAACTGAGTAAGTGTGGGCTGGATGAATGGACTAAGGTGGATAGAAAACTGGTTGGAACATCAGGCTCAGAGTAGTAATCAATGACTCGATGTCTAGTTGGCAGCTGGTATCAAGTGGAGTGCCACAGGGGGTCACTTTTGTTCAGTGTCTTCATCAGTGAGTTGGAAGATGGCATAGAGTGCACCCTTAGCAAGTTTGTAGATGACACCAAGCTGGGGGGGGAAGAGGGGAGTAGTAGATGCACTGAAGGGTAGGGCTAGGATTCAGATTGACCCAGACAAATTGGAGGATTGGGCCAAAAGGAATCTCGTGATGTTCAACAAGGACAAGTGCAAAGTCCTGCACTGAGAAGGGAACCCTCCTCAAGTTGCTGCGAAGGAAGTTTAGGTTGGATATTAGGAAGAATTTTCTCGCTAGGAGGGTAGTGAAGCACTGGAACAGGTTACCCAGAGAGCTGGTGGAAACACCATTCTTAAGGATTTTCAAAACCTGGTTAGCCAAAGCTTTGGTTAAGATGATCTAGTTGGGGGTGGTCCTGCTTTGAGGAGGGGGTTGCACTAGATGACCTCCTGAGGTCCCGTCCAACCCTAACTTTCTATGATTATATGAGGGGAGAGTTTGTCAAGTTACTTGGTTGGGGGAGGAAAAAAAACCTTGAGAATTTTAGGAAGGATTTCTTCTGCTAAGTAGCCGTCTTTCTGGAGGAGAATCGTGCTGAAAGAGACAGTTTTTAAAATGAATTATATCTTAAAATTCATTCAGGTGACTATACTGCTTTTGTGACTTTTTGCCTTGATATGATTGAAGACAGGAGGCAAGTAATATAACTTACTGGCTCACACAAACGAACTAATGCATTCTTAATAAAACATAAAACATTTTCCACTTGCAATATCAAATGTAGCTTGTTTTTTATTAAAATAATATTAATTATTAATCATTACTGATGGATGCTACAATTAATGTTGCTAAGCAGCCCTAATTTTATATGACCACTGTTTGCTGTTTGTCACCCTTACATAAGTCTCCTTTTGGAGCTGATATTTTTATGATTTGCTCTCTGTTGAAAGGTGATATTTATTGTGTGGATGAGGGATCCCACCATTTACTCCTGGCTGCATTTGCTCTCTCTGATCAAGGATCCTTTTCTTCTGCGCAAAGCAATGCCATAGAACATTTCTAATAGCGTGCATCTTCAGAGACCCTTTCTATGCCCCCCACATGGAAGTGTCTTTTCCATCTGGCATTCTTGTATTCATTATATACAAATGCTACATCACAGAGAGAAGTGAGGTTGGACCTTGAACTTGTCCTTTGAACCTCTTTACCCTTGCAGATTTCTTTGAAGATGAATGCATTTTTCCAGGAGGAAGTTTACTCTTTGGATGAAAAGTCCCTGAAGATTTTCCAGTAGAACCCCTACTGCCTGCACCCGACTAATCTTATGCGGATGACTCGTACAGAACTAGCGACTTTTTGGGTTAGGTGTTGACACAGGCAAGAAAATATGTAGGACTTGTTCAATATTTTGGAAATTTTTCTGAACTTATTTTTTCAACCATTTTATTGTGGATATTTTACAGTTCTCTGCAAAAAAAAAAAAATGCAGCAGGGAGTGCTGGGGACCAGTAGAAATGCAGTCAGAAACAGATTGATTGCAACTCTTTCAGCTGGACACCTCATGTTACGCTACTCAGATTTGAATCATCTTCTCGTTTATGTTATGACACAGTAGATTTATGGAGGCTGAACAGGCTCCAAATTTATTCATTCATGGTTAGTAGTAGAACTTGTCCTCAAATGGCAGCAGCAGCTGCTGCATTTTTAAATAAGCCTTTTAACTGGCACATGAAAAACATGACCAACTTCCAGTTTTTTGCAAAAGGTCTTTTATTCAATCAACTATCGCAAGTTGAAGGTGATGCACATGATTAAAGGTGTTGATAATGGAGCAAATTAAACATATGCCTTATTAGAGTCATTTTGGTTTGTTGAATTTTTTGTTTTTTGTTTGGGGTTTTTTTGGTTTTTTTTGGCCACTTAGCCTGATGAGATTTCTGCAGGCTCCCCTCTGTCACCTTGGGACTTGACTACCTGGAATCATTTGGTATCATCTGCAAACTTGGAGATTTCACTGTGTATCTCCAATTCTAAATTATTGTTGAAAATGTTAAAAAAATTGAGCTCGGCAGAGATCCCCCATGGGACCCCATTCTTGACCTGCTTCCATTCTAAAAATGACTGCTTAGCCCTATCCTTTGCCTCCTATCTTTTAATCACTTCTCAGTCCACAAAAGAACCATTGCTCCAATCCCTGTGGAAATGCAGTTTTTTAAAGCCTTTGGTGAGGGATTTTGTTGAAAGCTTTTTTGAAAGTCCTAATATATTATTTCAGCTGAATGCCCCTTGTCCACCTGCTTGTTAACACCCTCAAAAACTCCAGTAGATTGGTGAGGCAGGCTTTCGCTTTACAAAAACCATGATGACTGTTTCCTAGCAGTTCATATTTCAATGTGATTTTTGACTGCTGATTTGATTCTTTATTATAGATGTGTCATGTTATAAAAGGGCAGGCAAGGTTCTTTGAGTAGATGTGATATCTCTGATTAGACCAACTGAGCAGTTGAAAAAAGTTCTTAGCAAGCTTTTGGGCGCAGTCATCCTTTGTCAGGCATAGGGAGTGTGGAGTCTCAGACCCGCACAAGGAATGAGAGGAGCTAGAATTGTGGAGGGATGGTAGTGAAAATGTAAATAGGTAGAGAGAATGTTATAAAATACCCTTATTTTTCATAAGTAATTATGGGAAAGCTGAGTGTGGCACTTGACTGACGTAAAAGATGGCCCCTCATTATTATGGAACTTTCCATTACACTGCACAGATTCTTAAACTTCTAGTGTTTTGGTACTCTAGTATTATTTAGATATGGATACCTCTTATGGTTCATTTTGTGGACTGGAAGGGAGGGAACATCTGTATTCAGTGTTGTAGTAATTAAATGTACTCAGGTGGAGGCAAGAGAGGAATTCTGTTATAGCGGAGAACATTTATTAGTGGAATCCAATGCAATTCATTCGTTTTTTTCCCTTTCAAGTGTTGAATACATTCTTGCAAAATAGAATGTAAAAGTTATTCAGTTGGGAAATGGCACAAGTGTTCTTTTTACCATGTTGCATTGTCAGACTCTGCTTTTCGTATAAATTAATTTTTGTAGCTTAGTTTTATTTTATGTAGGGATGGCATCAGCATCATGGAAACCTCAAAGGATTTGTCATACAAGAGCAAATGTGTGAATGCTTTTCCAAATCAACTCACTTTGTTTCCATCTGTATTATTTAAGCTGTTTGTAGCTAGAGGTAGAGCTATCTCCCCAACGACCTGGCTTCTCGCATTGCCCTATTCTGCAGTGATGTGTGAGGCCCAGTTTAATGTGTGCAGGATATTTTTTATACTAGAGGTTTTAGTCTTATCAATAGAAACCAAATGTTTGGTATGAGAATTACCACTGAAAATCTTGCATTTGCAGTATTAATTTACATTGCAGATGAAGCTGCTTCTTAGAGAAACTTCTATGAATAAGTTATGTATGTTCCACATTAAAATATTAATGTGGAAGATATTTAACTCCTTGGCACGGAGAGTTGGATTTTCCAGGTGAAGTATCTTTAGGCAGCTGCAGATGTGTAAGAACCTAAAATGCCAAAAATAACTATTACATGAGTGTAATAATTTGTAGATGTGCTTATCCCTCTACATTATTGCATCATACTTGCCATTTTAAATAAAAAATTAAAGTAGTCCATTTTCAGATGTACCTTGTAGTAGTGTGAATAAATAAATATAAATACATTTTTTTTTTATTCTGGTTAGGAAACCTATGCTTTTAGCAGTATTGGTATAGGATTTTAGGTACAGAGATTAACAGTAAAGCTAGTACAATGTCTTTGAAGTGAGGTTGATCTGTTGAGTGTAAGTCATGCACTTCTGTTGCATGCTTGGGGTATTTTGGGTATTGATGAAATGTCTGCAGGGTAAATCAATGGATTAGACCAAAGTTAAAAAGAAACAAAGGAAAATGTTAAGGGGATGTCTTGTAGGGGTGTGCGAAGTGGGGTCCTATTTGATTCGGATTCAGTTCATTGATTCAGATCACTGTCCCTGATTTGGAGAATCGGCAAGTTAGCCATAGACAGCATTAAATGTGTTTTCTACATACTTCAAGGTAGCAGGTCATCAATGCTGCAATGCTGGGACAGATGGAGCATCCCACAGGAGTACTTCTGGTCCACTTCTGGGTCTGCCAGGGAGCATGTTGGAGGGCCCCACCACACCCCCCCTGCTTAGCAATCAGCCACTGGGAGACCCAGAGTGTGTCCTCCCCCTCCCCCCAGACTCAGGAGGCATCAGTTGCCAAGCCAGGGGGTGTGTTGGGGGAGGCCCCCAGCGCATCCCCTGGTAGACCCGGAAGTGGATCAGACCTTCTGGTCCACTTCTGGGTCTGCTGCCAAGTGCACTGGGGAGCCCCTTGCGCTCCTGTGGGACGCTTCATCCACCCCAGTGACGCCGCACTCATGAGCCCACCTGGTACTGCAAGGTATGTAGAAAAAACATTTAAAGCTGTATCTATGTCCAAATCTCTAAATCTTTCTGAATCTCTCTGAATTGAGTCAGAGGGTTCCAATTTGATGCAAAGAGATTAAAGGGTCTCCTGATTTGGTTCAGATTTGGAGATTCAGCCACCAAATTGGGCTGAATCTCTGCTGAATCAAATCAGGGACTGAAGCTTCACACGGCCCTAGTATCTTGTTCTTTATCTTTTAATAGCATGCCAATGAATTTGAAGCCACTGAAGTGTTTAGTGACTTCATGTTTATGATAAATGTGTTGTCATTTTCTGGGTTGTTGGTTATAACTCTGCTGGTCTAAGGACATAAGTAGACAAGGTTCTTTGGGTAATAATATAATAATGTGATATCTGTTATTTGACCAACTAAATAGCTAGAAAAATAGTTGTTTGAAAGCTCTGGGGCACATGTCTTTCAGGGATAGGGAGAGTGCATTAATTTTGAATATATACTTTGGGAACACAAAAGAGTTGAGCTACTGAATTTAGCCTTTAAATTGCAGAGTCTGAGTTTTAAATATCTCAACGCTGAAGGACTCGGTCAAACAACAATAATCAAAGGTATTCTCATTTTCAGAATCTTTTGTAGACCGCGTGGAGAGTCAGAATCGCCATCAGTCACTTTTGGAATGAGTTGCTTCTCAGAACTCACACAAGAAATCAAAGACTGTTTGTCTAAACAGTATTATTATGGTGGATGCATACTACAGAGTAATACTAAAAGAATAAGAAACCAGTCTTAAATAGCAAGGAGAGGGTAATTTACTTGAAGGGAACACAGAGGCTAGGGTCAGAAGTTGCACATAAACAGGGTTAAGTGATTAGAAGCTAGTTTAAATCTGTAACGGAACAGAAGCTCAGTGCGCATAAACCAGTTTCAAAATGGCTGAAACAGGTGTAAGATGAACCTGGTTAAATGTAATATTAGATTTAAACTGATTTGGGTTATACCAGTTTATGAAATTTCTGTCCTAGACTCCTTCTGGCTTCACAGTCCCCCAGCATGCTTTGCAGCCCTGGGCTAGGATGTGCAATCTACTCCAGAGAGCGGGGCTGGCCTCATCCCTCTGCTTCCTAGCTGGAGCAGTGAGGGCTGGCTGACAAGTGAAGGGGGGGGCAGGCAAGCCCAGCTGGGGTTGCAGCTCAGTCTGGGGGGGGGGAATCTGCCCTTCCCCCAGGCAAACCCCAGCTGGGGTCTGGGGCCAGGGTGAGGGGCTAAACACCCCTTCCCCCACTCAAATTTGCTGCTGGCTGCAACTGTGGACTATAAATCCCAGAGGCACCTGGAAGTAGGAAGAAGAAGTGATGAACAGCCCTGCTGAGTTATGCTGCTATGATTTTGGACTGAAAACCCCACAGACATTGGGGATAGCAGGAAGGGAGAGCGATCACATAGCTCATGCCGGCTATATGCCAGAGAGCTGTGCTGTAGTGGCCCTGGTGCAAATGCAGTCATGTGGCTGCATTTGCTGAATCAGAGGTAAAAATCATAGATTCATAGATGTTAGGGTTAGAAGGGACCTCAATAGATCGTCGAGTCCGACCCCCTGCGTACGCAGGAAAGAGTGCTGGGTTTAGATGACCCCAGCTAGATGCTTATCTAACCTCCTCTTGAAGACCCCCAGGATAGGGGAGAGCACCCACCTCCCTTGGGAGCCCGTTCCAGACCTTGGCCACGCGAACTGTGAAGAAGTTTTTCCTAATGTCCAATCTAAATCTGCTCTCTGCTAGCTTGTGGCCATTATTTCTTCTTGTAACCCCCGGAGGTGCCTTGTTGAATAAAACCTCACTAGTTCCCTTCTGTGCCCTTGTGATGAACTTATAGGCAGCCACAAGGTCGCCTCTCAACCTTCTCTTGCAAAGGCTGAAAAGGTCCAGATTCTCTTTCCTCATAGGGCTTGGCCTGCAAGCCCTTAACCGTACGAGTGGCCCTTCTCTGGACTCTCTCCAGGTTATCCACATCCCTCTTGAAGTGCGGCGCCCAGAATTGCACGCAGTACTCCAACTGCGGTCTGACCAGCACCCAATAGAGGGGAAGTATC
>JAGPOW010001296.1:27778948-27789006 GCA_030014935.1 Caiman crocodilus | reverse complement strand
CCCCCCCCCCCCCCACCCCCCCCCCCCCGGCCGCGGCCCGTGGAAATAATATGCAGTTTAGTGCACATTCCAGTTACTTCTGTGGAACAGAATAAAATGGCTTAATATTAAAAATCTAATTCACACTGAGAAAATTAGGTTTGCATCATGTGTTCTTGAAAGTAATTTGACTTTAATAGAAGCATACACAATAGAATACAGTGACTCATTTGTTTCTTGCTAAACTGATGCTGTAACAAAATGAATATCTAATACTTAGGAGAAGAGGATGCTAATATCAGTGTATTATGGACAGTTTGAGGGGGGGTTGAATGTATTTAATGTGTTAGTATGTGAAAATACCAATATTTTTTTTTCACCAAAAGATTAAAAGGGCTCTATCTTACTAGCATAGGCTTGCTCAACTCCAATTTTATTTTCAAATAATATGTAGAATGTATGTCCTGTTATCCACTCTAACGATATGCAGTTATGTTCATGGTCCTGTACAGCAGATTTGGATAATTATGTCTTTTGGGTCTTGTGCCTCTGAAACCCCATGCACAAATCTGGGGCATGGCTCATGTACCCCACTATGCCCCTTGGATGAGCTGCCCTTGGCTGGGCAGTGAATGGGATCTGGGGCAGGGAGCTCTTGCCCCTGCCCCACTTCCTCTCTCACCAGGGGAGTCCTTGATCTGCTACCCCATATGCCCCTTCCCCCCACATACATAGCAGGGAGCTGCTCTCAACACTGCCCGGCTCTATTCCTCTGGAAAAAATGGATTACGTATCTGATGTTAGAACAGTGCATCTCAGCTAGGGTCCACAACATTGTATGCAAGTATATGGAAGAGACGGGTAAGTGACACTCAGCCTTAGACTAGTGTAGAATTACCCCAGAAAAAATCAGGGCTCAAACTACACTTCTCTAACAGCAGTGTGAATACTCTAAGTTTGGAGCCATCTCAAAAACGTAATTTGCTGTTGGCAAACGGACTGTTACCTAGGGGTATACTGATAAAGATTTCCTTGACCAATACCGATAGCCGATTATGAACTAACCATAGCGGCTCATGCCGTTAGTTATAATGCAAGGTATTTTAAATTACTGACATATAAACCTTTTTTTTTTTTTTTTTTTTTTTTTTTTTTTTTTGGCGCATTCCAGCAGTCTCTCGCATCTCGTGTATTAGCATCCCAATGTTTAAAAATGATGATGAGGGTGCTTGAACTAAAGCTTATCGAATGAGCTTTAATTTGAGTGCTCCCTGCACTGTTTTTAAGCAGGGGAATGCTGATATGTAAGACTCTATGGCACTTTAATTAGGCTAGCTGTTGCAGCCACTCTAATTAAAATGCTGCCGCCCCTACCCCTCCGAGCACTAGTAAAAGTGCCAAGGGGCACTTGCCTGAGCTTGCCTTGCAGAGCTGAGGGGGAAGGTGCGAGGCTTCCTGGCTGCCCATGGCGGGGTGGTCTGTGGGCTCCTCCCTCTGCCCAGGGCAGGGCCATAGGACAATTCTGGGCCTGGAGAAACCAGACCACTCCTCCCCTACACCTGTGCCTCAGGTCCCAGGTTGGGAAACAACTGGATCAAGATCAGGGCCTCTGCACTTAAGGTCACTGCAGCTTGTGGGAGGAATCCTAGGCATCTGGGGGCTGTGGCCGCGTTGGGGAGGGGGAGAGCCCAGACGTCCAGGGCCCTGGACAGAAGGCATAATTATCGGTAAACATCATCAGCGACGATGGCCAAAAAAAGCCAATAACCGATTAATATCATTTCCCTTTTATGGGTACGGATCCAACAGGCAGCCTATGTATCAGTGTATCTCTGCTATTACCTTACCTGCTACCACACGTAGAAGTCGCGTGCTGCAATAGCAACTACTGCAAGCAAGCTATCTTGGAATACCTAGGAATCTGTGTTCTCTGATTTTTGTTGAAACTTACATCCATGCATAAAAGAGATTTACACTGGTGCAGTTTACATGTCGTATGTCTAGGCCCTCAGCATCATAATATAGCCATGCTTGTACATGTCAGAGTCCCGTGACTGATAAAGTTAACAAATGCACAAATAGACAAAGACAAATACAAATTTCCCTCACTTTATGCGTGTTCTGTACGTGCGAATTTGCTCTTATGTGATGACACTTTTTATACCAAAAACGTTGTTATATGTGAAGTAAATTCACTCTTATGCGATCGGTGTGGTGGAAGCCTGCAATCAACTGCTTTGTGCAGTGCATTGTGGGAGTGACGCACTAAAAGAGTCATCTCTGTAGATCCGTGCTCCTTGCTTGTTGCCTGCAGTACGTATTTCTGTAGTTGCCATCCTGGTTTTGGTAATGTTCACCACTACCCTGTGCTTGTGTGTACTGTCTGCTGTTGGTGAGTACCAACATTGTTTTGTAGAAGTGGTAGAAATGGGTCTGGGCGTGAGTACAGTTGAGGTCTTGGAACGTATCCCTCTTTGTTGCACTTTACAATGCGAGTTCAAGTTATGCATCATTTTCCAGGAATGCATTTATAGCATAAAGCGAGGGAAACCTTGTACAAAAGCAAAAGTCACTTTGAGATTGCTAAATCATTTAGTAGCATAAACAGAGGGGGGGTTTAACATACCAGTGTCATACAGTTAACTTGGATGAATATAGTATCCACTATAGTGTCCCTTTATACAGGATTGTCCATTGGATCTAATATGCTTTGACTCGGGGTCAAACAGAAATCAGAGTAATTTTTGGAAAGCATACTGACAATTTCCAACAAGGTACTATATCTAATCTTCCATACTGAGATATGGCTGGAGGAAATTTAGCGTATGTTGGAATGCCTTCAAGGCGTATAAATAGCATTATAAAGTGTATGGACAGACATAATTAAAACATTTAATTTGCCTTTGAAACATTTCAAAGGGGCAGCTGACTACTTCTACAAGCTTTTTGAAAGTTTTTAAGAGTGGCTGAAATGCTCCAAAATGGTGCCTCTTTACCTGAAGTACTACTTTGGAATATTTCATTTTCTTATGTCCAGAGGATGACAGGGGACCCGTAAGTCTTCCACAATCCTATATTGCAGCATCCCTATCCTTTTCCAGGAAGGGATGGAAGGACAGTCCTGGCAGTTGTACAACTAGTGGGTCTATTCCTAGGACCCCACTGACATGGGATGCTTCAGTTGCCTCTACCTTTCCTTCTGAAGAGAGAGAGGGGGTGAGGAGAGGTTCTTTGGATTTGGGGCTGGAATCCCTGGGGCAGGAGCCATGTGCATTACCATCGCAGACCCCTGCTGACTCCTTACCTGGAGCCAGCTGTGCGCAGAGCACTCTTCAGATAGGGAGCCAACTTCCCCTGTTGGCCATGGTCTATGTCTTCTGCGCCTTCACCAGAGCCTGCTCCTGTGCTTGGCCCTGGATTCTAGTTCTCAAGCCCTAATCCCACAGTTCCCTCTACTTGCCCATTTCTGAGAGAAGGGGAGAGCAATAGTTCTGGGAGATTCAGAGCTGGACCTGGCTATCCCTGTAGTAGGGTTCCCTTATCTCCATGCCAGACCTCTGTTACATCCACTGCCCCCATGTTAACTTCCCTTCTGCTAGAACGCCCCCCCACCTCCTCCCGACCTGCGTGCCACCACTCCTGCTGTCACTAGAGCCGGGATTGTGGCTTTCTAATGCCTTTTCTGGCTCTTCCTGTTGCAGAGTTAGCAGTTCCACGCTGCTGCAGCAGCAATTGTGTATTGTTCTAGGTGGGGTCACAACAACAGGGGCCATGCTTGTGTATGTCCCCTGCTCCCCTGTGCAGTGTCTCTCTTTGAAATGTTTGCAAGTCGATTTCGACTGTTAGGTCCGTTTCTGCCCAGAGTGTCTGGCCTCCTATTCTGACGGAGGAATTTGAGCAATTTATCTGAAAGGTGTCAGGTTTTTGTGGGTTTTTTTTTTTTGGAGAAACTGGTTTGAGAAATTGAGGCTGTCACGCCCTGAACTCAGGAAGAAAAACTGGTTTAAATTGCATCATTTTCTGTAACAATTGACTGGCTTTTCATCCCAAATCGCCCAGTAGTTTAGGAAGGCTTCTGTTTTCCACTGCAGCAAATAAAGACTAAATTTCTTCAGCATCTGTCATGCTGAGAGTGTCATAATTGTTTGTTTTGAACCTCCTGCAACATATTTATATTATAAAGGGTATTTACGTAGGGGATCCACTGTGAGGATAGTTTCATTTATCTCTGTGGCAAATGTTAAAGAGCAAGCAGTACTACAGAGTTAGGGCAGGAAGTGTGTCTGCTGGGGAGGGGATGGGGACAACAAACTCATTTGTATCTGCGGGAAGAAATTGTATAGCTAGAAAGTAATTACTCCTGGTAGGATTTTAAGCTCTGGCAAAACACTTACTGTTCTGAAATGTACCCCATATAGTCATTCTGGAGGCATGGGCAGGAGTAAAGGAAGAGTGCCTGGTACTAAACTGCCAGCTTCCTACGGAGCTTGCATTTGGAAGCGTTCAGTACTAAGCAGCTCAGACCATTGGTGCCTTTTGAGAACTGACTGGTTTATCATCTAAAAACTAAACTTCCCTAGCCATTCAGCTGCATGGTGTCTAGGAATGGAAAATAAGAATGATGCTTGAAATGTATGAGAGCATTGTCCCCCACAAAATGTACTTGCTGCTTATAGTCCTATTAAAATGGCATTTCCTGTATTCTGTTTTCCATTTTGCATTAAACGCATCTGTAAATACAGTGATGTTTAATTTTCTGTCAATTATATATGGTTTGTTATCATGGTATCTCGGTGTCTCTCTATGGAATGCACTTATCCTTCCAACATCTCTTTCAGGAAACAGAAATACAGGGTGTTTTAGAAATGGTGTATGCCCCGTAGTAACCATAATTGCAGAGACAAATTAATACAGTGCTTATTCTTTTTTCCTTGGACATAAGTACACTGCTGTACTTGTTTAAAATATCTACCATTAACACAGAGACAGTTCATGTAATGAGCAACAGAGCTGTATATGTGCACAGTATGGATGGGTCCAGGAAAGGAGTGAAAGGTGTGAGGCCACATTGGCTTCAGTTCATGAGCTCAGAGAGCTCGTTGCGCCGGCACAGCTCCAGCAGGAACCTATGCCATCTAGTCAGAAAGCTTCCTGTGCATGCAGCAGTGCAGCTGAAGTGGGTGTACCCACACCAGGGCACCCCTCCTGGATCTGCCCCGGTGTATACGTCTGCATATTTTGACATGTCTTGTATTATAGCTGGAGACTGGAGGGACAGAGAGAGACTGACTTGTCAAAAGGACATTTGTGGTAAATCAGGGAATTGAACCCAAGTCTAAATTTGTATTCCCAATCACTGGTCATCTTTTTTTCTCTTATTGTTCATTTGCACTTCAGATTGTTGCATTGTGCATCCATGTGATCTGTTGTGTTATCTGTTCAGAGTATTTGTCCTATTTTGCTTCCTTTATCATAAAGGTAGCATGAAAGGGTCTTGCCCAAATATTTTCTTTCTGACTTTCTATGACAAATTCCAGCCTATGTAAAGTAGGAACAAATTGACTAAGATATTAGGGAAACAGTAACACTATAAAAAGCAGGAACAAAGAAGTGTAAAAATGAATTTTCAAGCTTTTTAATTAATGCCATTTTTGGATTTGATGCATTGGTTACAGCGTCTTTACCCAATGTGACATTCACAATATTTGAAAGATTAGCCCTAGCAAAAAAACCCCACCCCAGAATGGGGAAAAGCCTTCCTGATCTGTTAAGTATGGCATTAAAGGACACGAGCCCAATTTTTAAAGTACTCTTTGCATGTTGCTTGTAAATGTTGGCTATCACGTTGGGACTGACTTTTAAGCAGCATAAGGTGCTTTTATCTCGATTTGTGTTCTGTCATCATTGTAACTGCTTTTATTTATTTATTATTTTTTTTTGAAGGTCGGTGTGTCTTATTTAAGAGGCAACATAATTTCTGGTGGTTGGCAGTCAAGGACTTCAGGATTTGGCATCTGTGGTACTGAATGTACTGTGCTCAAGAATATAGCAGGGCTTTTGTTTGCTGTCTGACAAAATAATACTTAAGCTAACTGAGATCTGAGCTAATGAACCTTTATATTGGTCTAAAATAGCCAGATATGCTTTTTAATATAAATAATATATGCAGAGTAGAGATTTTAGACCCAATAACCTTATACGATAGTATATTGCATGTAACCTTCTCCAAGAATGAATTATTAATCAATCTTATAGCTGCTTGCCACCAGACCCAGACACTTCTGGATATTTCTGAAAGACACTTTTCTGTTTGCCAGATATTTAGAAATGGAGAGGACTTCTGAGTACTAACATTTAAGAGTTCTGCAGCTTAAAAGTAGCTCACTCCTATGGAGCAAATATCTATTTCTGCTGCTTTGTCTGGAAAATGGATGGTTCTTTTGTGCAGTTAGAAGGCATTACATTTGACATCAACTTCTTCCGTTGTCTCCACTCTTTGAGAGAAGCAGCATGCACACAACTCGCACAAGTGTCTTGTTTTGCCGTCCACCACAGGCACTAGAGAGTCCAGTCAAAGAAGGATGCATGTTCTGTGCAGAACAAGGTTGAAGAGATTAGACCTAAGTGTGTAGGGTCTTCCTCCTGTTTTCTGAGGATTCAAGATCTTCCGAATTTGAAACTACTTCCCAACCCATGGTTGTATCCTAAAATCCTGTAGTAGCAGAAATAAAACAGTTGACCTCACTTAATTTTGGCGCTGCCCTGCTAACCAGGGGCCTGCACAAGACAGGACAGTTTTAATTTTTAGGCTAATCTGTGTTGATCATTTTAATACTTGGAAACAATGGGAAAGAAGAAGTTGTAGGGCATTCCTTTAGGCTCCCTGCTGTGGTTTTTGTTTGTTCATTTTTTCCTGAGGCACCCTCAATTTTGGGATCTATTACCAAGATTGATTCTGAAACTTCCCTGCGTTTCCCTATGGGACTAGAAAATAAACTCTCTACAATATGCTGTCATGGAAACGCCTTACTCTTTTTGCTAGTTTTTAGTAACCTTTTCATCTCTACCAAAGATGCTTCTAATCTCTTTATTTGAAGAGGTTGGAATTCTAATAAGAATTAAACTGTAGATCTGGTCCTCAATGAATTTGCAGATAAGGGAACTCCCTCTGGTGACAGAGGCCACCAAACTGTTGTTTTGTGAGCTTGAGACCTTGAGTGTTAACTTGCTGCCTATATTTGACTGCATTTATAGCATAGGAAAATAAATTATGCTGCGTCACTGGATTAAGACATTCTTTTTTTAAATCCAGTGTCCTGCTTCCGGTAGTGGCAAATAATGCCTTTAAAGGAAGACAAAACAATAGAGCTTCCTAATTTCCCCAGGTATTTCTGCAGCTATCCATCCAGCTTGCGTCCAGCTAAGCAATTGGTAAAAACATGCATTTCATGAGTGTCAGAATAGAAAAACAAGCCTCTTAAATGACCTTTGAACTTGAACTTCATGATTTAGGTGAAGTAGATGCTCGTATGCAAAGCAAATGTGCTTTTTCAGATTGGCCTGATTTTGTCCATGTCTGAATATAATTTTCTTGAGTTAATTTCAATTAAATAATTCCAGTAAATTAATGGAGAATTCTTACCGTTTTACCTTGCTTAAGCACGTAAATATCAAGTAGAGTATAATGTAATTATAGTTTAAAGATGCTGTATTTAAAAAAAAAAAAAATCTGCTGACAATAGGAGTGGTTGAAAGTTGCAGCTTCAAGTAAAATACCAACAAGATATTGAGCTTTCCTATTTTCTAGATACAATGACTACTACATCATGCATTATACTTATTAGTGAAGACCGTGAACTACTAAAATGGCAATTTCAAAGAAGTTGATCAAAAACTTGATTTGTATTAGGAATCTTTCTTTTTTTTTTTTCAAGAAAAAATTAGGAGGACAAAACTTGACAATATTGCTGTTTCTGGAATAAAGCAACATTTTCAGAAAACCAAACTTATAGGATCTTGGACTTTATTAAGAGGGCAGACTCACAATTTATGAAAAATGCTGACGTGTTAGTTACTTTTTTCCAAATTAGGAATTGTTCAACAACTAGAAATACGTGTTCCCAGACAAACTTACAATTTCGATTGCTTTCTCACTTAAGAGTTTTGATTTAGCTGTTCCTACGATGCCAAGAACAGCACAGACCTCCTTGTTTGACAGTTCTATACTGGTACATTCTGTTCAACTGTTAGCAAATTATTTTTTTCAGCAAATTGTTCTCCAGAACGTAGGCATCCTTGTTTTTATTTGTGTCTTTGTACATGCAGATGATACCACATTTGCTCAAATATAAGATGACTCTGAATATAAGATGAGTCTCCCAGTAATTGGTTTCTATGTATGGAAAATGTATAATTTTTGTTATAATTTTCCAGGTATAGAATCTAATTATTGGAGGTTTGTCTTGAATTTGTCCCCTTCTCACTGCTACAGCAAGGAAAATGAATCTGGGTGGTCAGGTAGTTCCCTACCCTTTTGTCCCTGCACTTTGCACCTTGTCAAGTCAGTCCTGAGGCTGCTGAAACCGTTGGGGAACCTTAGATGCTGTAACAACCCCCCTCCTAGGTTAGTTGAGTTGCTTTGCATCTTTGGTGATTCTTCAGGCGGTGTATAAGGCGCCACCCAGCTCCTCTACAGGTATGGATATTCACTGGCTCACAGGGAGCTCATCCACCCATTGACGGGTCTTCTTTTTAGTCCTGCTGGGTGTCCACATATACTCCTGACCACCGAGACTAGCCTAGGTGGGGGAGCCAGTTTAGTCGCCATGAACCTGACCTTGAACAGGCTGTACTGGTGTACGTGATACCAGATAGCAGACCAAAGGAGGCCTGGCCTGACGAGGGCCCTGCCAAGTACCCCCTGTAATTTCTCCCCCACCTTCTTACTGTCACACCCTGCTCTCCTTGAGCACGTGGAAGTGAGGAGTAAACTTGAAAATACTAACCTTAAAATAAACATAATTTATCGTATAGGCAAATTACTACAGATACCCAGAGACTTAGTTCATCCAGAATCAGTGCATTTTACCTTTCTTGCTTGGGGCCCTGTTCGGTGATATTTGCCAGACATTTAAGGCTGGTTGAAAAACAGGACTCATTGGAAATGGGGACAGAAGGGTGCAGCTTAGCTATGGGGGTGAAGAGGAGGTCCAGATGTATTCATTGTAGTGGCTCACCATTGCTTAAAGTGTCAGCACTGAGGGGGATTGAGCACAGTGGGCACCATCATGTATCTTATTTACATGGGCTGCATTAACCTGTCCTGATAGTAGGCTCCCTACCATCCATTTTGTGGTAATGGGGGCTATTCTCATGCTTTTCCCCTAGCTGCTTCTTGACTTTTGGCTAGAAGCAAGCAATACTAGGGGGTATATGAACTCTAAGGCTTCCAGGGTTCCCATCAATATGTTTGCCCTGTATGGGCCATGTGTTTTATAGTCATGCTCACTACTGGCTACATTTAATCTACTTCATGGTTGGTTTTCATGACTAAGCATGTGCTGCTTTTGGCAGCAGTTTAATGATAAATAATGTATTAAATGAGGTTTCACTGTGTGCAGTTATAAGGTCAGGGTCTCCTCCCCCTGTCCCCCTCCCGGCTAACTGGGGATGGGGGAGGGACACGCACCTCATCTTGTATTCAAGTAAATACTGTGATTTCATTAGGAATTTCGTTATTGTGAAGTTGTTATAAATATGTTGTGCATAATTGGGGATTATTTTTTCACATCTGTAGGTAGACACGGTAGTCATGGCCATTGTCTAGCTTGCCCAAGACCTTCTATTAGAAGCTGGCTCTCAGGGAGCTCATCCACCGATTGACTCCTCCTATTCTGGGGACACCAGAAGAGAGGGAGAGGCTGCAGCAGGATCTGGGCCTACTGCAATTGTGGGCGGACAAGAACAGGATGGGATTCAACGTGGACAAGTGCAGGGTGATGCATCTGGGGAGAGGCAACCCCCAGGACACATACTGGCTGGGAAGCTCCCCTCTCACTAGCACGGTGGAGGAACGGGAT
>JAGPOW010001296.1:27746836-27770089 GCA_030014935.1 Caiman crocodilus | reverse complement strand
CATCAGATCACCCCTGAGCCTGCGCTTTTCCAGGCTAAAGAGCCCCATGGCTCTCAGCCTGTCATCATAGGGTCTGCTTCCCTGACCTCTGATCATGCATGTGGCTCTTCCCTGGACTCTCTCAAGCTTCTCCACACCCTTTTTGAATTGTGGAGCCCAAAACTGGACACAGTACTCCAGCTGCAGCCTCACTAAGGCTGAATACAAGGGGAGAATGACGTCCCGAGATTTGCTTGGGAAGCATCTATGGATGCAAACCAGCATTTTGGTCGCTTTACTAGCCGCAGCATCGTACTGCAGGCTCATGTTCATCTTGTGGTCAATGACGACCCCCAAGTCTCTTTCGTCCATGGTGCTAGCCAGCATAGCACTGCCGAGCCTATAAGGATGCTGTGGGATTTTCTTCCCAAGGTGGAAAACCTTGCATTTATTGGCGTTGAACACCATCAGATTCTCATCTGCCTGTTTGCTGAGCCTGTCCAGGTCAGCCTGGATCACCCGCCTGTCTTCTGGTGTGAATGCTTTCCCCAAAGTTTGGTGTCGTCAGCAAACTTGGCCAGTCCGCTTCTGACTCCAGTGTCTATATCATTAATGAAGATGTTGAACAGTATGGGTCCATGGAGAGAGCCTTGGGGGACCCACTGGTCACAGGACACCATGATGAGTGGCTTCCATCAATTACTACCCTCTGGGTCCGACCACGGAGTCAATGTTCCAGCCAGTGAATCGTGGAGGACCCAAGGTGACAATTGGCCAGCTTCTTGCAAGAGGGCACAGCAAGAGCCCTCAGAAGAGCCCCCCTGGCTCTCCAGGGACCAAGCAGACCTCCTGGGGCTAAAAATAAAGGCCTACAAAGGATGGAGGATGGGAGTCACCTCCAAGGAGGATTATTCTGCACTGGTCCGGTCCTCTGGGGAGCATACCAGGAAAGCCAAGGCTGCAACTGAACTCCAACTAGCTTCGAGTATCAAGGACAATAACAAGTTATTTTTCAGATATGTGGAGCTGGAGGAAAAGCAGAGGCAACATTGGACCCCTGCTGAACCAGATGGGGAACCTACCAACTGACGCCCAGGAAAAAGCTAACCTATTAAATAGGCAATTTGCGTTGGACTTTCATCAGTCCCATGGGACGCCCATGTCTACTACAGGACAGAGAAGTCTGGGTGAGAGTGATCCCCTGCACTTCATTAATTCTGACTTTGTGAAGGAACATCTTGAGAAGCTGGATACCTTCAAGTCAGCCGGCCCTGTCAATATTCACCCCAGGGTACTCAAGGAGCTGGCGAGCATCATAGCCCAGCCTCTAGCACTGATCTTTGAAAACTCTTGGCGCTCTGGTGTAGTGTCCGATGACTGGAAGGAGGCCAATGTGGTGCCTATCTTCAAGAAAGGGGGAGGAAAGTAGATCCGGCTAACTATGGGCCCATTAGCCTGACTTCTATCCCGGGGAAGATCTTAGAAAAGTTTATTAAAGAGGCCATCTTTAATGGACTGGCCGACACCAGCATCGTAAGGGATAGCTAGCATGGGTTTGTTGCAGGTAGGTCTTGCTTGACCAATCTCATTTCCTTCTATGACCAGGTGACCTATTACCTGGACGAGGGACAAGAGATTGATGTCCTATATTTTGACTTCAAAAAAGTCTTCCATCTGGTTTCTTATTCTTTCCTTCAAAAACTTTTCTATACCCTTGCATATAATTATGATTGGATTAAGTCTTTAACTGCCCAGTATTACTTCCTGTCCTTCAGTCTCAACTATTAGTACTATGTGATGTATTCCTGGGAAGCTATTTCCCCATATCACAATTCCCTGTAGTATTTATTTTATACGGTAGAGATCTGTCTGTATCAAACTCTAGCACAGCTAGTTTTATAGCATAGCCCTAGCACTACCCCAGTAAAACATTATATACCACACTTCACCAAAATAATTTTGAACTAAAACAATTGTTTTATCTGCTCAGCAAGTTATTTCTTGAGGCTATTGCATTATTAATGCACAATGCTAATCTACTGCCATCCATCTTTCCCATAACAGCACCTGCCCACAAAATCTTTATTCAAATAATGACAATTATTCTACCAAGTTTTTATTATCTCCATATTATCTATTAGCATGTCTCAAACCAATAACTGTACATACTCACATTTTTTTATATAGGCTCTTAGCCATAATGCACTGATATTCTAGTTTTTCTCATTGATCTCTCCTACCAGAGTAACTACAGTTCTTTCATTAGCTATACAGTTTAACTGAATGTTGTTCTCTTTGATGCTTCCTCCTTGCTGCTTATCTTAGTACTCTCTGATCTTCATTGCTGTATTGTAGTTGAATTGATTTTCATTTTCATATGCATTAGAACTACATATATGGCGCTCCTTTCCCCATGTCTTGGTTTGAAAGCTCTTATCTGTTGCACCAGGCTTATCCCAGAAGGTTAATACCAAGGGTACTTAGCTGGAGTCCATCTATCAAGAGGACTTTTGCTTCTCAGTGTTTTATGACAAGTTCAAGTAGCATGTAGGAACCTAGTCTTGTAATCCGAAAGTAAATAAGAAGAACATGCTATTGAAATATCATAATCAGCCTGTATTTTTTTTTCAAGTGACGTGACATTGTTATTTAGCTTCAGCAAGTTTTAATGTTTAAAACCTGCTGTCTTGACTTCTGTTGTTGAAAATTGCTTTTATTCCTTGATGCATTTTGTTTCATAATGCTTATTTGTAAAGATTTCTTATTGGAGAGCACGGAGTTAGTAATTTGGAGCTGCAGTAACATTTTAGGAGCAGTGTGACATCATTCTGGTATCAGTTTTCTAGCAAAGCTAGGAGCCCTGACAGCTGGGTTGCTTTTTGTGTGTCAGGACTATACAGTCCTCATCGGGGAGCAGCTTCAAAGACAAAAGGGTTGTGTCTCACATCTTTCCAACTGTTCTTTTTGGTGTTGTTTGTATGTCAAGCCTTTGGTAAAGAATGCATTTCCCTGAAGACTGGTGAGTATCTCTTATGTTTTGGTATATATTTTAACAATTAGTGACTGTAAGTAAAAGGATTTTTCTGGCTTTCCTGGAAAAATCAAATCTGCTCCAAATATAGTATGTATATCAAGTGAATGCAAAGTGCTGTAGAGGCTGTATAATCCACATTAGAATTTAAAAGCAGAGGTGGTAAATTTATACCTGGAATTAAAAATAGTTTTTGTGATTTTAAGATCATGTTCAGTAAAAGTACCTAGCTTAAAGGTTTTGTATACAAACATGCTAACATCAGTATTGAGTCGGTGACTGAGGAGCTAGAAGAAACTTGCACAGAAAATGATTTTAATGACAGGGACAAAATAACTTGCATTGGAAAGCTTCAATCCTGATCTGTGTAGTCTATGATTTTAATGTTTTCACAGATTGAATTATATCATATATAATAGCATAGCATTGCGTAGTGGCATAGTTTGAGGATTTTTAAGCATTTTTGATTAATGTGCAGCAATGGGAATAGCCTCAAATTAGGTAACTTGTATGAATTTGTTTTAGCAAAGGCAATGTTAGTAGCTGACTATTACAAACATTATTTGCATTGAATTGGGAGGGTATATCACAAATATGAACAATTGAAGGAGAAAAACTGGTCCATTTTCATTGAAACTGTGTAAATGGAGCCTATAAAGATTTAAATCTTTTACTCTGAGCTGTAAATCTTGTCAGAGAGACTCTTCATGTCTGTAGTTTTTCAGGCATTTTATATCCGAGGCACATCTAATAAATTTGCTTCACACATACTCATTTTCTTTTCTTGTTAGAAAGGCAATGCAAGATACCTCTCTTTCTTGTTTGATTATTGTAAAGAGACAAAAACCGTTGAAGGCAAGATTGTAATCACAGCCTGCAGTCCACACTTTAGCACTGAAAATCCTTGGTTAGCTTGCCAAAATCAAGGGTGGAGATAATTATTTTAAAACCTATTAAGTATTAATTCCTTGCTAAGATGAAGAAATTCTTCCGGCACATCTATAAATACCTAAACTGGCACATTTTGTGAGGATGAATACAGTTATACTGGTCTAATCCAGTGTTCTGGATTTCTTAGTAATAACGTTCATCTTGATGGATGTTGGTTATTGATTTCCAGCAAAATCTAAGTTCCGAATTGACTACAGGTAGTCCAAATCAGACCTTTATGCAGATGGTGAATGTACTATTCTTAATTGTCAAGCTGGCACTGGCTGTTGTTCTGTGAATGCAACGGTGACTGAGGTTTTTAATGGTACAATGCTTGATGATATTCTTAATACTCTAAAAGTTTCTACAGTGAGATGAGCGTTCCAGCTGCATCTCTTACCCCATAATACCTCTGTTTGCTTTTAAACATGGTAATGCACTGGATTCGTTTAATACTGATTGGGTTCATCTCAATAAAACCTGTAAAGTAATGAACTCTGAGGAGCATTAATGTATGAGAGATCTTACAGAAGATGAAAGATAGATGTTTTTTGTGTGCAAGTATTGGCCTAAGGTAACTGTTGTGATGTTTATTACATGGTAGAAAATGGCTTCAATCAATGAACAAATATCAGGTTACCTATAGGATAAGTGAAGACAGAGAAATGATCCTACTGCCACGGTAGCTGGAAATTGGGACACAACAAGTCTGATTTCCTGTTGGCATTTTGCATGAGTGTCAAATCTGCTGTTTTTCCTGAAAGAAAGCATACAGGTATTCTTCAAGCATAAGGCAGGGGAGGCTGGTACCTTATAGATTACCTATTTAAATTGCCCTGTCTTCTGCCTGACTTTAAGACTCACCGGATAACTACCTCTGTCTGCTCAGGTATTCTTAGATTAGTTAAGGCAACTTACTGTGATGGCTTCCTGCAGAAGAAAAATGAGTGAAATGAGAATATGCTTTCTAAAACCATTCCTATTACATGTGGGATCGGTCTTATCACAAAGATGCAAGTGTTGAAAAGGTTTGCATTAGCAAGCCAATTGAGTCCCGTGATCTTCACTTTATTTCTGAGTCTGCCTCAGAATGGATGGTTGGCATTAAATGATCCAGTTACCTTTTTTCCCACCTACGGTATTAATGGATTTCTCATAATTGCTTCACTGTCCATAATGTGAATATTTGCACAGAGAAGAAAGAAAAGATTCAGTATATTAGTGGACTCTGACTGCAAGTTTTGAGCAAATGCTTTTAAAATTTCAAAAATGTTATTTGACTGAAATACTCAGATAAAACTCGCCTGCTTTTTATAGGCTGCAACTGTTTATAATTATGAGTGTTGATTTGCTGGAATTTATTTTTTTTTCTCTCTCTTCTGAGCATCTGAAACATTTATTTTTGTGAAAAACATAACACCCAATCTTTTCACTTAATTTTCATTGCATTCTAAATAAACATCACTGAATTGTGACTGTTATCTGTTGGCATTAGCAAACAGGTATTTATTCAGGTTCAGAATAACTAATATTTAATATGCCAAATTATTTAGTCTTCAAAATGACTTTCCAAGGTTTTCTAAATTATGCACGTGGCATTTTTTGCTTTTATTAACATGCATAAACTAATCTCAGTTTATGCAATTTGGAGATTTTATCTTCAAAATCATTGTTAGCAGTCCCTTGATACAAGGATGACAGTCTTCCAGTAAATGGGGAAGCCCTGGGGAGATGACAGATGCCTGGGAAGGCTGATCTGAGGTCTGCACGTTTGATTGGCAAATAGTTCTGGGAGGAAGGAAGCATTCTGGTGATGCTAGGTGACGGGTCTTTCAGTCTCTTGTCTGTCTGTCTCCCGAAGCGGGGTGAGTTTTCTCAAAATGAACCTTGCTTTGTGGGCAATTCAGTGCTTGAGTGTCAGAGGTATTGATATTAATACTCATTTCTTCAGATTGACCTTCAAAGTGTCCTTGAATTGCTTCTTTTGCCAACTGATACACCAGTGACTTTCATTGAGTTGGGAGTATAGGAACTGGTTTGGGAGCCCTCTGTGAAGCATCCTTATAATGTGTCCTGTCCAACAGAGCTGGTGCCATAAAACATGGTTTTAAGGCTGCTGGTGGTTGCTTGGGCCAGGAAACTGGCATCTGTTCTTCTGTCCTTCCAATTGATACCAAAGATTGTCAGACATTGCTGATTTTAATGTTCCAAAGCTTTCACGTGTTTCAGATGTCATCCAAATCTCAAACCCATACAACTGGGTAGGGATCATAGCCTGTCAGAAGAGAAGTTTGATGTGGGTCCTGATGTTAGGATCATTGAAGACGCAATTTTGCAGCAGTGGCAGATTATATCCAGGGTTGAATATCATTTTCTTCGAAATGCACGCCAGTAAAGGCTCCCCACACTTATTTTTTATGTTAGAATAGCAGTTGGGGCCTTAGGAGTATTTATTGTACGCTCCAGAGTATTAGAGAATTGAAGTTGCTGGATCTTTAACAGAAGTCTTACTCAGTTTACATGAATGCTATTACAAACAAAAGAAACATGCCAAACTTTCACCCAAAAAATCCTTTCCATGTCTGCTGTCAGTTTATATTGTGGGGGGGGGATAATGTTATTTCATTGTTCCTACAGCTATCCCAGAGTCTAGCAGAACCTGTGTGATATCAATAAAAAAAAAGAAGCCCAAAGAAACTTTCAAATGATAAAACAAAACCCCTTTCAAAATTTGATTACAAAAAATAAAAGACCAAACCAGTTTTCTTATTTGTTTATTCATCTTGAAACAGGAATTCTGTTTTTAAGTTAATTCAGTTTGAAATATCTTCGGCTTTTATACCTCAGAAAAGAAAAAAAAACTTGAACAAGTCCTTCCCTCCCGCCTCCCTTTCGAGAGCATCTTTAATGATTTATAGTTTGGGGAGAGGCAGGAATCTCACTGAGGTTGGAGAGATTTTCATAGGATTATAATTAAGAACATCACTACTTTTGATATAAATAGTTGCTATGCATGAACAGAGGTATGGGTTGCAAAGTTGAATATATTTGACTATTTCAGTATTTTTAATGTTGGTGCCATTTTTGACCCTCTAATACTGGTTGAGTGCTCACAGTCTTAGGATGGTGGTACGAAAAGATTTTTCAACAGCTGCATCTACATGAGGATTTTTCTGTAATTGCTGTCCAGTGAAGTAGTCCTCATGTACACGTAGCTGTAGGCAGATGCTGGTGTTTTGAGAGCTCTGTCATTTAGCTGATCAAAACAGGTCCACACAATCCAGAGTTTAAAACACTAGTCCACTCTAGACCTGGTCTATAATAATGCTCCCACTTTAACTGTTTAGAGCATTTTCTAGTGTAAGCCAATGTGGGAATCTTGCTTGGGGGGGGGAAAAAAAAAAGGTAGTAGAACAGGGGTGGCCAAAATATGGCCCACGGGCCAGATGTGGCCCACAAGACCATTCTGTCTGGCCTGCAGAGCCCCTAAAAAATGTAGAAAATTAATATTAATCTACCCTTGGTTTCTGTAAGAAACAAAACAAAAAAACAGGAACCAAGGGCAGTAGGACCCAGGGGGGGGAAAAGCAGCCTCTCGCCTGCCCCGTGGCTGGCGTACCCCTTGCTGCAGCTGCGTGCATCCTGCCTGGGGCTGCCTGTGCCTGCTCCACACAGCCCCGTGTGGGCTGTAAACCACTACAGTCTAGGGTGCCGGCCATGGGTGGGAGGGGCTGCTTTTCCCCAGGCTCCTTCCCGGCATGGAGAAATGTGGCCTCTCCCCCAAACTGTGGCCGGTGCCCCACATTGCAGCTGCTTGCAGCCCACATGGGGCTCTCTGGAGCAAGCACAGGCAGCCCTAGGCAGGCTGCGAGCAGCTGCAGTGCAGGGCATGGGGCAGGGTGGGACCCCTTTTCCCCCACCGCGCTCAGCACCACCTTGTAACCCGGCCTTGCGCTGGCTCCGGGCTTGCTCATTAGGGCGGCACGTGGTAACACCAGATGCAGGCTTGCCACCCGCCTGCACCCCCCACCCCCACAATTGCCGCACTGACCAGTGTTTGCCACTGCCACCTCTGGCTGCCCAACACGTGAGCTCTGGGCAGACAGCAGCAGCCAACACTGCCCGGCACAGCAAATGCTGCTGCCACCAATGGGTGAGCCTGGAGCCTGGTTGGAGCCCAGGCTGTGGAGCTGCCTGTGCCTGCTCCAGACAGCCCCACACGGGCTGTGAGCACCTGCATCAGGGGGCGCTGGCAATGGGGTTGGTGAGGGGCTGCTTTTCCCTGTGCTCAGCAACAGCTTCTTCCCTGCCAACGAGCAGGGGGTCTGGACTGTGTGCTGCCCCCGCCTGTACCGCAGGGCTAGGGGGGCACTGGGTGTAAGTGGGCATGGGAGCTAGCAAGAACACGGGGCTCATACCAGTGTCCTGGGCAGGGTGGCAGGAACACGGGGTCCCAGCCACCAGGGGCTCTATGGAGCCGGACCAGCTCCCTACTCCCCTTGCTGGTATAGCCCAGCCCGGCTCCACAGACCCCTGCCAGCCGATGCCTCGCTGATGCTGGCCCTGGGATATTGGTTCTAAGATAGTGACTAGGGTGCAGGGCACCTGTCAAGGGGTGGGGCTACCCATGTGGCCTTCGACAGCCTGCCAAAACTGGGTAAGTGGCCCTCTGCCCAAAATAATTGCCTGCCCCTGTAGTAGACCAAGGGGTCTAGACTAGAAGAAGGAAGGACTCTCCTGTATACATAAAGCACCGTTTACCAAAAAAACCGAAAAAAACCAAACCAGTGCTGGAATAATATTCGACTAAGCTGAGTAGGTTGGGTAGCTGGATATAAAGGCATGATGTTTGCCGTAATAAGAGAAAAGCCTTGAATTTCACCATTAGGGGAAAAAAAACCCACCTGAAAGCACTGAAGCACTTTAAAGTCAGAGACGAGAGAGAGACAGAAGTAGCTTCTTTTTGGCATGTGTCCATGGCATGCTCATTGTGTTCATTTTTGGGTCTGCTCATCAGTGGTTGTGGGTGTTACTAGCACGCTCGCATAGCAGCTATATTACACTTTTCCAGCCTGTGCCATGTACAGAGTTGGTAGCAAGTGGGTGCTCTGTTTTCACAGCAGTGCTTTCTAGCACTATCTGTACTCAAAATTGCTAAAATGAATGAATTGAATGGAATTCTGCTAAAAACTATGTAGTTGCCATGTAAATCTGGAGTCTTAGTAATTGCAACATTTTTGCATGCCAAAGAAATTTCATAAGGTGGGTGGGAGATACTATAGCAACAGCTGATTCTCTGAATATTTAGAGTAATATGGTTTTTGAGGTGATGAGCCTAATGCAGTCATCCCTTCTTCAGATCACACTCACTACTTAGCACTCTCTTATCTGTAGGGACCTACAGAATTTGGGACTACTGTCCTCTGATTTTACGGTATGAGTGTGGTGCCCAGCACAATTTTCGTGGTGGAGCGTGGCAGCCCTCCTCCCCACACCCCTGGCTGAAGTCCTGCACCTCCCTGTAGATTGACAGATGGTTATCTTTCAGTTTCTGGGGAGGGGCAGGACTTCCTGGACCTCCGGCCAGTTAGACGTAGGGGGGCACACCACGCTCTACCACAAATCTTACCCCATCTCTCACTTATCCCATGTTTCAGGGCACCAGGACTTGCCACCCTTTTCCCATTTTTGTAGCTTGCTCAGATATTCTCTCTTGCTCTCGCTCACTTTTGTTGCTGCTGATTTCATGCCTTTTCACAGTCCGTGCTTTTTCACGGGGACTGGGCTTATTCAGGGAAACTGACCAAATTGGTAGTTTCCATGAAGTTGCATATTCAGGAGGTCCCTACTTATTTGGGGCAATAGATACAAAAATGGGGTGCAAGAAGAGCCACTGTTAGGCTTCTTGTACTACATTTAGGTGAGTACTGAATATAATGTGGGGGAAGGCTTGGCCCTGAACCTAGGTGCTGAAAGTTTCTGTGGGTGGCTGGATTTCTGCTGAGGGTCAGGTTAGTGGTCAGTAGATTTAGGGTGACAGGTTAATCTGGGGCACAGTAGTATTATAGATGCAGTTTAGGAGAAATAGCTGCTTTGGAAATCCTTTCTTTATGTTTTTATCTTTTCATTGGTGAAATGAGTAATGCAACATTTGGTAAGCTGCAGTTGATTTTATCCTACTGAATGCAAGTTACTAATGCAATTCTGTTTAAAACTAGTTTCAGGACAAAATAAAATGGCATCCAGTTTTATAAGAATTGTACCAAGAGACTAAGGTTCCCAATTTGTGTGGAAAGCGGCAGCTGAATTGCTTTTACGTTCCTAAATTGAACGCACGTTGATGAGTACAGACTTCTGTGGTGGTTTGTGCTTTTTTGTTTCTTTTTATTTTTGCTATCATTGCTTTCGTACACCAGAAAAAAATCCTCTGTAATGTTTATATCAAGAATGACTTTCTACTGCAGGATCGTCTGCATGGAGTAACTTTTTTCCATTAAGGTAGTATGAACATCTTCTGTTGGCATACTGTTTTACCAAAAGATGTACTATATTTTCTTGTATGCCACATGCCCTCATATAAGGAAGAGGTGCATCATGTTTCTGGAAGGCAGGATGTAGAAGAAAAGATTTTTTTAGAGTCTTGGCTAAGAGCTTACTGCATGCAGCAGCTAACTTGCTATCTGCCAACTCCATGCCTGTTTTAAGCAAAAGCCACAGTGTTTGCTCTTTCAGAACCACTCTGAAATTGTCAGCAGTTTTTTGGCTCCTCAGTCGAAAACTACTGCCAAATCTGCAGCAGCTGGGAGAGGGTTAAAACTGGATTCTGTCCCTGTTGCTTGCTCCCTTGGAGAGAAGTGCCAGCCATTACAATGCAGGATCTCCATGCTTCTGTTCTGGCAAAGAAAATCAAGCATTGCTGCTTAAGACATGCATTCCAATTTTGGATGGGTGATTTTTGGGGTTGGGGAAGTTTTGTATGGTATGCAATATGGCTACTTTTTCTGATTATAATACTAAGCCGTAATGGGAAGAGGGGCAGCTGACCTACACAGGTATTCTTGTTCACCTACCACTTTTTAGATGCTCTTTTCCAACATAATTATTTCATTTCATAATTATTCTTGAACAGAGCACTTGTTTAAAAAAACGAGAGTCCACATCAAGATTTATTTTTCAGTGCAGCATTGTCAGTAAATTTATTTCAGTAGAGAAACCCTACATCCTATATCAAGTTTCTCTATTACTTGCAGATTTTTTTAGAAGTTTGGAGAAACTCATAGTATTTGAGCATATTCTTGTCACCTCTGTTGACCCTTTACCAATATCTATTAGGTGCCTGATTGTTGGAGTTAACCTTGCATGCTAATGACTTGTAAAGTTTTATGTGTATTTTGCAGGTTCAGGTACTAAGGATGTTAAATTTCTGCCGTGCTGCAAATGTGTGAAATGATTTATTTGAGGTAGTCCTTAAAGTCTGTCTTTTCATCAGGGATTCTTTCTTAATTTGAGTCAGGGATTTAAAAATGTTGTCAATAGTTAGGCGAATGGATGCTTAGCATATCCTTGAGTGAAATTAGAGTGGTATGGGTACACTTTGATCCTTTACCTATTTTATGAACATTCCTTCTGCTTAAATTTTAATTTCATTTTTAAATTTGGAGTTAGACTTTATTGGTTAGTAGCATTAAGAAAACTTGTTTCTTCATGTGACTTTTCTATATGTCAGTGCTCATGTACTGTGTTAGCAGCAGTGATGGGACTGATCAGTTATTGGTCACTGGGATTCATATTGGGACTATCCATGCTCTTGACATCATGTTAAAACATCATCATGTTAAAACACAAAGATAGGCACCTGGTAAGGTCAGCATTTATTGCTTGACGCACTGATTCCTGTTTATGGAAATGAAGTGTTCCAGTTGGTTATTACAAGTCATATTAACAGTCTATAGAAGTTGGCTAGGGGTCAAATAAGAGGTTGAAGTGATGTATGCTGTTGCCAGTATTTAGCTTTCTTGTACTGTAGTGAAAAATGATAACTGTTCATTTTGTAAATAATCTGTATCCATTCCCTTTTATTAAGGAAAAATGAATGATGCAGAATAAGTTGCATGGATGTTGAAAACTGTGGAAATGTGCAAATATAGGAAGAGACAGCCAAGAAATGGTTTCATTAAGTGGAAATTTTCCAAAACTTACATTCAAACCAACAGATATAACAGATGAATTGTTTCAAGATCTCTGATTCAGTGTTGCAGATATGCAAAGAAACCAATACTTTAATATAGATTGCTGTCTTTCATATCATCCTATACGACAACTTGGAATTATGTGCAGAAAAATTCAAAATTATGCAAAATTAATTGCTTTTCTTTAAAATTAAACTAGCACTATTTGAAACTTCTTTAGAAATATATGCAGATACTTTGTATTTATACACCTATACAACAAATTTTATCGCAGAATCTTTAGTGCTTTACCATTCTATGAACAAAAAATAAAATGTGACCCAGTAGGTGTGATTTTAAAAAAATAAATAAAACCGTTTGGATATGTTATACAGAGATTGATTTTATAATTCTCACCAAAATTACTCTTTTCTTCAGTAAATAAGACAGTCATTTCTTTTTAAAGTTCAAAACAAAATCGAGTAAATTGCATAATAGCTCAAAATAAATTCTTACTGTTGTATATTGTGTGGAGAGGTGTTGGGGTATGGTTGCAGGTGGGTGTGGGTTGTGTGTGGGGGGGTTGGAAGGGGTGTGGTGGGATTTGGGTGTGTAGGGTTTGTGGACTGGTGAGGAAGGGGGGGTGGGGTTTGTGCAGGGCTGTGGGCATGGGAGTATGTGGGGTTTGTGGTAATGTGTGTGCATGGGACCAGTTACAAACCAGTGCAGACCTGCTGGACTATGTGAATCCCTATCAGCTATATATTCAAGTATGGAATTCGGACTACACTGATATTCTTAGTTGCTTACAACTTTCTGGTGAGAGTCTCTGTTTTTGTTATATTTATCTGTAGACTTTTATCCCACTAAACCCCAGGTATGCCCTTTATTTGCAGCATCTGATAGAAGCTGTTAAGTGCTGCTTCAGTGAACATTTTTTCTCCTCTTTTGTTGAGATCGCAGTTGAAAATGTGGAGCTTTTTTCCCAAAGACTTTTTTTCTGCTGAGTTGCACATTATTCCATCTAGTCTTCCTACCTATTCAAGGGATATGTGAGCTAAGAGACTGAGACACACTTTGGACTGCAACAGCATCATTGTACTGGTCATTTCTGTCTTCTCCAGATCCAGTTTTGCTAGCCATGTCCTTGTGATGAACCCTAGTGGGTCAGGGTGTTCCCAGAGAAACACCCAAGATTGTGTAAGCTTATTGGTTCCCCACTTCATTGAATGGGTATGCCTAGGTTATTAATTTCCCCAGAAATCATGCATGACCTTGAGTACTTTGGTAAAGTAACAGAAGGAAGAAGAACAAATGGTACAAAAAAGAAAACGTGAGCAAATGCTTTGACAACAGAGTATGGTAAAACAAAACTTACAAGAACTTTATCCTATGTTCAGACCACCACTTAGCTCTCATACAAATTCCAGTGAAAATCTCTTGGGGTCTGCGTCTCCTCAGTTACATTTACCTTCCTCAAGCAGGGACCTCTACACCCACTTTCCGCACAGGGGGTCGGTCCTTCCTAATGGTCACTGCCTCCAGGGCGTTCCACATAGCCTCTCCCTACCCCTGCCCCTAGCACCTTCAGGGGATCCAGAGAGTCCTCGAGAGTTTCTGCCTGTAGAAATCCATCCAGACTACCTGAATGCTAGAGTACGGGTTGGCGACATTTTTGGGCAGTGTCGAAAACGCCCGCAATCTCAAATTGCAAGATGTTGGCATGCTGGGACATGGGGGGAGTTGCGAGGGGCCTGATCCTTGTTGTGGCGGCGCAGCACTTGCTCCTTCCCTGCTATGTGCCCCAAGGCATGTATGCCAAGCAAAATGACTTTGTGTGGCACCCATGCCACTGGGTGCCTCCCCTTGTGTTCGAGTGTTGTAGTTTGTCTCTGATCAGTGATTTAAAGTCTCTTTCAGTAAATGTCAGATATGTGAAGTTTCTCAGTTTATAGAATTCTAGGTTTGGAAGGGATCTCAAAGATCACCTAGTCTCTCCTCCTTGCCACCCCCTCCCCCCCCGATACAGATGTACTTGTTCCTAAACTACCACAGACAAATACTTACCTAGCCTCCTCTTGAAAACCTACAACGAAGGAGACCATCTTCCCTATTTTAGAGAGAATGTTATTAGCTATTTATGTTTATTCTTCTTAAAAAAAACATTATCTTGAAAAACTAGCCTTTTAAATGCTAATTCCAAAGGATTAGTATAAATGTATTTTATTTCAAATGTGTTCTAGTAGAAGCACAGGGAACAATCACTGTCTGTAAGGGTTAACCCATTAATAAAAAGGGTGTCTGATAAATTGACAGTATAACACTTAACCAGGAAAGATTTTGAGCGTTCTTTTCTTGCCTTTGGTAATGGTGAATCATGTTGCCCGTATCGTGCAGTTTCAGGCATATTCTGTACTCCTGCTGTGCATAGAAGTACCCTCTGAGTACAACTGTGAATCTAGAACAGGGGTGGGCAATTATTTCAGCTGGAGAGCTGCTGAATTGAGTGTCGGTGGGCTGTGGAGGACCACAAGGGTAGTCCTGTCCCTTGACAGGTGCCCTGCCCCTGGTTGCTGTCTTGGGACTGGAAGTCCCACCTCCGACCTTTGCCACTAGAAGTTTCCCCCTATCCTTGCTCCTCTCCCATCTTGGGGGGGTGCCATCTTGGAACCAGAAAAAACCCCCAAATCCTATACTAAAAGTCAAACACCTATTACAATGTTCAAATTTTATAGCAAAAATATTTTGTCATGATTCGTTTGTATACTGTATATAGAAATAATTGCATAGTAACTCAAAATAAAGTGTTACTCTGGTATATTGTGTGGGGGGGCAATAGGCTATATCAGAGAATGTATATGTGGGGAGACAGGATGTGGGTGAGTTGTGTTTCTGGGGTGTGAGGGTGGGGGGTATGGGGACCCTCCGCACACTCCCTCTCATGGCACACAAACCCCACTGCCGCCCGCAGCAGTAGCAGCAGGCAACCAGCACTTGGGGCCCATGCAGGTGATGCTGCCCAGTGGCTCCACTGCCCTAAGAACCAGAGGTGAGCTGGTCCTCCTCCCAAAATGGAGAGAGAGCAAATAGCAGGATTGATATTGCCTTAAAGTATGCTTCAGTTTTCTCCAAACGAGAACCCAGTTAACTTCTCCAAACAAGAAGAGAGGGGAAAGAGAGAGCGGAAGGGAAACATGGGGGTAATTTTTAAAGTTCTTCAGTCACGTAGCTCCCAATTAGGCCAGTTTTCTGTTTTTCGTCAACAACTTGGGTTTGGCTTCTCTTGATCATTGTTTTGCTCTCTTTCTCGGTACCACGAGCCATTTGTTTCAGATATAACAAATGCTTTTATCCCTAACAAGCATTTTTATCATCAGACTCTTGTGGAAAAACAAGCTGCATCAGACCTTTTCTCTGTAGAGATCAGGTCATACAATTGCATAACTACATGAATGCACTCTTAGCCTACTTATGTCAAGGCCTAAGGGACCATGTCAGTCTTGTCAAGCCTCAGAAAGAAGGCTGAACCGTCTACGTAGCGTACGTCTCCTGCCAGTGCTGCACGTGGTAGCAAGGAACACAGCCAGGCTGCCCTGCCTGCAGCCCACGTGCAGCGCCTGGCATTTGCTGGCCACCAGGAGAAACCCCGAAAGATAGAGCCGACTGCCTTCCCTGCAGTGGAGCCCTGCCCCCGGCTTTCTGGCAGTCCTGGGACTTGCGCAGCAGGGAGTGGTGAAGGCAGCCAGTTTCATGACTTGGGGCTTCCCCTGGTGATGCATGAGTGCCGAGACCTGCATGTATGCTGCACGGAGTCCTGTGTGATAGAGGTGGACTGGCCTGGCTGCACCCCTTGTCACCCTCGTAGCGCTGGAGCCACACACCACCAGGCAGCAGTGCCTGCACGGGTTCACGAGCTCCAGGAGCATGGGGGTTCGTCACTCCCACCCTCCCCCATACACACACCCTGCCTACCCTTGATTTCCCTGGGTATGGGATCCGTGCTGCTGGTAGTCCCAGCCCCCATGACCCACATACCTGCCCACTTGCAACTCCTCACCCCGCCGCTTCCTTTCCTGGTGCCCAGAGCAAGCAAGATGCCAGAGAAGCCAAGCGGGTCCCTGAGTGGTTGTAGCTGTGGCGGCAGCAGCCCGATCTGGACGCTGCATGCTGACTGGGCCAGGACTCCCAAAGGTGAGGGTGGGAGTGAGAGGCACGTACAACTAGTTGGTGGGCAGCCACAGGCCAGAAGAAATTGCTGGGTGAGCTGTATTTTGCCCACGCCTGATCTAGGACAAAGTCCATTAAATTATCCTTGCATGTGAGGCTCTGAATTCACAGCAGGAAACAAGAGTCTTACATTTCATTTTCTTAATATTACGTGGCATCTACAAAAGCACTGATCTATACTAATTGACTATACTAATACTAAATACCAACCTTTTTCCAATTATGCATTATTATTTGGGCCATTGACAAGTGCTACACTTGTAGCACTATACATGTCTTTATAGTACTATAAAAAGTATTGTATAGCTATTAAAGCCATGAGTGTGTTTTTTGTGCTTTGTGGGTGAAAATGTCTGCATCCAATGCGGGGGGGCGGGAAGAAGAGAGCAAAGAAGTGGGAATGAAAAAGGAAGGAGAAAAGGAGAAAAAAAGGCAAAGGGAAGAGAACGAAGGGATGGGGGAGGCTAGGTCATAGGTGTACGTAGGTGACTTATAAGTCCGATCTTTGCTCTGAACAATCGGCTGCAGCAGGGACAGAAGAACGATGAGGACTGGGTACGGGAGGTTTTCATTTTCCTGGCCGCGTGTTTCTTCATTGCTTCTGCCATACGTTGGTGTTCAAAGGCCAATGCTCCATTTGGGGTTTGGGACCTCCAGGATGGACAGTTGCAAGTGATTTGCTCTCGTAACTCTGGGTCGATGCGGAAACCCTTTAGGGTGTCCTTGTACCGCTGCTTTGGTACGCGGCGAAAGCGTACTCTATTTGACAGTTTTGCCATAAAAGACTTCCTTTGGCAGGCGAGTGTCAGACATTCTTAAGAGGTGGCGAGCCCATCTTAGCAGTGCCAGTTTCAACAGGGTGTGAATACTGGGGAGGGTTGATCTTCTGGACACCGAGCTGTCCAGAATTTTGTCCTGCCATTAGATCTTTAGTATCTTTTGCAGGCAGCACAGGTGGAAGTGGTTTGGTTTCTTGGCATGATGCTGGTAAATGCTCCAGGTTTTGCAGGTATAAAGGAGGGTCAGAAGGATGATGGCTTTGTAAACCTTTGTTTTTATCGACAATCTGAAGCCTCTGTGATCCCAAACTGATGTATGGAATCCACTGAAGGCCACGCTAGCTTTCCCTAATCTCGCGTTGACTTTGTCACCAGCATGGACAGCATGGGAGAGTATGCTTCTTAGATAGGCAAATTTGTTGATCATTGACAGTTGTTGGCCTCGAACTGAGACCTGTGATTCCTCGGGTGTTGTGCCAGGTGCAGGTTGAAACATCACTTCGGTGGTCTTCATGTTAATAGTGAGTCCCAAGTTCTCACAGGCTGATGAGAATAGGTCTATGGATTGTTGCATGTCAGCTTGTGAGCCGGCACATAACACAGTCATCAGCTAAGAGGAAATCGCACAGCATGGCTGTCTAGACTTTGGAGCTCACTCAGAGCCTGCACAGGTTGAAGATGTTTCTGTCAAAACAGTACCTGATCCCCGTACTAAGGTCATCACCTTGGAAGGCATATGACAGAATAGCAGAGAAGACCATGCTGAAGAGGGTAGGTGCAAGCACACAGTCCTGCTTGATGACATTTGTGACCAGAAAGGGGTCACATTCACCCTTCTCAAAGACGCATACCATTGTGGAACTGTCGAACCGTATCGATGAATTTTTCCATACTTCTTCATGATTTCCCAGAGGCCTCTGTGATTCACTGTGTCGAAGACTTTGGTTAGATCGATGAATGTGAGAAGGTCAATATTCTGTTCCTGGCACTTCTCTTGAAGTTGCCGGGCTGCAAACGCCATGTCAATGGTTCTGTGTCCTTTTCTGAAGCTGCCTTACCTCTCAGGCAGTAGGTCCTTTAGATGGTTGGTCAGCTGGTTGAGGAGGACTCTTGTGAGCATCTTTCTGGCGGTTGAGACAGGGGAAATCCTCCTGTGGTTGTCACAGAGTTGGCTACTTCCCTTCCTCTTGTACAGATAGATGATGGAGGCAACCTTGAATTCTTGGGGGACTACCTCCTGTGACAACATACTGCAGAAAATCTTGGTTAGTTTCTCTGTAAGGCCACGACCACCTTTCAAACAGGAACTTTTAGCCCTAGAAAACATCACAGTGCCTATGTGGAAAGCCTATTTAGTTACATGTGGTGCTGCAGGATATGTGCCAGTCCTCGAGCATTTTGTGATGTATTGCTTGCTCTGCCCCTACCTATTCCTTCTAAGAGCTTGCTCTGCAACTTCTACCAAACTACTGTTCCATGGAGGGGAAACTGTGCTTACATGTTGCCACATCCACTTCCTCTGTGCAAAGGCTACAAAGCATGGGAAAGCACCTGCTGCTCAGGGGGTCAGTGCGCAGGTCTCCTCTCAGGAGGATCCTAAGAACAGTCAAGTGCTACCTGGCTGGATATCCAGGGACCACTTGCCCACAGGGTCCTCCCCTCACCCCTGCTGAGAGTGCAGTGCCACAGCGCACCTGTTCGGTTTGCATGCTGAGGACTCATCAGTAACGCTCCCAGCCCAAAATGCTAAGCCCTCCCACCTGCTCGACACGTTGGGTGGCACCATGACAGCTTGAAGTAGTGGTTTGCTCTGTATCACCTGATCCCAGGACCCACAAGCATAACAAGGGATTTTGGTGCCCTGGGCAAAGATGCCCCAGAGCAAGGAGTGGATGCCAAATACCAGCTAGAGAGTTGTATGTCCCTGTGCACATGTGACTGTAATGGCTGTTGGGGTGTGGTGAGGCATGGGCTCCCTTAGGGCTGTCATTTTGGTGCCTGTGGCTGCTGGCCCACTCACCGACTTCTAGGTACACTAGTGCCAGGACCCACAACTTCTGTGCCAACTACCTCTGCCTCCAAGTGGTCTATCAAATCATCATGGGCAGACTAACAGTCTCCTCATCTGTGCTATCTTCCTCGTGAAACGTGTATGATGGGATGAGGCAAGTCCAAGAACTGTCTGTCTTCGTAAATGAGAATTTTTTTCACCCCATTGTGTACAGAACCTGATTTCAAGCCATTCCTGTACTACCCAATATGAATAGATTGCAGTGATCATTTAGCTTATTTTCTAAATTGAGTCATTATGGGCATGTCTAGACAAGGTACTAAATACTCCAATGCTCCATTTTGGATTTGGGACCTCCAGGATGGACAGTTGCAAGTGATTTGCTCCCGTAACACTAGGTCGATGCGGAAACTCTTTAGGGTGTCCTTGTACCGCTTCTTTGGTACACCATGAAAGCGTACTCCTACTAATAACACTACCTAATAACACTGCATTAGTAGCATGCTGAGCAAAACCTGTGCTAATACACTACTGCACAGTAGTATTAGGCTACTGTACAATAAGCATCACTGAAAACCCATGCGGTGGTGCTACTGAAAACCTCTTATTCCATATAAATATCTCTTCTTGTGATGTTAGCATCTCTGGTAGTATCCACGAGCTCATCAGCAAGGACTCCTGAGTGATCAAGTTCATGTGCAGACACTTGAAGATCAGGTAGGTGCAGTTCCAGTTGCTGTGATCAGTAAAGGCCATCATTGGAGCAAAAGAGTCGGTGCCTCTTCTGAAGCTGAAGCAGTGGTAGAGCTAGCAGAGCTACGTGATCCTTATCCGCTAATGGGTGTTTCACGGGCAGCTCCACTGCATGTGGTTTGCATCTGGTTGCGCAGTCAGTGGTGCTTTGGGAGCTCAAGGCTTTTTAAGCATTTGCATGCAAGCCTGGCATGCTTGCCTTGTGAAGATTCTTGCAGACTTTTTTGTTAACATGAACTATTTTGTAATGCCTCAGATTCATTAAAAAAAGCAATGCATCAACTCTTGCAGTGGTCCTGTATAATTATGGCAGCATTTTACAAGACTTCAGACTGTTTGCCTTTCCAAGCTAAAATAGTTTTATAATGGTTTCCAAAACCAGGATATGAACTGGTGACATTTTTAAACTGAATATTCCAAAAATAAGTCTGAAGTTTTAGAAAGAAAACTTGAATTATGAGTTAACATGCTTTAATATTGTGTACCATCAAATCAGTATCTTGCTGATGGCAAATTTTCTACTCCAGGTTGAATTGACAGGCAGTCTTAAATCGGTGTTATTTCACTGACTTTTAAAAAAAATAACTAAAAACACATGGCTTCAGATGAGGGAATGAAATGGGGCGAGGATTTTCAAGGTTTCTGCAACTAAAGTTGAGTGGAGTTACTTACACTGCAAATATTTTATTAGGGTGGTTAATTTTAAGGTACAGTACACCTGTATTTGTTAGCATCTCAGTTCTCGGACATCTGGTCATGTCACCGAGACAGTGAGTAACAGCATTACTTAACACTGCTTCAGGTGTAGTAACGTTTGGGTACATCTGTTGTACAGGAGAGGGTAAGAAAATATATGCACTTTATGTGTATAATTCATGACTATCCAGAAAAAGTTACCAAAGGACATTTTGTGTTGACATTCCAAGCTTGAGCCACCAAATCTTGTACAGGTTTTTTCAAAGGTTTTCTTTGGTTGGGAGAAGGTAGGAAGCAGAAGTATTCAAGATTGATCTTACAGGTTTAACTGTCTGGTTTCTAAACAGCATAGATGAATGTCTCACTTTCTGTGAATACCAGAGAACATACTCCAGCCAGCTTCAAAACACTGCAAACTCCTTATTTGTCACTTATATTTGAGACATGTTGTCAGCCGTCATTGGGACAGCTTACTACTAGCGTTTAAAATGATGAAGCATCCCATGGAGTTAAATATATTGCCTTATCCATGGTTGCAAGAAAGACATGTATATAGTACTTGCAGCAAATAAATAAATGAGTAAATTTTTAGAGAACATCTTCTGTAGTGGTGGCAAGCTGCGAGAGTCACTTTTATGGCTCAGGAGCCACAGTTTAAGTATTACTGTTTACAAGTAACTATTTGTGTTACTTAATTTTTCCTCCACTGGTATTGAACCTCAGTGGAACTGATATGCAGAACAAAGTTGTGTACCTTATATCTTGGAGATGACAGGTGATGCATTCAGTGGTGCTTTGTCCTGTGCATCTGTTTGCTTGAATTCTGTGTCAGAGAGAACATATTTTTGGTAGGCCTTGAATTCTTGTGTAATAACATATTATACATGCAGACTGATATGTTCACACATGTGAAGACTTAATATGGTCTGAAGGCTTTTAAAGCTACCTACTTGCATTTGTATTATGTACTTCTATACCGGCCTGTTAGCTAGGGATATAGTCCAATTAAGTCTACATGATGGCTTTCATTGGAATAGCTGCAATGATTGCTTATTTGTATTATTTAATGTTTATTTATCTGCCCCAAACTTTGAGCAAAACCCTTTTCCCTTCCAAAAGTGGGTGGAAAAATGAAATACAAAATTAATGTAAGTGTGGTAGCACAATTACAAATCTGCGTGTGCAGTGGGGAAATGTGGACAAGGGACACTTATCTACTGCTTAACTCTGCCAGAAGAAATTTCATTTTTCTAAAGGACTTCCTTGAAATAGTGAATAAATTATGCTGAATTTAGTGAAACAGTGTACCTTTTTCAGCAGACTGAGAAAATGTCTTGCTGTGACAAATGTACTCTGATGCAGTAGACTTGATGAATGTGCACTGCTTTTAGAAGCTTTCCAGAGTAATTAACAAAAATGTAGTCAGACTCCAGAAAACCACTATGTAATAAACCCAAGCTTATGAGTGCATGTTGATTCTTAGCAAGGCTGTGCAAAATTTTGCTGGCTGTATCATTTTGACACTGTTCTGATTCACTTTGAGCTTGAAACAGCAAAATCAAAATGAAATAAAGGGCTTTGAAACAGCCTTGAAATGAAACAAAGCTAGTTTAAAAATTTCAGAAGTTTTCAAAATGTTTCGAGTTTCAAAGGAGACAGGTGGTGGGAGACGGGAGAACCAGGGCTATGCTCCCAGCGGCTCCAGGCTCAGCCACGAGGAGAGCGTAGCCCTGACTGTCCCTGTCTTCTGCATCCAGGCTGCGGTAAGGTGATGACAGTGCAGGGGAAGGGAAGTGAGCAATGACGACCCCCAAGTCTTTCTTCCATAGTGCTAGCCAAGCCGAGCCTATAAGGATGCTGCGGGATTTTCTTCCCAAGGTGGAGAAACTTGCATTTCTCGGTGTTGAACACCATCAGATCTCATCTGCCCACTTGCTGAGCCTGTCCAGGTCAGCCTGGATCACCCGCCTGTCTTCTGGTGTGGATGCTTTGCCCCAAAGTTTGTTGTCATCAACGAACTTGGCCAATCCGCTTCTGACTCCAGTATCCACATCATTAATGAAAATGTTGAACAGTGTGGGTCCAAGGAGAGAGCCTTGGGGGACCCCACTGGTCACAGGACACCATGATGAGTGATTTCCATCAATTACTACCCTCTGGGTCTGACCACGGAGCTAATTTGCCAGCCAGTGGATCATGGTAGATCCAAGGCGACAGTTGGCCAATTTCTCCCAGAGGTGATCATGGGATACCAGATCGAAGGCTTTTTTGAAGTCAAGATATATAACATCAATCTCTTCTCCCTTGTCCAGGTGATAGGTCACCTGGTCATGGAAGGAAATGAGATTGGTTAAGCAAGACCTACCTGCAATAAACCCCTGCTGGCTATCCCTTAAGATGTTGGCATCGGCCAGTCCATTAAGGATGGCCTCTCTAATAAACTTTTCTAAGATCTTCCCTGGGATAGAGGTCAGGCTAATGGGCCTATAGTTAGCCAGATCCACTTTCCTCCCTTTCTTGAACATAGGCACCGTGTTGGCCTCCTTCCAGTCTTCGGGCACTACACCAGAGCGTCAAGAGTTTTCAAAGATCCGTGCTAGAGGCTGGGCTATGATGCTCACCAGCTCCTTGAGTACCCTGGGGTGAAGATTGTCAGGGCCGGCTGACTTGAAGGTATCC
>JAGPOW010001296.1:27717764-27736540 GCA_030014935.1 Caiman crocodilus | reverse complement strand
TCTGCCTCCATGCTCTCAAGAAGGGAGTTTCCCATCTTATAAGTGTGCTGCTGGTTACTACTGCCCAAGTGCAGCACCCTGCACTTGTCCATATTGAAAGGCATCCTGTTTTTGTTAGCCCACCCCTGCAACCTATCCAGGTCTTTCTGCAGTCTTTCCCTCCCTGCTAACGTGCCCACATCACCCCAAATGTTGGTATCATCAGCAAATTTGAACAGGTTGCTTTTCACCCCGTCGTCCAAATTGATGATAAAAAAATTGAACAGCGTGGGCCCAAGGGCCAAGCCGTGGGGGACTCCGCTGCCCACTTCTCCCCAGGTCGAATATGACCTGTTCACCACCACCCTCTGAATACGACCCTTCAGCTTATTCGCAATCCATCTGACCGAGTAGGCATCAATGCCACAGTCGCCTAGTTTTTTAATGAGGATGGGGTGGGAGACAGCGTCAAAGGCCTTGCTGATGTCTAGAAAGACTCAACTTTGACTAAAGTATTACTGATAGGTGCATATTAATCTCAAGTGCTAGATTTCTGTTTAAACCTCCCCCCCTCCAATGTGTTAACAAACTGACTTCTAACTGCTTAAATCTACTGTAACATTCCTTATTTACCATGCAGTAAAAGTACAGATATGTAAAAATGCAGCATTGCCACTTTGAATGGCAGTTTTGGGATTGCATAAAATTTGAAAATTAATGTGTAGAGGTATTAAAGGGAAAAATTTTTTTGTTTTATTTCCATTGAGGGAGATTAATAAGTTGTGTGTTACTGTCGTAGCACAATATACAAAGTATTATGCTTGTGTAGGGAGGTAGAGTACAGAAAGTACTATGCTTGTCTAGGGAGGTAGAGTAAACTTTTGTGGTCACTGAAGACTATCTCAACCGAATATAGTAGAAATTGCAATATGCATATGATAGCATTTAATGAAACCTTAGAAGTCATCAAGTGATGGTGGTTATAAATAAATGGATAGGACTACTGTTATATAGATATGGGACATACTATTGAGGGATTGTAGAAGTATCTTAAGAACTCTAGTTAAAATATTGAATAAAATACCAAAATCAAAATATTGGTATATTTGGAAGTATGGTTGCATACTTCCAAATGAAAATATCTGTGCTTTAATCAACTCATTTGTGTACCTTTTAAATCCATTGCATTTTTGTTAAAATAGGCCGACCTTCATTTTCAGTTACCTCTTCATTATATGCTGTATTTGAGATGCAGAGCCAAGTAGATACAGGCGGTCTCTGGGTTACGAATGAGTTACATTCCTGAGACCATCTTTAAGTCGATTTTGTATGCAAGTCAGAACACATACATACCTTTTTAACGATTGAGGAGGCAAGGGGAGAAACTGGGCTTCTCCCAAGGGCACGGTGACTTAGGACAGAATTAGCTGAAAGTGGGGGTGGGAGGGTGGGAAAGAAAAATGGAAGGGACCCAGCCGTCCAGCTGCAAAACCAACTAGAAACATCTCATAGCCAAGCGTAGAGCGCGAACGCGGTCCTGGCACTGCCACGTGGGTGCAGCGCCCAGCGGGACCCCGTGCCCCTCCTGGCCCACGCCAGCCTGGGCAGCCCGTGGCTTTCAGCTAATTGTTTGCACCCAACCAGACGGTCCCAAGCCCCATCCCTGTCTTGTTTGTACCCTGCCTTCCCTGGCCCGGAGCTGGAGGGGCATGAAACTCGCTGGCTTCAAAAAAAAGTTTAAATTAATAGGTCTTGTGGCAGCTCGTTTGTAAGTACGGATGTCCGTAACTCGGATGTTGGTTAACAGGGGACTGCCCGTACTGGGAATATGTGCTAACTCACAACTGCACATGTTCCTAGGTTTGGGGGTGGCTGTATACTTCACTGTAGAATATTTACAGAGTCCGCGTTAATGGTTCTGGGTACTTTTTTCCAGTAATATTCAGTTATTAGATAGGTTATTAATTATATCTGAATATCAGTTTGAAAAGTAAGGTGATGTTTTTATGACTCTAGAAATGTTAAACCAAAAACGATCCTCCAAATGTGTGCAGTCTTCCAAGTTCCTTCCCTTTGCTCAACACTTGATGTTTGCATTGTATTTTCCCTGATTCCACGACTTCTGCCCCTCCACCCCGCCTTACGGCTAGGGCCAGAAGTTGCACATAAATCGGTTTAAGTGATCAGAAACTGTTTTAAACCTGTAACAACATAAGCTCAATGCACATAAACCAGTTTGAAAATGACTGAACCTGGTTTAAGATAAACCTGGTTGAATGCAGTATCAGACTTAACTGATTTGGGTCAAACCAGCTTATGCAACTTCTGTTCCAGACCCCTTCCTGGTTTCAGTTAAACCAGAGTCTTCCAGCATCCCAGCATGCTCTGCAGCTGTGGGCTGGGCTGGGCTGGGCTGTGTGCTCTGCTCCAGAGAGCAGGGCAGGCCCTGCCCCTCTGCTCCCTGACCCAGGCATTAGCAGGGACGTGACCAGATGCATTCCAGCATGGCCCTGTCAAGGCAAAGTGAGCAAGGAAGGTGTTAATTCTTCCCACCTTCCCCCTCTCCTCCCCTCTCCACCACAGCTGGGGTCTGCCTGTATGTGGCCAAGCAGTGGAGACAGAGACCCTAGCTGCAGTCACTGGGGTCAGAAGGGATGGAGGGAGGAATTAACTCCCTCCATCCCTGCCCATTTCCCCTTAACAGGGCCATGCTGGGACAGCATCTGGGGCTGGGCAGTACCACGCAGAGGACCCTGCCCCACCCGCTGCAGGCGAGAGGGAGGAGGAGAATGAGTCCCCCTCTAGGGCCATGCAGTGGAGCTGTGCGCCCAGATTGCTCCCGGCTGTCAGAGCCACTGCAGCAGGCCTGGCTTTCCCCCTTCTCCTCCTCCTCCTCTGCCACGGGGGTCTGGACATGCCCTTTCTCTGGCCACGCTCCCTCTCCCTGACCCTCTGAACCCTGGTGAGCATTATCCCTGGAGAAAATCATCCATCAAGTTAAAATCATCTCTTCAAGATGATTTCAGGATAGAAAAATTGAGCTTTTGCCCTCATTGGACTCCATATTTGGGAGTAAATTTCTCCTATTTACTTTGAGAGGGCAAAAAAAATTCTGTGGAATTGGAGGGAAAAAAAGGAGAGTGCTTCAAAATGAGTGGTTCTTTTACAGCAGGGTTGTCAAAAATGTGGTCTACAGACTGGATCCCGACTGTGGAGCTAGATCATTTGGTCCCTTGTGCTGTCCCACCCCCTCATGCATGCAGGGATTGCAAAATACAATGGATTTAAAGATACATGGATGGCCCCATGTGCTGCAGGCAGCTCTTGCTCCAGCTTCTGTCCCAGAGCAGTGGTGTGGCTGCTATGTGCACGTGCCACACGCAGCAGTGGCTCTGGGGTGCCTACTTTGGCCACTGCAGGACATGGGCTGGAATGCAGGGTTGGTCTGGGAGTCCAGCTGGCCTGCAGAGCAGCCCTGTACTACTCGTCCAGCCATGGGGGCTACATAAATTTAGTATACTCGTTTGACAGTAATATTGCTAACTTAGTTCTCTGCAAACTGCATTATATAGAAAATATAGGATCATAGAAATTCAGGACTATGAAGACCCACTACATCAGCATACATCCCATTACTGTAGAAGGTCATGATGTACTTTCCCAAAGAGGCTATTTAGAGGTTAAATTGTTAATAATCTTTATCATAGCGAAAAGCTAGAGTGAGCACTTGTAGTTATTAACCCAGAGTTGATTAAATTTTACAGTGCACAAAACCCAACAGATAGCAGCAAGATACTAAACACCAATAAATTTTCTGTGGCTAAAAAAAGGTGGGGAGGGGGGCGGGGAGGCTCAAGAATTGGGTTATATTTTTATCTCTTTCCAGATTAGGTGTATGTAGATTATATCCAATACCACTTGGCATTGAAAGAAGCTTTAATTGTGTGTTGAAGGTTTTTGTGTGAAAGGGGACTTGTGATTAGAGTGTGAGTCTGGGAAGTTGTGCAATGATTAGTATTAGGAGGGTTTTAGCATAAGCACCAACCAGGGAAATGTTCAGTTTATTACATTAAGAATTTGGAAAGTGCAGTACAAAACAAGATTTACAAGGTGAACAATATATTGCATAATTTGAAATTGTAATGAGTAATTTAAGGTTGGACAGCATAGCAAGGAAGTCAGTGGCTGTCATCCTGTAAGTGGCGTAAGCTTCCATTCTGATCCTGCTTTCAGTGTTTGCTAAGCTTTTGAAAAGTTTGTTAAGGTTGAAATTTTCCAGCCTCATCTTCTGTCCAGTGGAATTTTTAAGAGGAAGTTGGAACAAAACAGTTAACTCCATCACACAGGAGATCATAGTGTGTGTGTGTGTGTGTGTACACACCCACCCCTCCCTTTCCCAAGCATTTTTAAATAAACACATTTCATTCAGGAGCAAATGTTGAATTTAAATTTACCATATAAAAATTAAAAAGAATTGGTTAAATTTTCTCCATCTACTCTATATTTTTAACTTACCTAATTTTAAGACTGTTCACAAATTGGAAGACATTACTTCAGAAAGAAAAATGGTGTTGCAGAGCCTTTTCTGTTGAACAAAAAAACTTTGTTGATTATACATGTTACAGTTTGAAGTGTTTTAGCATAGTACAGGTGTTTGATTTGTAGGACTTTGGAAGCACCTGAAGATTTCACAGTAGGATCACCTTTCGGTTCAACTAACAGGATTTATGATTCCACACGTAACTGTATAAAACTTTTTTCCATTTTCTTATACTGATTGCAGCAGGAGTTTGAATGCAGCAGATACTGTGACCTATCTAGGTACTTGCCAACTCTCATTCCTATAGTATGTACTTACTCTCAGAATAATACTAGCAAGGGAGGGAAACAGTATCACTATTTTATAGTTTGTCATAAAGGCTGCTTATACATATGGGCATTTTAAATTGAGTGGTTTCTGGAGAGCCATGCTGATTAAAACACTTCACTGTCACTTGTATTAAGCCCCTGAACATTTGAAAATAGCAGTGGGATGCTTTTGGAAAGCTCATTTGATGATGTTTAGCTAGAATGCCTCCACCACCCTTTTTAAATGCACAGGGGCTTATACATGGGACGGTGAAACCGTGCTGCAACGTTCTAACTGGATCACAAACCAGTACATGAATAGGCAGCCAGTGAGATGAGTTGATTTGTCAGAGATCACATAGTGCAATATCGATGACATAGTTGAATCCAGGCTTCAAAAAAATCATTAACCTCTCGTTGGTAAGACAACTAAGAACCTATTTCATACTTCCCTTATGAACAGACATGAGATCATGCCCAAGCTTAACAGGTAAGCAGAGTAGATGCCTTTGTTTCATGAACGGGGATCTGAGTTTTCTTTTCACCATGGAAAAAATCAGTAAAGCCCAGATTTTCGCTTATTAAGGGAGAAAAAACCTGCATTTTCGACTTTTAAAGGAGAAAAATGTGGGGAAAGGTGGGTTTCCCTTTGTAGGCTGGCAGAGTTCCCGCCTGCAAGGGGCTGGGGGAGGTGGGAGGAGGGCGGTCAGGTATGGGACTCCATGTGCATGTGTGTGCTAACACATGCACATGGCAGCCTGGAGAGCAGCTCCCTGCAGGTAAATTGTGGGGGAGAGGGGGAGGATTGAGGCTCCCATAGTGAGGAAGGGAGTTGGGCAGGGCTGCGGCTGCTACGCGGCTGGGGTAGTGTGTGGGGCTTGAGGCCCAGGGCCATTTGTGGCTTCGCACAACGTTGGGAAGAATTTAGGAAAATGTTACAACAACATTTATCTCAATGTATTTCTTTTTGGTGCGTTTATTTCACCTAACTTATATCTGTGACATCTCTATTTGTCGTGATGCTGTAAACAATATTAAGGGATTGTGTAGCTGTGAAATGCAATTTATTTGTGCTCTGTTAAGTTAAAAAGAAACATGATAGCATCTTGTTTGTTTATTTAGGCTTTAGTTTGTTTCTTTTCCCTCATTTCTGGTTCTTAAGCATTTACAATGTTTCCTTGATATTTGAACATCACTTCACATTTTGGAAATTTTAAATGGGAAATATCAAACTGTTAAATTAGGAAAAAAAATTAGCTCTGCTTAAACGTCAGGTATTTCCTTTACATCTCTGCCTCTGTTGAATAATGGACACGGGCTTTATCCACAAAATGATTGAAAAAATTTTAATAACTTGTAATTATAAGCTGATAGAGTGATTTCACCTGCTTTGCTTAGACATGTACTGTTCAGCAGTAGCACGTACTTGTCAACCAGTTTTACAGCAAGAATTTTCATTGCTGGAAATTTTTCCGTTTAAACCATCCTGTTGGGAGTTTGAATGCTGGGGACTCTGGCTGGGAAGAGGCATTGACTTCTGTATGCCATGCTGGGCACGTCTACGTGAGATGTTTGCTGTGGTGCTGACTAATTAGCTAGGTAGTAAAATATCAACATCTACATGTGTGACCTTCTTAGGTCTCAGTAGACTAATAAATGCTGCTACAGGGTAGTCTAGCTAAACACAAGATGTACCTTGTAGCAGCATTGTTTTGTGCACCATGGCACATGTGCCCGAGCCATCCCTGTCACTGTCTACACAAGGGTACTTCAGCGCAGGGGCAGCCTATACAGGAGGACCCTTGTGCCCCATACAGGCCCTCTGCAGCACTCTAAGCCAGGTTGAAGCAGCCCTGGCTGCTCCAATGGGGCTCCAAGTGCACACGAATAAGCTGGAGCAATATGCTCCTGAGGTTTTTCTGCTCCCAGGCACATGTTCAAACTGTGTGCTCTGGAGCAATAAGCTCCAGAGTTTATTCATGCACATTAATTGCTTGTGTAGACACACCCAGTAAAATCCTCATGAACCCTCCTATTACCTTATCTGTCCATAGGCCTTGTGTTATTCTTAAAAGAACTGCAAAGCTATTAAATACATAGTTATATAAATCCTTCTCTTTCCTCCACAGTCATAATGAACGAAAAGTGACCTGTAAACATCCAGTAACAGGACAGCCGTCACAAGACAACTGTATTTTTGTCGTCAATGAACAGTAAGTTAAATACACTTCTAATATAAATTGTACACATTTTTAATCTGCTTATTTCATGCTAATCACTGACTTCTAATATGGACATAGCTCTGTTAGTCTGAAGTCAGGTAGAAGGTATGATAGGCTGGCAACTAATTCAGAGACGCATGAGCTTTATAGGTAGCAACCTATTTTGTCATATGCTAGGCTCCTAGCAACTGACAAAATTAGGTTGCTGCGTAAGAAAGGTTATAATTCAGTTTCTAAGGCGCCACCTGGCCCTGACTTCTGCCTAATAAGAATATTGAAATATTTTATTATTTTTTCATATTTGACTTTTTCTGCACATCACAAATCCCTGGCCAGAGAAGCATGTTGAAGTCTTATAAAGATGGTCCAGACTGACTTCCTGTCTTTAATAAACTGTTTTTGTCGGTTTTGGGGTGCCATTTTTTACCTGTTAACCCTACCTTAGTTTAATGGAGGAAAAGTTACCAGGTTTTTCATGGAGTAGTCCCAAGAAAATGCCAGAAAATATGTTTTCAATGATCCAACTAAATCCTTCTGTAAAGTTGTTATTCCATAGCTCGTATAGCAACCAGTTCCTTTTGCCATGTAATGGTAGTTTAGTTGCTTTATTGCCCTGTTCAAGGGCTTTCTGAGCAGTATAACATGTTTGTTCACTACTGATTGAGTGTTCCTGAAATGTAAGTAAGGATTGACATTTTCTTAATCTTTCCTGAAGGCTTAAGGAAACCAAGAATTGATATGAAACATAAATCTCTTATCTTAGACTATCAACTGCCTGAGTATTGTGCAGCCTACATTGTGCAGGACAAGTAGGCTAATTCTGAGACTGCACTGCATTAGTAGTTATAAGTAGTTTCATTTTTATGAAAATAAGATTTGTGGGTGGCATTCTCTTGCCGTTGTTGTATGAATCGTGAATTTCTGTCGCTTCAAACAACATTTTAAGTGTTTCCAATAATAATTTACTAGTAAATCTTGCTTGCTGTACGGTTTAATTGGCTTTTAAACATTTGGCATAGGTAACTTTGTCAGGAAATGTGAACTGCTAGCTTGCTTGAAAACCAGAAAGTAGGACACAGGCATTATTGGAGAACATCTAGGGATGTGTTTTAATAGTGGCCTGCACACACAGCAGGTTCTAGTGTTATTGCATATTCTATTTTCAGAACTGCTGCAGCTATGACATCCGAGGAAAAGAAGGACCGGCCAGCGAGCACAATAAGTGAAGCAACTAACTATAATGTGACTACAGATTACGGTGTGCATCCAATGAGCCCGGTGGGCAGAGTAAGTCTTTTCGTTCCAACGCTAATTATTTATTATTAGGATATTATTGTGTTATGTTGGAAGATGCTGAAAAGAATCCTATTATTGCAGAGGAAGTTTGTGATTAATATTCAATTTAAAGGAAAGAAACAAAGCATACGCTATCTCAGGGCATTTGACTTCTCATGTGCTTAATTTGGAAGCCGAGGTGTTTGAAATGAGTTATCACTAAAGCTGTAATTTTTGTCAGATGCCTTGATCTTATTACTTTCACATTCTTTAATTGTCTGTGGTATCTGACATTAATTCTGAGGAAGTGCAAATGAGCAAATGCACATTTGAGTGGGCAGATAACTAAGCATGTGGCGGTGGACAGTCGCAAAACCTACAACTGACCAAATGAAAGGTATGTAGAGATGTAACAATTTCAAGGGGAATGGTCACCATCCTAGAAGAGGCTATGAGGGCAGCTGGCATGGCAAAGGTTAAAATTTCATTACCATCAGTGCTAGAAGTTGTAGTGCAGTGTGTAAGAGAATTGGTCAATAGCAGACTGCATGTGAAATTTTGGGCTGTCTGCTACTTGTCTTCCTCTTATAAAGACTAATTTTATAGTTAAAACACAGGGCTGAAAGTGTTAATCTTGAATTATGTTACCAGTCTTGTTTCATTGATTTGTTCTTCTATGAATCCACTTTTATCCCCTCTGTCTCAGCTGTCCTAGCTGTAACTGTGGGGATACAGTGCTTCACAACGATGTGGTGAAGAAATATCTATATCTACAGAGAGAGAGATTTCTCCACCACATCGTTGGTGTGTGCGTGCGTGTGTGTGTGTGTGTAATGCACATGCATATAATGGTGTATATGTGTATATGTACACATGTGTATACACACAGACCTCAGAATTTTCTTTCCACAAGTATTTTTCAGAAAAATATTAGAACATCAAAACTATTTTTCAGAAAAGTGTTACTGCCAAGACAGCTTCACTTAGTGGTGACAGACGAGAGCAGTCCCATCCGTCTTCCACTCGGCAGTTAACGTTTCTTTTTCTTGACCGTTTATGTATTCTCAGTTCCAAAAAAAGTACAGCATCTCTACTACTTTGTTAGGCATTGAAAGCCTGGATCTTGGAAAAATGGTTCTCCAGCAAATAAATCACATTTGCAACAGAATATATACTTTACAATGTCAGTGTTAAGTGAGCAGATTCTCAAACATAATCCAAACCTGCTGAAATGTAATTTTCTATGTGAAAAGAAAATATTCTAAGATTGCCCATAAGAAATAAGTCATTTTGAGCATTCAGGGCATTGTTAAAGCAGCCTTTGTTTTAAATGTCAAGTAGGTCAGGCAAAATGACCTACATTTAGACCATTATCTAAAAAGAGGAGACTTCCAAATTCTGAATAATACCGTAATCTAACTGCAACATTGGTGATTAAAAAACCCCAACACTGTTAAACATGACCCTTGGTTGTTGCTAAGCCTTTGTAGGCAGCCAGCAAAAAGGAGCATGATAAAACTTTATTCTCAGAACTGAGCTGATGGCGTCAGTGATGTTAATCGTAACAGAAAATTATTGCAGCAGTTATCTTGCAGGTAGATTCCCATATTCTGAGTAGTAAATAACAGGGATAACTATTTATATTTCAGTTTTGAAAAGAAGTTCTATTTTGGAAATTGGTTTAAGTCTCTTATATACATCTTTTAGAAAACAGCAAATGGGTTGTATTTAAACCTATATTAATTAATCTTTAGTAAATAGACGGCTTCAGATGTTTGTTAGAGCCCTTTTCAGAAATAAACTCTTGCATTACTTCTGCCCATTTTGTTGGTCCCATTCTCAAAAGACAAGTGTCTGCAATATAGATACCAGGCTTGATGACTGCTTTGCTGCTTTGACAGTTCTAGTAACATGATAGGTTGAATGCACGTAAAATGCATGTATGCCATTTCATGCTTTGAAGTGGCTTCTCAATTATAGGTTTGAGGAATACTTTCAGAGCAATAAAAAAAAAAAAAAAGGTTGGTGCAGTCATTTATACTGTCCCCCTCCCGTAGAATACAGCTGCTTATCACCTAGAATCTGCATGACATGGAAGAAAAAATACTGGGACAGATTATAGCCTACTGGGTAGACTCTCCATGAACTGTGGAAAAGAAGAAAACTGCATTTTGTTGCCTCTGATGAAAACATTGGTGGTGATTTAATTCCTCAGATTTACAAACAGTTGCATTTCAAGGAGTTATTTGGGAAACTTTCTAATTTGATTTGGAAGATGGTTAGGAATAAAGACAAACTGCAGGTGCAGCTACTAAAATGCAGTACAGACAATTGCAAGGTGTGGGAGTATAGTATAATGCTGCTTTTCTATTAATAAAAAATGAATGTAGAACTAATATAGCAACACTTGAAGAAGATTGTGCTCTCAGTCTGTACAAAGAGGGTTGATTGGAGTCTCAAATGATTATATAAAGGGTGATTAAAAAAGATTTAATGAAAGCAAGCAGCAAGACTCTTGGTGAAATGCTAGTCTTCCCACTTTTCTGCCTTTGCTACCCTTTTCCCTCTCCTGCCCTCCACTCTCCCCTCACCCAACAACAAAATGCAAGCAAAATTACAGCATTGTGAAATTCCTACCAGAGCATTTATGACTAAACTTTTTAACAGCTTCTATCCACCTTGTTAACCTCCAAAAGTAGCTTCTGAAAATGAAGCTACCCAGTCAACCTGTGACATTGGGAAAGTCATTTTCTTTTCTTTTTTTATTCCAAGAACTTCAAATGCCTTGAGATAACTACAAGGTATAGGGAAGGTGGGTTCTCTGGCTACCTCTTCTTCAGTTTCCCCATAATGTATGCAAGAAATAATGATTAGTAACAGGTAAATACAATTATAGAAGCTGAAGGGGTAACCTGTATAGCTGTGAAATGCCTTACTATTTTTCATAGCTTTTCCAAACTTCAGCAGATGACAAGCTGCTTCCCAGGCTTATTACAGCACACAGGTCTCTGAAAAATAGAAAGCAGTGCTGACCAGAGTTGTCTCTGTTTCTCTCTTCATGCTTGGATCATTGCAGCGACAAACATCAAACCTGTTCACAAAATCAAAAAGGCTGGCTGCATCAGGTTTATTTTGGCAGGTTATTTTTCTCAACTCTAAATTCTAGAAACTTTAATTTTGAACAAAACTCAATTGGCAGAATTTCATTTAGATCTGCTTTTTCCTAATCCATAAACATCCATAAGAAGTGAGATTTGTCATTCATCACTGAAATTTCCCAGGCATCATTTAAAATATGTAATAATTCCACATCTCTTCTTTAGATAAAGACCAGGACTGTCAGTATATGGTCCTCTTATAAATTAGGTTAACAGTATTGATTATATTCCAATGGTTTAAATGCACAAGGTCTTGGGATCTCAGACCTCATTCTATATTGGGTGAGACTGGTATTATATTGCATATGATAAATTAAATGTATAAGGGTCCTGATCAGACTGGTTATTTAGTGTTGATAAGATGTATAATGAACCTGAAAACGTTCTCTTAGCTCCATCAGCTTTTTGTAAAAGTGAGTGCACACTTGGTTACCATACATTCATTTAGACCTGAATCTCTTGGAGACGTTGCCATTATTATTTGCTTGCTCGAGTACTTTCACAAAGATCACTTCTTTCTGTGGTTACCAAGTGCCTAGCATTACTGCAAACAAAAAACAGGCAGGAAAATGAACCAGTATTTTTAGAGAGAAACAGAAGCAACTGTATGGCTTTCCATATACAGTATATGAATTGGTTTCTAAATGATCTGACTCTCTGAGGGGTTTTCATTATTGTTTTACGACATTCGCGACCATTTTATAAACAAAGAATGTGAAGAGGTGTGCCCTCTTTCTTACTATGTAGCAGAGTAGATATGAGAGTTGTGTTATTAGTCCGTGACCTTTACACGGAGATGTCACTTAATTTTCTTCTTGTATGGAAGAAAATATTAATTTCAGAATTTGGTAAGATCACAAAACTATCAATGTAACAGATGTACGATGTACGAATTATTTGAGCTTGATGTTGTGCTGCAGAGAGTCTGAGAGGGAATGTTTTAAACGTATGGAAGTAATTAAACATCCTAACTTGAGTATTTGTCACAGCACCATCAGGGCTTTGGAATGCTGTTGTGTACGTGTTGGGCCTGATCTTCAGTGTATTTCGTCTGAAGAAGATTTCCCTTTTCATGATTTTCTTGGTTTCATGCAAAATGAAACTTGCCCCTAGCAACATTTACAGGTTTTCCGGAAGACAGAATTTATGGACTCTGAATGTTTAATTACATACAAAAAATTGACTCTGATTTCGAATTGTGTGTATTGTAAATTCTACATTTTCTCATGCCAAGTCTGTTTGTTTCCTCACTTGCAAATGAAATTGAAAACAGCCTCATTTCCCTTAATCTATTTAAGTAAGTGAAGGTATGGATTTCTTTGCCTTTCATGTTGCAGATTTAATCCAAACCTTTAACCCAGTTGTTGGAATTGAATCCTTTGTTATATTTTAAGACATTTGGTATGTTTCTGTTAACAGGCTATTGCTGTTGACAAAACCTGTACGTTGCTTTTAATGAGGTATCTTATGCACAGCACTGCTCTGCTGCTACATGTATTCCTACAAGGGTTTTTAGCATTTTTGGATCGGTGTACCCCCAGGGGCTGGACGCAGGGTGGTGGGGCGATGGCACGCAGATGGACCCGGCGGGGCAGGGGAGGTGCATGGCTGAATATTGAGCAGTGGCAGCTGCCAGGTGCGATTTCCCCTGTGTCTGGCCGTGTGGGCAGCTCCTGCCCAGGGTGATGCGTGGCAGCGTCTGTCCCCACCTGCCTGTACCCCCTGGGGCCTTCTCAAATCCCCCTGCTTGGCAATCCTTGTATTATTATATTTGCAGTCCTTTGAAATCTAATCTAGTAAGTGTCCTGTTCATTTCAGTAAGGTTGCTTAATAAAACTACTTTCTGACGTTATAGAATTCGTAACAGACCTGCGATTTATGAAACTGGCAGAGAATGACGCATTAGCAAACTTCCAAGAAAACACTAGCCTCATAAAAAATAAATTTGCGCAAGCTTTGTTTTGTTACTAGTGTTTTCCTTCTTCCCTTTCATTGGCCACATCTCCAAAGATGGAAAGATTAAGTAGTGATAGTAGAAACGAGTCTCTTGCAGACAGGTTGGTATTGTAGCAAAGCTAAAATGGGTACGTGAACTTTTTCTGAAAAAGATTCCTGCTAAAATTATCCTTATTTTCCGTTTTTCTGTTCCTTGCCAGCCTAAGATTACAACCCTGTGGTTTTTTTACTTTGTTTCTCTAATTTCAAGATGTCTGTTATGTCCCTTGTTAAGATAAACAACCCATTTTTTACTGAGGGCAAAGCTATAATTGCCTGAACTGAGTACTTACTACGTTGGCTTTTTTTTTTTTCCAGGTTATATATTTTGTTCCCGAATAGCCTGTAGAAATCTGTTTTGAATTAAAGCCTTGGTATTGTAATGCAGATTTTATATATATATATATATATATATATATATAAAAGACAAACTAAAATCTTGAGTTCTGGAGGATAAGGTTGTAGATAAAAGCATACTATTTTTTTCGTTTTATAAAGATCTTTCCTCTGAGAATTCTCTACAAACATTATTTGAGGCTTTAAAATACCATAGTGAAGTAAAGTTATCTCATCACTATTACAGATAGGTAAATTGAAACAATGATTTGTCCAAAGGCAAGCAGCAATGGCTGGTTTCCTAATCCTTTTCTTGGTGAATGCGAATTTCCCTGTCAACTTGCTAGGTCTCCAAGGCATTAGTTTTTACAGACGTTTGAAAATAAAAATAAGGCTTGAAGACTCCATGGTTGTGGTAGTGCCTTCCTAAATGGAAACTAGGTGTAAACTAGGACAAGGTAGTATTGTAAATTCAGCAAATCCTCCTCTGGCCTCTGGAACATGAGGATTTGGATCAGTAGCACTGTTGTTCCTTTAAACACTCAGGTTTCCCTTTACTTGTATGTCACACTTGGGAGGAAGACCCAAATTGGAAGTTGAGGCAGAGGCAAACTAAGTTATATTCCTTTTGTAGCAGCCAAGAGACTGTGAATGGGGAGAATCTTGAGAAAGAATGAGACAAAAAAAAAAAAAAGAAAGAAATTTACTTATTATGGATTATGAGAAACGAGCTTTAGTTAGAGGCTGGGGCTTTACAACTATATCCTGCAAGAATCCAGCAGGCATGCATATATACACATGCATACACGCGCGCACACGTTTGAAAACAGACATGCCTTATGATTATGTGTAAATAGATTGTGATGCTGAATTTTGTATTTTAGACATCGCGATCTTCAAAGAAGGTTCATAATTTTGGAAAGAGGTCAAATTCAATAAAGAGAAATCCTAATGCACCAGTTGTGAGGCGGGGTTGGCTCTACAAGCAGGTACTGTTTATTTCTATATTTATTTAATGTTTGCTTATTACTTTGTTGACTAATATATGGAGGGGTTTTGAGAAACATGTTACTAAAACGTTGAAATGAAGGTAACTACCTTTCCTGTGGCATGTGGGTTGCTGTCATTTACTTGATTTTACCGGGTAAGTGAAATGTGCTCTGAATACAAACGAATAGAGGCAGTTCAGAAGCAGAATGCCAGGCTTTTGTTTCTGCATTTCTTTAGGGAGAAAAGCACACTGCTATAACTAGGGGCCTACTTAATTCGCAGGTTTGTGGTTTTTGCAGAAGCTGTGGGATCCAGGATTGTCAACAAATAGCAAAACAATAGTTAACAATAGCAAAACATTTTAAAATGTACTGCTGGCTCCACACAAATACATGCTGGGAATGCTCCACTAGGTTAATAAACCTTGTTGAGAAAATGGGGCAAATATGAGTGGCCAAATATATTTGTATCTTTAATTCAGAGGCTGCTAGTAGAGGATAATTTTTTACTTGGAGCATCCCTTATATGCCCATTTCACTATGCTGTGTTAGTCACTAATGTTCACTTAGCAGGAGAGTCTTCAAAAGCAGGAAGCAAGTGCTTAACTCCCTTTTCAAAGTCTATGGTTTAACTTCCATTTCTGCCTTTGAGTAGGTCCATCCACCTGGCATGACTTCTTGCAATTGTTACCTTGCTCTCAGGCAAAGACAAGTTATTTCTGTGGTTACCAAGTGCCTAGTGCAGCCTATTTAGAATCAAGGCACCGCTCAGAAAATGCCACTTTTAGCTTGCACTTATTTTTTGAGGATGGAAAAATAATGGAGCAATTCTTCTGTTGGAAAGAATTCAGGCCACAACAGGCCAAAATGTTGCTGCCCCCATATATTCCTCTTTGAAATCTTTTGATTTGTCTTATTTAGTTGTTTCCAAGCTAAACAGTGCTAATATTGTGCAGCACCTTTAAAAGTATTTTGTTGTACACTGGCCTAGCACATTGTATATTGCTAGAAACAAATGATAATCAGGAAAAAGCCTGAAAAAGAATACCTGCATTTGAAAGCTTGTCTAAATCTATCCCAGCCATGCAGCTGGGTACTGCCCACAAAAATCTTCACCTCTTGCATATTTTCTGGACCACCATGGCTACAACATCACCCCAGCACTATGAAGACAAACTAATATTTTCAAAGGAAAATACGAGTATTTGTGTCCGTGTTCATATATATGCATTGGATTATAAATTGCCATAGGTAGTTAGGTTGGCTCTGACAGGATCACATGATCTTAGTAGTAGTTTTCTATACTTTTTGTGGGCTTATAACTTAAAACTCTTAATCAGTTACCTACATTAACATAATTTGAACTTAATGTGATGATTGTAGTAGTGATATTTGTAATTTAAGTGGCTCTTTCCTGATTCATCTATTTGTGGTGGGTAATAACAGACCATGGTAAGGATAGGTTTATTTGGGTTTTCCTCAGCATTACTTTTTTTATTTGGAAAAAGAAATGTTTTGTATTCCTGAAATAATTGCTTTATTTTATGGTAACTTCTTAAAATTTTAGTTTTATCAGGTGGAAAAAATATTGGGCTAGGAGAAAGCTGGCCATATCAAACAGATCTTAACCACTTTTAGTCATGTTCAGACTATTAATTTGCTAAAATGCTGCATTCTGTGGTTCTGCAGAGGTACAGGATGACAACATTCAGCCTGTAAAAAACCTTTGCTGTTGGTGATAGGGAAAGGCTTTTTGGACTTTTGGATTCCTGTTTGAATGTGAAGGCATGACATTTAAAGCTAGAGATAAACTTGTGGTTTTCCCTTTACTGTTAAACTTTAGGCTGTTAATGCAAACGATGTATATCCTTGCGTTGATACCATTCAGTGACTATGAACCTTGTTTAGTTTTGTTATTTTACAAAATTATTTTTAAAAAATATTATTATTAGGTCTACATGCTATGCCCATTTTTATCATGAATGTTATCACACTTTGTTGATCAGGTAATTAATTCTTGGTGCTACTCAGTAATGAGCCCTTAAAATTGAGTCCAGACTTCTGAGCTAGGGGAATACACGAAGTAGACTACTGATGTAATGCTACCCAAGGCAAACCTACCTTCAAACAGATATTTTAAAGTTTTACCAAAGCATGCTGCTGGAGTGATAATGAGATCATTAGTATTTCTGCAGTAAAGTTATTTCACAGGCATATTTTTTCTATATTTTTAATAGGAGGTAAAGTAATCTTCAAGGGACTAAATGTCCTCACCAATTTTTAATACCATAATTATTTGTTCTTGCTTGTCAGGGCAATTATGTTTCTTAAACCACAAAAATAAAATGAGCTGCTCCTGCAGGAAAGATAAACATTAACAGCAGTGCTTTAGATAACTGATAATTTATTTGATATCATGGTGACACTTTTGAATGATGATTGTGTCATTTTTGTAATCTTAGAAAGCAAAGAGATGCTTGAGTTCAGCCCTCTGCTTGTAGAATCACGCATACCTCTGCAGTTCCTGACGGTGTTTGTCTACTTTCTAGTTAAACCTTTAACAATAGCGATTTTGTAACCTCTCTTGAATGTGTGTTCCAATTTGAACTATATATTTAGACATTTTTTCCTCCGCGGAGGGGATTGGGGAATCAATGGTGCTTGAGCCAGCCCCAGCAGGAAGAAGGGGGTGTGGCCAGTTGCATCTAGCCGCAAGGATCCCCAGTTTAATGCATGAGGCTCAAGGTTTGGGGATTTAGCAGTGGGGGGAGCTGCTGTATTTCTTGCCACCTGTCCCCTGCAGCCAGACTTCCTGATCCGTGTGGAGCCCTGCAGGCCAGATGCCTATGGCATATTTGGCCTGTGGGCTAGGGCTTGAGCATCCTCGTATGTATGGTTGCAGGATTTGAATTTCTTAAAGCAGAAAGGTTTGTTGCATGTTGGAGTGTCAGGGGTTGTTGCTATGTATGCTTACCACCCTGCATGTTGACATTTGCACGCATTGTTGTGGGTGTTGACCTGTGCCCTGTTTTTTGACAATGAGCCCGGTGTATGTCAAAGCCTAATCTTACAGCTTTGATGGTAGAGGTGGTGTATGGCTATATAGAGATGTTCTCATACAATTTGCGTTGTCAGATTTTACTATTTTCTTTGCTAGTTAGTTACCAAATCTTGATTTATTTCTTTTTGCTGATACAGAACCAAAGAAACCAGATCATATGAATACCCATTGTGGTTGGGAGCATGATGTGTAGTGAAATAATAGTGTTAATTCAAGTATATTTCCATTCCAGATGAGATGTCAGTGTACCTTAAGCACTCTTCCTTTTTCTCTTCCTTCATTTCTTCTCTTTCATACATGCATGATATTCTTCTTTCTACTAGAGCCTGTTCCTGTCCAAGTACAATACGTACTGAGCTTACAATATTGTCATAAATAAATGAAAACAGATCACCTTTAGTTGACTAATTTGTTGAGCAAAAGTGCTAAAATCTGCAACAAATTACTGGACAAACTTATCCTGAGGTATATCACTTTCTTGGCTTTTTTCCTTTGGTATTTTTTTTCATGTTTCCTCTAAAAAGTTTGCATCTTAACATGGTATTGTATTGTGACCCAACAAAGGACTCCCATATATAAACAGTGTCCAGCGGGGAAGGGGTTAAATCAAGATGAATCAAATAAACATTTCTAGTGTTTTTTCCTTTTTAAATACTACTTTAATTTTTTATCAAGAGTGTTTTAATTAGTGTTTTACTGTGACTGTAAAACCAAAAGCCCTACGTATAGTTAAAACACTGTCAGAAAGGTCCCTAATTCCAAAGAGCCCTAACTTCATTCAGTAAAGTAATACTGATTTTGTGTCATGTTTGCTAGATTTCACCATCATGAAGGATAATTGATTACCTAGATGATTCAAAGAGCTCTGTGTGCCAATGAAATCAGACTATACAAAGAAGGCAGAGAGCTAACT
>JAGPOW010001296.1:27700145-27711111 GCA_030014935.1 Caiman crocodilus | reverse complement strand
TAAATTAAGAAGTACCTATTACTGGCTTTTTATTCCTTTTTCCATGATGAATCTTTTAATAAAATACCTAAGCAGTCCTGTCTGCTCTGTAATCATTTATATGTCTGTGTTGTTAAAATGTTCGTCTCCAAAGAAACAGTGTGCAGGAGATACCTTGCACACACTGTTATAAAAGGTTTATATTTGGCCATCTGATGGCACAGTTGTTCTGTTGCAGTTTACCTTGTAGGCTGCATGTTGAGCTTAGAAAAGTGCTGTCGCTGTGCTTCACAGCTTTAAAGGCATAGATCTGGAATTCTTTCTCTGTGCTTTGCGTGTGAATGCTGTAGTCCACTTCGGCATAATACATGCTTATGTTTCTGTCCCTTTAGGATACATTTCCACTGAAAAAATACAAGTTTAGGAAGTCATGTTAACTGCAGGTTCTTTAGCTTTGCTTTTTCTCCAGTATTCACAATGGCTCCATTCTGTTGCAGGAGCATTAGTAACTTCATAGATAAGTTAATGTTGAGAAATGTAGTTAAAGCAGGATTAAAATCCTATTGTCTACTTCAGTGATAGAGATTATTGTTTGAGTTTAATGCATATATTCAGAGGAAAAAAAGGAATTTTCCATAATTTTGGTTAGCAAAACATTTATTTTAAAATGTTCCCTCCTCTCCCCCCACAGCAAATAGTCTTTGGTTTCCCAAAGGGGGAAGGCCTGGTCTGTCTAATTTGAGTATGATGTGGGACACGGCAAAGCCTGGAGAGGCTGGGTAGGATATGGACGCAGTGGAAGGCATAGAACGTGCACAGAAGTGCAGAAAACTCCCTGGAGTGATTTAACCCTGGTTGTTCCCAAGTTATTTTTCTCCAGGGGTGGCCGTCTTACTCTAGCATAGAGTCCTGAATATCTATATGCTCAGGGATTCTCCTGGGAGAGCAGCAACTCTCCCAGGTGAAACTGTCTTCATGTGGCCATAGAAGAAGAGCGGCCAGCTAAGACTGTTTTGTGCCAAACCAGCCTGGTTTCCTGGTTGATTCTGAAACCCAGTCTACTGCCCCTGTGCACCAAGTGCCTAGTCCTCTCTCTTCCTCCTGCTCAAGCAGCAATAGATTTACCCTTTCCTGTGCCACAGAAAGATGAGATGTCATACTACAGGTACCTTTCACTTAACCTCATCCTGGCTAAGGTTATTTTGTTACTATATCACTGATCTATTAGAGAAAATACTTGTTTAAAGTCGGGCAGTGTTTGGTTGGAACATTGTTTGGCCTCTGCCTGCTAGTAGGTAACCGCTGTGATGTAATTGGATTCACTTAACACCGTTTTGCTTAGTCACATTTTTCAAGAACGTAACTACGACGTTGTGAGCAGCAGCATTCGTTTTAGTATCCTCTCTCAAAGTTGATCATCCGTTGTCAGCTCTTGATTCAAGTCAAATGCTTTTTCGATTTTCAGTAGAAAATCGGTAGATGTGAAGGAAGAGAGGAAAGGTGTCTGACTGTATATAGGAATATTTGTTAATCTAAGCAAATGTTATACCTTTTTAGATGAGAAAGAAGAGGGAATATTGGGGAGCATACTTCTACCTAGTTTTCAGATATCTGTGCTTTCTCCTGAGGATCATATTAACCGTAAATATGCTTTTAAGGTAAGCTTTATCCATTTTCATTTTAGCATAAATAGCCTGGGGTTGAGACCATTTCTTTACTATATATTTATGCAAGATAGATAGAAACTGCCTCTGAGATTGGCTTTGTATGGTACTGTATGCACTTGATCCATAAATGTAGTAGGACCACGTGTTTGTTGTCATGGCAGGCATGCATAATTGTTTGACTTGAAAAAGGAGTTATCAAGGTATATTTCATTTCTTAGCAAGTCCTTTATTTTTAGTTCACTGCTTTTTATAAGCATACCTTGGTATCACAGAACTGCAATCTTATTTCATAGCTGGATATATTTTCAGGTCTTAAGTGCTTTGTTGGTCCTTTTTTGGTTAGGGCACACATGCATTTGCTATCCTGTTGATGGATAAAAGCAATTAACATATTATTTTAGTACTATACTCACAGTATCAGACGCAATATTTTGTTATAAATGTTGTTTGGTAAATGTTTTAATCATAATTTAATCATTTTTCTCCCAACATGGAATTTCGTATCTTGGCTTCATTAACTACATTTGGCTGTTCTTAATGGCCACTGAGCTGTACACCACTGAAAATTAAAAAGGTAAATACAGATTAAAATTTACTATACTGTTTAAAATATAGAAGTGTACAACTCTGTTTCTATACTGAACATTTGTGTTTTATAGCAATCAATATTGGGTTTTTTTGATAACTAAAGGAAAGACAAAGAGATGAAGCAAGATGTATTATCAAAGAAGTAACAGTGATAACAAATTTCTAGCTAATTTATTTGTTAATATAATTGCACTAAAAGAAAAACCTAAAAGTTGATTACATTTGCACTTGTTTCTATATAAATGATGTTCTAGAAATTATATTATTTTAATAAACCTAAAAATAATGCAAAGATTACAGAGTGTACAAATAATAATGGCATTTCTCTTTTTCTTTTACAGAACCTTATTTTTGACTGTGTCATTTCCAATCAGGCAGCCCATCCAAACATGAGGACCTATTATTTCTGCACAGATACAGGGAAGGAAATGGAGTTGTGGATGAAAGCCATGACAGATGCAGCGCTTGTGCAGACAGAACCTGTGAAAAGGTAATATAGGTTGACAAACCAAAGGAATAGCATGTCACTTGGGTTCAATTCCATTCATTTGTATGATAAAATGTGACTTGCAATCTAAAGTCAGGCAGCTAAGGTGAAACCTGGGTAGTTTTATGGAGGTCTCTAGATGGGAGAATAGCTTTGTGAGGTATATTTTTAAAGTATAAAATTCCAAAATGTTGTGTTTTCTCACGTACTACATGCTCCCAAATAAGAGAGACACCCTCTTTTTGGAAGGCCACTTGTTTAAAAAAAACAAACGCTTAGAGATGGCTTTTTTACAGCAAAGTTGTTCTGTAAAATGGCTGCCTCTTCTCCCTGAGAGAGCAAGCAGGCAGCATCAGACCCTTTTGCAGCTGCTGCCGAAATGGAAGTTCAGTACCAGGGATTGTGTTGGACTCCATCCCTGGTCACTTGATATCTCAGACAGAAGGGACAGACTCTTTGCAGCATGAACATCTAATCTTCCATGCTTCTATTCAAGAAAAGGAAATTGGCTTTCCTGCTCAAGATGCATACCTCAGTTTTGGAGGGCTGATTTGTTGGGGAAAAGGTACCTGTGGTATATGAATAAATATGGTAAGAAGATGAGCTGTTCACTCTTAACCCTAAGTAGCTCTTCAAGCTAGTATGGTTGGTGTGTACCAGTTTCTTTGACCAATAGCACAGTGGAACAGTGTGGTTAGTAATATATCCAGTCATTGACTTTTCACAGTTGCTTCCGCATTACAGCTCTTTCTTTTGTTCTGAGATATGTTGTGATTAGAGGCGCACCAATATGTCTGTCTGATATCAGAGTGGTACCAATATGAAGAGACTTGTCTATCTTGTACTGATGGGGCCGATAATGTGGCTGATAAATGTCAGTGCTGTGTGCAGCTGCAGCGCAGCATGGAGCAAAGCCAGCAGCATGGAGAGCTGCCTCTAGGTGGTAGGTCGGAAGGGGAGGGAAGGGATGTGGGGGAGCAGATCAAGGCCCCCTGTGATGTGGAAGAGGGCAGAGGAAGGTGCTGTCCAGGTGGGGGGAGCACTGGGCAGAGGCGCAGCTCATGAGGGGACTGCTTGCACTGTGGGGGGTAGGGGGTGGCGGTGTGTGCCCCCAGATCTGTGGCATGGCATGGGCTGCAGCTGCGGGATGCAGCTAGCACTGCGCGGGGCTTTTCTCGCTGGGCACTGGGCTCAGAGCAGCATCCAGCAGCACTGGGAGGAGGCTGCAGCCAACACGTTTCACTGTAGCTCCACTTCCAGCCCTTTGCTGCCACTGCCTGGCACAGCCACAGCTTTTCTCAGCGCTTGGGTGAAGGCAGGGCATTCAGCTGGGGCTGTGCCAGGTGGTAGTGCGGGGCTGGGAGCAGAGCTGCAGCGAAATGTGGGGTGGCTGTAGCCTGTTCCCAGCACCCCCGGAGCCCGCTCCAAGCCCAGCCTCTGGGGAGAAAAGCCCCGTGCAGCACTGGCTCTGGCTCCACCCCATAGCTGCAGCCTGGCCTGCTCTGCACTCCTCTGGGACGTGCGCCCCCCCCAGGTGCAAGCAGCCCCTACCCCTGCCCTCTCCCTCACCGCAGGGAGTGTTGATCTGCCTCTCGTGCCTTTTCCCTCCCCCTCCCCTTCCACTATTCTGGACTTTCCATCTGGAGGCAGCTGAATTGGATATTGGATTGGTATTGGCCAATATGCCTCCTTTAAATATTGGCTGTCGCTGTCAGCCCCCAAAATCTCTATTGGTGCACCCCTAATTGTGATGTAACATTTTCTGGGTTGGAGTTTAAACTTTTGTACTTCAAACCAGTGCTGAAAAAATGATTTCAAGTGATTTCCCTCTCTTTATGCTGTACATGTGTTCCTAGAAAATGGCACATAACTCGAATTCCAGTAAAAGGAACCCACTTTTACAATGTAGCAAATAGGGATACATTCCAAGATCTAGACTGTATTGACCCCCAGACCCATTTCTACCACTGTTACAAGATAATTTTGGTACTCACTAATAGCAGATAGTACACACAAGTACAGCTGTTACTTCCAAAGCACAGGCATCAGCTGCCCTGAGCAACCATCATGGTTGTGGCTGCTGGGCGGCTTCATAGCTTATGGCTCCCGCGGTGCTGTACTGGCTAAGCTGGGCTGCAGGGGCCGGCACTGCAGCCCAGCCCAGCCCAGGCACCTCCACCTGGATTACCCATTCCCCTGCCCCCACAAATCATTTTTTCTTCCTCTGTCTATTGTGTCACTCCCACAATGCACTGCACAAGGCAGCTGACTGTGGGCTTCTGCCATACCAGTTACAGAAGTGGGAATTTACCTAGCATATCATGAATTTTTGGTATAAAAAGGGTCATCGCATAAGAGCAAGTTCGCGCATACAGAACCTGCATAAAGTGGGGGAAACCTGTACAGTGTTTCCAGGAGCTTTGGTGATATTCTTCATTGCTTGTCCCTGTATTAAGATTTGTTTTCTCTCATGTCTTCCATTCTTATTGCCAGTGGTTGAACTTTATCATGGTAGCTATGATGAGAAACCTCATGATTGTTGTGAGCTTTTAAGTTTCTATGGGTTTTTCAGTGATGGGGAAATTGGAACATCGGTGGTTACTGATGCCTTGCCAAAACTGGTGTTGCCATCAGTGGAATTAATTCATTGATAATAATGATGGGAAATTTTATAGGAAAAAAATTGGTAAATGAGGGACCAAGAAAGAAGGGACATTGTCTACAGAAAGATGGGGTAGAAAAGCTCAATGCAACACACGCATGGTATATTAAACGCGCTGTTGACTTATTCCAGCTTCAAGATTCTTGTGTCGTTGCTTCAATCGGTGCACCGACAAAATTACGAAGTGTATCATTGGTCAGACCATTCTTAATACTAACAGTATTTTGAAGGCATTGTGATGTAATAGGTAGTAATGTTTTGAGAGTCTTTCCGTTATAAGCATTTTTACTTTTGCTTGTAGCAGTGTGGAAGGAATTACAGGGAAGACTGCAACAGTTCAGTATATACAGGCTATTAAATTTTAAGTCTGTCTAAAACAGGAAAAGGTCTGAACTTCTACTTTTATCCCATCTACTGTATCTGAACCATGCATTAGTAATTACTGACTTGCTGTTTTTTGCACCAGGCAGATTATTAAAATAGATTAATAGGAAAATATTATTCTGTGTCCTCTGTGGAAGTTGACAATATTTTAATGTCAGTGCCAAGTAATGTTGTACAAAACTGTATGCTAAAAATTACTAAGAAGTTGTAATCCAAAGGAATAAAAAAATAGCAGGCCAAATTTTAGCGATCCTTTCAATGTCAATATTTTATTTCTGAAGGAAAAGTAAAAACAAAAACTGAGCAAGAACAATAAACAGTTATATAATTTAGAGACTTCTTCTGTTTGTCTCTTGGAGAGCATTTTGAGAGATGTTTCACCTTGAACGTGAGTCTGCCTTGGAGAGAGGCACTCTTATCTAGGTAAACTGTTTCCAGGCTTGATCCCTAAAATCAGTCCTTCTGTATAGTGTTAAGTAACTGAAACCATTTATAGATGGACAGATTATTTTCATTTAAGGATAAATGAGTCTTGTTTGGCTTCATCATGGATAATCTAGCAATGTATTAATGGATGAAGTGAGTAATCTCAAGTAAGCCCTGTGAAACCAAAGTATATATATCAGTTAAAAGAAGTGTTAAAGTATGCATTATTTTAAAGGCAGTACTTTTTAAAAAAAGAAATGAAAAGTTATCCTGTGGAAACTGAAAGAATATAGTAAAGTATTCCCAAGCTTCTGATTGAGATGTCAGCTCTGATGTCAAATTATAACAGCTGAAATCGTAGTTTTTAAGTTAATAGTGTAATCTTAACACTGGGGATATTGTATAATCTGTTGCTATATAAACCGTTCGTGGCTAGTTCCCATCAAGGTTTGCCCAGTAACAAAGCAAGAAGTCCAGATTCCCTATTCTGTTTTTTAAAGTATACCCTGCTCACTAAAAGTTGTCAGCAAACAGACTCAGATGACTTCTGGGTGCCCAGTGTGTCTATTCCAGCTATCAACATGTCTTGTTTTCACTTGATAAAAATAAAAGATAATTAGTTTTTAACTAATATTTGGAGCACATTGAAAATGTTGGGGAGCCTATAAAATAAATTTAAATGTAATATCAAAAGAACCCTCAAATGAAATACTGCATTATCCATTTCCATACAAATCACTAAAAAAAACTACAGAATTTTGAGCCTACAGAATTTCAACATGATCACTTATCAAGAAACCTATTGAGGTGAGAGGGCGCTCTGTCCCAAATTTTAGGTCCAGTTTAGTGCAGAATAAAGTAGAACTTATTTCCAGTGTACTAACATATAATCGTTCTTCCAGCCAACCCGGGGGCCACAGACAGACCGAGAGTCTAATTCTGTCTGCCTTCGGAGCACAATGCGACTAAATCTCTTGAAAGTGTTAGGGTTGAAGGTAGTTGTGCCTTGGACTTCCAAATCAGTCCTCCTCCTATGTGCTTTCTCTTTGGTGTCTCCATATGATATTATGTATACATTTATGGAAGGGATAGGTGCAGGGAAGGGCTAAAGACCCTGGGAAGACTGATGTATGCTGTGGAAATTTGGGGTCAGACCCTCAAAGAATGGGTACGAGTGTCTTGTATGTGGTTTTGGTTTTCATCCCAGCTTTGTCTGTGTTAAGGTTGCAAGACTTAACCTTAGAAGTGTAGATATATTGGCAGGTACTGCTAGGGCATGATTCTTTAGTCCTAACAGGCAAAATAAACTCGAGACCTTTGAAAAGCCTCACCAGTAGTCTTGAAGTGATTACTTGATTTTTAAGACTAGCAGTCTCTTAGGCTTTTATTTCCTTTGGTTATAACCAGAAAAAAACATCTGTTTCTGAAGAATCAATCTTTTGGCCATCAAAGCAGTCCTGTTTAACAGGATATGATCTTACCCGCAAACCATAAATAAATACTGTTGCATCCCTTAGAAAATCTGTTAAGTATTGTATTCCTAAGTGACCTAATGTTATGTCCCATAGCATAAGGGATAAAATGTTCTTGGTTGAATCACATAATCAGTGTCCTTGTGTTTCATTCCGGGTTTTTTTCTAGGTGTGAGGTCTCTGAATCCTAAATGTAACTTTTAAAATTAAGCTTTTACTTTAGGTATATTAGCTAAGAGAACAGATGCTCTCTCGCTATTTATGTAAGGTAATGTTGCAAAACTTGCTCGTTGTTTTCTGATGAAATTGCCCACCAATACAACTGTATAATGCGGCAGCAGCATCTCTCAGACTTTGTATTGTAGGTAATTCATTAATATCAGCACTCTGCAGTTACATTCGTTCCTAAAGCCTATAGCTTGTCAAATTGCATGTTTCAGATTTAAATAATTCCAGTGTTAGAAGTTGAGTGGGATGTTTTAGAGTATAATAGTTTTCATGAGAAAACTTACTTAAGTATTCCTTGTTATCCAGGTGTACCTTTAAAATAATGTTACTTCCCAGTTTAAAGCCAGTATAACAAAACTGAAATTTTGAGGTAGTTAGATATCCATTTCCTTCCTGAGTAATTGATTTTAATGATTAATAATTTAGGTTGAGGGTATGGGTTTGGTGATAAGTCCTGCTAAGAGCTAATGATAGTGGAGAATCTTTCATAAATTTCTCCTGAAACCCCAGGCTGGGTCCAGATTGTCATTCACTGTCATACAGTGATTAATTTGGTGAAAAGGGCTCATGATACCACATTTTATATATGTAATGGGGGAAAAAATCCCTTCTTGTTGATTTATAATTGAATGAAATGCCAACTGTGGTTTCTTTCCTTGCTGTGCTTATCTCATTATTTTAAAAAATTATATAAAGAAATAATGTGATTATATTCATAAGTAGAGCATTTGAGTGTGTGCTTTAATGTTAGACGCATTGATTTCTATTAAATCTATTTTGTTCCACAGACTTAATTATAATTGCTTCTATCTAAATAGTTTTGGCTTTTTCTTTTAAATAGCAGAACCAAGTACAATAATGTCTTTGGGGGCCTACTGCAAGTAATTAACCCAAAACATTTTAATCAGGAGCCCATTTAAACTTGTCACTCAGAAAATGTGATCTGAGACAACCTCTGAAGATGGGTAAAACGTCTGATTCATTCAAAATGATGTCACTGCAAGTTTAGTGAAAAGCTATAGCATCGCAGCCCAGGGTGATTTGGTGCAGTAGTAGTTGGTATGAGGTGGTTATCAGCAGGTTGATTGCCAGTTTCTTAATACCAGTATCATTTACTAATAATGTGATTTTTAAGTGACCTTAACTAGTTGTTTTTGTTGATTTTAGTGGGCTGTCAGAACTGGGCCAGAAATTAAGAGATGGTAAAAAATAAATTTAAAAAAAAAATAAAAACTAACCGGTATCTGTACTTTTCCCATATTTAAGTTGGTTTTGAATATCGGGGAATAAATTACTGCTTACAGTTCTTAAGTTAGCTACATAGACAAACCTTAAAAGAAGCTAGCTTGCGTATCAGGATTAGTTTAACCATGTTAGTGTAGCTGTCTGCCAAAGTTAACATACCTGCTTCTCAGGTGGGTGGAGTGGCATATTAAAATACTATATCTATATTGTGCCTGGTCCCCAAGATAACTTGCAGGCAAAATCCAGCCCCAAATGATTTATATACAGCTTTTTGAAGGAGGACTTAACCCCACTGTACCAATGTGTCAAATTTGTTTTTGAAATTCAGCATTCCTACCAGTAAGTTTCATAGTAGCTAGGGCCAGGAGGGACCTGAACAGATCATCTAGCCTGACCCCGTGCCAGAGGCAGGAATGAATGCTGGGTTCATGAGACCCCAGACAGATGATTGTTCAACCTCGTCTTGAATTTGCCCAAGGTAGGGGCGAGGACCACTTCCCTGGGAAGCTGGTTCCAGATTTTGGCCACCCTAACTGTAAAATGTTGCCTTCTGACCTCCAACCTAAACCTATTCTCCATCAGCTTATGACCATTGTTCCTCGTCACCCCAGGTGGTGCTGGGGAGAAAAGGGCTCTGTCTATTTGCTGTTGATCCCCCTTGATGAGCTTGTAGGCAGCCACCAGGTCCCCCTTCAGCCTCCTCTTGCTGAGGCTGAACAGGTTCAGGTCCCTCAGTCTCTCCTCATAGGGCCTGTCCTGCTGCCCTCTCACCAAGGGGGTGGCCTCCTCTGAACCCTCTCCAGGCTGGCCACAGCCCTTTTGAAGTGTGGCGCCCAGTACTGGATACAGTACTCCAACTGCAGCCTGACCAAAGTCCCATAGAGGGGGAGGATCACCTCTCTAGACCTGCTTGAGATGCACCTTTGGATGCATGACAAGGTATGGGTGGCCTTGCTAGCTGTGGTCTGGCATTGGCAGCTCATGTTCATCTTGGAGTCAATAATAGCTGTGCTTTCAAGAAGGGAACTCTCTAGCCTGTACGTGTGCTGTGGAGTCCTTCTCCCCAGGTGCAGCACCCTGCATTTGTGTACGTTGAACCCCATCCTATTCTTGTCTGCCCACTTTTGTAGTCTGTCTAAATCTAGTTGCAGCCTCTTTCTCCCTTCAAGTGTGTCCACCTCACCTCACATCTTAGTGTCATCAGCAGGCTTGGATGACGTGCTTTCCACCCCCTCATCCAAGTCTGAGTACAACTCGTCCACCATTACTCTCTGGGTGCGCCCCATCAGCCAATTTTTTTACACATCCAACTGTGCAGGCATCGATGCCGCAGTCACTTTAATTTATTGATGAGGATGGGGTGAGCGAGTGTCAAAGGTCTTAAAGTCTAGAAAGACTATGTCCACAGAGACACCATCCTCCAAGAATTTAGTTACTTGGTTGTAAAAGGCAATCAGGTTGGTCTGGCAAGACCTGCCTTTGCTGAACCCATGCTGATTGCCCCTGAGTGTGATCTCCCCTGCAGCCCCCCACAGATGTGCTCCTTGATGATCTTCTCCAAGAGCTTCCCAAGCACCGAGGCCTATAATTACTTGGGTCCTCCTTCCTCCCCTTCTTAAAAATAGGGACCACATTAGCCAATTTCCAATCCCCCGGTACCTGGCCAGATGACCATGAATGCTCATACAGCTGGGCCAAAGGCTCTGCGATGACCCCTGCCAGCTCCCTTAACACCCTTGGGTGGAGGGCATCTGGACCTGCAGATTTAAAAATGTCTAGCCCTTCCAGAAGATCCCTAACTACATCTGCACTGACTGAAGGCCTGACA
>JAGPOW010001296.1:27686521-27700045 GCA_030014935.1 Caiman crocodilus | reverse complement strand
TTCTTGCTCCCAATGTACTTGAAAAAGGACTTTTTGTTGTCCTTAATCCTGGACGCTAGCCTGAGCTCCATCTCTGCCTTGGCCTTCCTAATAGCCCTCTTACGCTCCCGGGCGGAGGAGGAGCACTCCTTCTTGGTGATAGCTTTTTCCTTTCACTGGTTGTACGCCTCCCTTTTAGTCCTCAGACATTGCTGAATGCCCTTGCTGAGTCAAGGGGGTCTCTGAGCACTCTTACCCCCCTTGCTTCTCTCAGGGACTGTTATCCTTTGGGCTTGGAGGATCACCCCTTTAAGGTATGACCATCCCTTGTGGGCTCCCATCTCTTCTACCTTCTGGGCCCTTAGTGCCTCCCCAACTAGTCTCCTAAGCTCATTGAAGTTGGCCCTTCTGAAGTCAAGGGCTTTAGCCTTGGTGTGAGCCCTAGACACCCTGCGTTGGATAATGAAATCCAGCAGGTGATGATTGCTATTGCCCAGGTAGTCAAGGACCTGCAGTCCCCTCACCAGGTCATCCCCTGTGGCCAGGACCAGGTCCAGCCATGCGTTACCCCTAGCGGGGCTGTGCGCTTCCTGGATAAGGTGAAGGTCCTGTAATACAGCCAGAAACCTACACGAGCGTTCAGACCTGGCTGACTGCTCCTCCCAGCAAATGTCTGAGTAGTTTAGGTCACCCATGACAATAACATCCCTTGACCTAACCACCTTCATAAGCTGACTGGAGAATTTCTGGTCTAACTCTTCCCCCTGGTTGGGTGGTCTGTAGTAGACACCCACTGTAAGGTCCCTTTCGCCACGCCCCCCTTGTAGTTTGAAGTCAAGGAAACAAAATCATCCCAGTCAGCCCTGTCAAAGTCATCAAGTAAGGTAGAAAAGGCACTTCAAAACTCCAACGCCCTTCTGAGCCTCAGAGCACCGATCACCACTCCTGACCTTGGATGTGTATCAGCCACGTATTCAGTTTAAGGCTTAATGGGAGCCAGCCACAAAACGATTATACATACTTTGTGTAATCATTTTGTGGCTTATTTCCTGTTTTGCTGCACCACTAATTGTATGAATGTGTGGAAAAGTTACTACTAAAGACCTGATTAACTGGTTAATCACATTGTCTGCTTACAGGCTTAAAAAACAATCTACTTTAAATTCTGTACACCCTTATGCTGAGCCCAGCACATGCCCAGAAGAGGCAGCGCATTTGTTGGGCCCGGGTCACCCAACATCTGTATAGACTGGGCAGTTTAGCAGGGCTTTGGTGCTTTTATTTAATAGCTGATTGAATCAGCTTTAGACGGAAGCACCAAAAAGCCCTGCTGAAGTGTCCCATCTATACAGACATTGCAGAGCCGGGTAGAATGAATGCACTGCTTCTTTCAATAAAGCATGTTTTGGGTTTTTTTTCCCTCCACTCGCATGCTCTAGGTTATCTTGGGAGTAAACAGAGCAGATGTTCACCCATTGTGGTGGGGGGCCACCCAGGCTGCCTGCAGTGGCCAGGGCTAGCAGGTTAGTACCTGCCTAACCTAGACTCTAGACCTGCCTTCCTGCAGGCTGCTGGAGAATGTCAAGCCCAGCCGAGCCGGGCCACTCATGACTGGCCAACATGGCCCCTGTCCCCAGCCCTTCCCCCTCCTCCATCTGTGGCTATCTGTTGATGGGAGGTGGGGAGTGGACCTCTGCTCTTCCCTGCTGCCTGGCCCAGGTGACCATCACAGGCAGGAAGCAGGCCTGAGGACCACACCAGCTGTAAGCTGGGCTGGGCAGGTGCAGAGGGAACAAGGAAAGGCTCCCGCCACACAGGCTCCCACTCAGCTGTGTTGGTTGAAGACTAGAGGTCTCAGCCTCACCTGCAGCCATTGCAAGCACTTCTTGCCCCTGCTAGAGAACAGGGAGCCTCACCCTGCTGCAGCCCCCTCCCATCTGCCTCCCTGCCTTCTCCCCCACCCCACACTCTGTCCTTGGCAGGCTCCTCTGTGCCCCTCCCACTGCACCGAGGAGCTGGGTTGGGTAGCCCAGGAGCCATCTTCAGGAAGAAGCCCGTGCTCCATCTGCTTGTGGGCTGATGCTGTAGCTCCCATTGCTGCTGCCCTTCACATCATTTGCCAACAACCCAGAACCTTGTACTCATGGTGACAGGTTGGGACCAGCAGCAGCAGCCCAGCATAGCTCAGCTACCCAGCCAAGGGCTCCCTCCATGTCCTGTTTGCTTTTGCTGCTGCTCTGATGCATCATGGGAAATTCTAATACTATAAAAGCCTAAGTCTGTCTGTCTATAATGCTTTATTCGCACTCTGATTGGCTGATGGAGACAGCCAATCAGAGTGCTCCAAGCATGGGGGCATGCCACCATGGTTCTGAAGCCACGCTGAGGACCCGGCTGAGGGTGACGCCCCACCCCACACCTTGCAAGCAGCGCCGAGGACCGGACTCCCCGTGAGAGACAGAGCAGTGGCAGCATGGGGTGTTAGGTGGTGGCGGTCCATCCCAGCCCCCTCCCCTGTCATTCTTGACAGGCAGTTGGTTAGTGAATAACTAATTCCCTTCACTCGGTGATAAGGAGAGGAACAGGCACCAGTGGTGGCAGTAGGATTAGATCCAGCCTGCCCAGCCCAGCCCAAGCACGTCAGCTGAGCAGTGCGCTGCCGTCTCCTGCTGCTGCTGTTTGGCTTGTGCGCCGTGTAACGAGTCTCACTTGGAGAGAGACACTCACATACATCCCAGGCGCTGTACACAGGGTGCAGCTGGGGTGCTGAGGTGCACAGTGCCCTGCGAAGGGGGGTTAATGGGACAGCAACCTAACTTGAGTCATTAGGAGATCTAATGCAGAAGTTCAATAGGCCTGTCCAACCTAAATGCCGTAAGTCCAACACTACATCCATTCAGGTCTATCTGAGAACAGGTCCTGCCATTTTTAAGCCAATCTGTATGCACTGTTCTTCCATATTGTTACAGATTTAGACTGGTTTTTGGTAACTTAAACCAGTTTGCATGTAATGTCTGTACCTGGCCTTTAAGTGAAACATCTGGCAGAGCTCTGAGTAGCAGCACCTAGGGAGAAGAGCCTGCTTGTTGTTCAGCTCTGAAGTTGCATGCAATTTTTACTTTCTCTTTTGCTCATAACTGCCAGAAACTGTTCTGACTGCATTTTGTGCGTGTAATGCTCACTACAATTTCCAGCAGCAGGTTTTTGGAAAGAAGTGCATGTTTTATGCGAGAAAAATAGTAATTACATTTCGTTCTCATCAGATATTGTCATCCATTTTACTTTTGATGTTATTAAGTTTGCATTGCTTTGCATTATAAAGGAGGCTTTTAAAGGGAAAAAAATCTCTGGGTTCTTGTAAATATTGAAAAAGAAGATGAAGTAGAATTGCTTCGGTCTATCTGGAGCATTTTTAGGCTCTAGAAACAATGGTATTTACAAGCCCAGTTATCATACTGGGAAGCAACTTGTAACTCAGAAAATAAATATTTGAGCTACAGCGATGCCCGTAGACATGGCAAGGACACTACTTTGATGTGCTGTAATTACAGTGTGTTAAAGCAGACTTGATTAATTGAGTGTGCTAGAGTGTGCTTATTAGCATGCTCCAGCATCTTCTGTATCTGATGTATTCACTGTCCCTGCACTTCAGAGTGGTGGCAGGAACAGTTTAACTAAAGCTCTTCAAATGAGCTGTCTCCCCGCTGCCATTTTGAAGTTCAGAAAGCTGAATACACAAGACATTGCGGGCGCTTTAATTAAAGCGCCTCTTAAGGCTGCTGTAATTAAAGCGCCTCCCGCCTCCCTTGTTTAGCCTTGCATGTGGGTGGGCCAGGAAACACGGTGAGCTGTGTTAGTTCTGTCATGTACATCATGCATCCATTAAAGCAACAGTCTTTTTACTTAGAAAATTTGTGTTAACTCTCTAACTTTGGCAAAAGCAATATTAACCTTCTCCTAGCACTCCATGTCTTCCATCGTACCTATAGGCTGGGGGGCAACCTTCTCAGCACCACTGAGGCAGAAAGAGATCCTGGAGTCACTGTTGACTCTAGGATGAACATGAGTCGTCAACGTGATGAAGTAGTTGGCAGAGCCAGTTGCATCTGTTGTGCATCTGTAGGTGCTTCACAAGCAGGTCCAGGGAGATGATCCTCTCTCTCTACGTGGCACTGGTCAGGCCGCAGCTAGAGTACTGTGTCCAGTTCTGGATGCTGCAGTTCAAGTGGGATGTGGACAACCTGGAGAGGGTCCAAAGAAGAGCCACTCATCTGATTGGAGGCCCGCAGGGACGGCCCTATGAGGAAAGGCTAAGGGACCTTAACTTCTTCAGCCTTTCCAAGAGAAGGTTGAGAGAGGACCTTGTGGCAGTGTACAAATTCATAAGGGGGGAGCAACAAGAAGTAGGCGATGATCTGTTTACCAGGGCACCCCCTGGAATAACAAGGAACAATGGCCATAAGCTATGGGAGAGTAGGTGTAGACTGGACATGGGGAAAAAGTTCTTCATGGTCAGGGTTTCCAGAATCTGGACTGAGCTTCCAAGGGAGGTGGTGCTCGCCCCATCTTTTGGAGTCTTCAAGAGGAGTCTAGACAGGCACCTGGCTGGGATCGCTTGATCCCAGGTTTGGTGACCCTTTTCTTGCCTGCCAGGGGCAGGGGGTTAGACTAGATGGCCCACTGAGGTCCCTTCCAACCCTGGAATCTGTGACTGTCAGGTTGACCACGTTTGCATCCGCTGAAAACAAGCTGTGCTTATGGATAGCCTCTTGATAACTTGCAGTCACAGAGATGTTTCTGTTAAATTATTGATCTACCTGTTTCTCAAGTGCTCCTCAGACTGTGTTCTAGCTGTTGGGTCTGCTGTATGCAACAAACATCAATATTGGACCATTTCTGACAGGAATACTTTAAATTTTGTTATACCAGTCCCAGTTTTCTTCACAGTTTTTTTCATGGAGAGGTGAGTATGGAAGCTATTCTTGTGAATTCAGCTACGGGTTATTTTATCCCATCACTTATGAGAAACTTCACAGCAAAGTAGGATTTAGGCATCTTGCATAGCTTTGTCCTTAAACATTTCAAGTACTCTGAGGTTTTCTTGGTTGGTTGGTTGCTTTTAGAAGAGAAATAATAGAGAGAAGTACAAGTGTTATAATTTGGAAAGCTTTTTCACTTAAAGTACATTTTCATACAGAATTTCATTTACTTTCTTTAAAGGTTTTGTTTAACTGTATCCTTTTCTATAGTTGTATAAAGTGGTATCATGTTCTGAATTGACTATCTTGATACAAGAGAATTTCCACCCAGAAATTATACTGCTTAAATACTTTTTTCACTTATAATTAGTTACAGTCTGATTGAGCTAACAGTAGTGAACCAGAAATGTGTTCGAGTATCAGGCAAAGGAAGTCCTCATGGAAGCATGAAAATTAGTTTATATCTGCAGTCCAGGAAGCAAGGAATATTAATTAGTAACTATGAGGTGGTAACTTCACTTTCCTCCCCTGGTTGTTGGGAGACATAATTCCGCTCAATACATGTGAGCCTTTCTGGTGGGAACAAGTTGCAAATATATGTAGAATTCCTTTAAAAAAAAAAGTGTAGTCATAATGGGTAATATTTTCTAAATCGCCTTAGTACCTCATGTGTTTATAAAAATTAAGCCAAGGCTGGTTCAGTTATGAGAAGATTTGGGGTGGTTATAGTTTAAAACAGTTCCAAGGAAGCTGAATCTTTGTCAGATCATCGGGCCTTGTGTTTTAACTCAAGTACCCCCAAAAGTTTGTATGTACATAGGCAATGGCTTTGGTTAAATGGAATTAGAGTATTTATGGACGCTAGTCAGTTGGATCTAGCTGGAAGCCCAGACATTCAGTTGCCATGCATTAATCAGCTTTGCCCGTAAATTAGGCACTAGTGCTGAGAGAGATGCTTTAGAAAAACAGCTTGCTGCAAAATGTATTTTCAGGTCAATCGAAATTATTTGCAAATTTGTTCTGAATTTAGCTAGTACTGAAAATGACAAAGAAATAGTTTCGTCTAAATGTCTCATCTTAGTATTAAAATGTGAATGGTCTTAAAAAAGGTTTTTATACTTAGTTTTATAAAATAGCCCAGGTATTTCATTTCAATTTGACCAACCCTGGAATGTTTTGTTTTTCTATTTTGGTTTTTCCCTTCTGCCAACAAAATGAAAAATGAAGTTGTTCTCAGTGCTTCATGAGGCCTGCAGTTTGAAGCAGAGTTTGACTGTCCCAACCTTGAAATACTCTCGACTCTGTGAAATCTTGGAATTTAAAAAGAAAATACATAAGCTGACAAAGTATACATTTCTGTTGCTTACATAAGTATATAGGTTGTGTAGCAGTTGCTTTTAAGTTTTAAGAGAGAGATAATTATTTTTGTGCCACAGATCCATAGTCAGCAGCTATTCCACCTCCCACTAGAATTAGGGGGAGCCACAACTATTTTCCGCAAAATCTACAATAGCTGAAATGATAACGTACTAGAGAAATCTAACTCATGTCAGTGGTCATAGAAAGTTTAAAATAAAGAAGAAAGTGCCCATGTTGAAATAAGTATCATAATGAATCACAAACCTGACAGCACCATGATATGTTATAAACTTTGGTTTCAAATCATGCTAAATTCTAGGTTGATTGTTGCAAAGGCTGTGACTCTTCAGATAAGGCAGTGTGCTGTTTCAATGTCATTTCCTCCGGGGAAATTAATATCTCCTTTTCTGGTTTCTGTCTTATTTCCTCCTGTTTTGTGCTCACTTTCCAGATTGCAGAATTTGGAGCTTGGCTTGGAATAGATGCTTCTAAAATGGGAAAGAACAGGATGAGAGTCCTTTTAAAAGAAAACATGGCTTGGTTTATTTTTCTAAGGACCAGCTGTTATAAGTTCAGCATGAGTGGACAGTGGTCTTAGATAAATATGGACCCCAAGAAAATCAAGGGCTCTCTCTGTCTCGCACCCACGTGTGCAATATAGGTACTACAATTTTTGTGCAGTTATTTTATGCCATATGTTTTTCTCCTCCTTAGAGTAGAGAAGATAACAACTGAAAATACACCACCTCGAGAAGTGAATAATATCTCAAACCACCGGGTCTTAATAAAACCAGAAGCACAGAATAATCAGAAAAATAAAGAAGTAAGCAAAGCTGAAGAGAAGAAGGCTTTGGAAGCTGAAAAATACGGGTTCCAGAAAGTTGGACAAGACAAACCCTTGACTAAAATTAATAGTGTAAAGCTAAATTATTTGGGATCAGAATACAGGACCTTACCAACAAGCACAGTTCAGGCTGCACATTTCAAGCCAGTTCATTTAAATGGGTCTGAAAATAAAGCTGTCAATGTTATCCTGGCAGACGCTGGAGATGGAGGCCAGCACAATACAGCTCAGTCACATATGGAGTCTGAACGAGTCATGCAGAGAACTAACTCAATGCTGCAGTTGGAACAGTGGATTAAAATGCAGAGAGGAAAAGGGCAAGAAGAAGAAACAAGAGGGTAAGAGTCTGAGATTATATTTGAAACTAGACTTTCTACTAAGTATGTGTAGTGGTGATCTTCATTAGAGATGAGAGTTGTGCGGTTAACTCAGCTGCATGAACATATATGGTTGTGCATTTGGCTTTTCAATGCTGTCTTGCCTGATTGCATGCACTGGTTACCTAGATATGCAACTGAAGCGAATCTGTGAGAAGATGGTATTTAGCCTGGTAACAACTGCATTTGAACAAGAAATGCCAAGACAATTTTAGACTCAACTCTTAGAGTTGGGAAGGGATATAAGAAACGCATTAATTTTTTTTATAGAATTTGTAGATTCTCCTGAACTTTTATATTGTGTGCCTTAAAAGATGTATTACTGCATTAAAACAAAGGGAAAGCAATGATACGGACCTAAATGTTGTCCAAATTAAGGGAAATAAAGTGTAAACACCCAGCATAATTAGATTGATCAAATGTTAATTCAATCTTAGACTTAACTGTGCACTCATAAAATGAGAGACACAAAAAAGCAAGAGAAGTCCAAAAAATAATAATAAAAGTATATCAAGCATCAAAAGTTAATTGCTCCTGTTAAAGATTAGTTTGAAGTTTGTGCGTCTCTAAGAAGAAGACTTGCATACCAGCGTGTCTTGTGATCGTGGCATGAACATGGTGAGTAGGTAAGACCCATGAAGTGCGTGGGTATAGTTGAGACCCATGAAGTGCATGGGTGTTTGGAGTTGTGACCTGCTTTTTCCTCTTCCCCTTTCCTTTTTCCCCTTCTCTGCTCCTTTCCCAGTAGTGGGATTGTAATATCAGAAGCAAATCCATCCCTCTCCCCTCTTACCTCCTCACCTTCTCCTTTGCCTGTCTTGTCTCTGCTCTTCTCCCTCAGCTGCTGTCACCTTACGAACAGTTCATTGGTGAGTAGTGGGATTGTGTAGCATCAGAGGTAAGTGGATGATGCAGTGAAGGGAGAGGGGACCACAGACAAGTTAAGTCCATCATATGTAGAACTAGAAGAAAATCATCTTTAATGTTAAATATCCCTCTGTTCCCTGAGAGAGCTGGTCAGAAACTCCTCTCCAGGTGTATTTAGCTTCTTGCTTATAACACAGGCTTTGAACAGTTGCATGGTTCTCATTACAGTTCAAAAAGAGGGTTTATGGTGAATAATAAAAAAAAGTGTGATTGCTCAATTTTCCTTATAAAGCCTGTTGTTTGTGAAATTGTCCAAGAACAGTGTTTCATGCGTTTGTTTTACGAACAGGGTTTTTTGTGGTAACAATTTTATAAAACCTTTTACTTCAGAAAGAATTCTGGGCTATTTTAATCTATGGTAGCAAAATAAGATTACATCATTTGGAGTTGGTCATGCAGAGTCACCTAAATTGATCTTCAGTTTTATTTTCTAAATACAACTATCTAAATAAATGTCTAAGGCTTCCAAGATTTTAATGAATTACAGTGCTTATCTATAAAGCTTTAAAGTGCCTCTGTGACTGGTTGGCACGATAAAATTTTGTGCCAATAGCAGTTGTTCTTCATGACAGAAATAAAAAGGCTTCCAGGATGTCTGGCAGGCAACTGGATCACCCTAAATGCATAAGATCTTAATATTCAGTATACAGACTTTCTTTAAAAATTAGTTGCACTCAAATATTCCAATTAAATTTAAACTATTGTGATTAATGGCACAGCAAGTGGAAGTGTTTGAAATTGATAGACTTCAACTTCACCTAGGTTAGGGAATGCAGACACGAGAGGAGGCAATTGGACCTAAATAATCTGCTTTCCTGCAATGTTAGGACATGTTCTTGTGAACTTATAAAGATTTACTCTAGGTTCATTTATGCTTGTCAAAAGTTGTTGAACAAACTAGTTCCTCCTCCCCTCTCTACTCCCATCAAATATAATTGGTAACTGCTCGGTCTCTATGGGCTCAAGCAGTCTTTCTGGCTGCGCTCGTGTTGGCAGTCTGATCAAGTGTAAATTAAAATTTGTACTACAGAGTGACTCTCTCGCTCTGACATTTATCACATTATGTATGCTTGGGTAATGCAAGCTTGATACGGTTGTGTGATGTAATTAGTCTTAAAATTAGAATTCAAAACTTGTGTAACTTGCAGACAGACAGTGAAACCTGAATAGCCGTGTTGTTTCCAATTGTGAAGAAGCATAAAACCTCGAGAGTTTTCTCCCTTCTGGATTCTTATCGCTTCTCCATTATTATGCTGGCTGTATTCCAGAACAAACCGATCCCATTGTAGAAGCTGCGTAGTGGAAAACATTATTAACTGGCAGCATCAGAATCCCTTTGACCATACAGAGCATTTGTTATTTAAATATGGGTGAAATTAGTAGCACGAGCAACTGTCCTGAGAAATGAGACTTTAAAGCCGACCAGAAAAGTGGAAGAAAGAGAGCTTGTGATTTTTTTTTTTTCTTTTTCTGTTCTGGCATGCAATAAGATGGTCTAGAGTGTTTGTTTGTTTTCCCGAACGATTTTTTGTTTTTAATGGATTTTAGTGGATTTTTAATGGTTTATTTACACTGGAAGTTCAGGTGTTGTCTAGGCAGGGGGGAGATTCTGATCTCGGAGCTAGTGACATGGTGGCGTCGCAGAAGAATGCAATTTGAGATATCGAGGGTTGAAGGACTCAATAGTCAACGTTTAAAGCTGAGTTTTGTTGGATGGGAATTTAGGATTCTGGAAAAGTAGGGCTAGAAGGAAGGTAGACCTCAGGAGGTCATCTAATCCAGTCCTGTGCTCAAAACAGGATCAACTCTATCTAAATTTGTTTTTAATAACCATGTTTAGTTGACTGTTTATGGCTTTGGAGAAATACGCCTTTTGTTTAGAGATTCAGCATCCTCTGGCTTAGGATAAAGTTGCTTTCAATACCTATCCTTGCATACCCTAGCTAGCCACCCAGTTTTTCGGCTAAAAAGAGAAAATCAAACTAGACTCATAACGCTTCAGAAGTTTGTTTGTTTTTAAAGAAAGTTTTACACATAATAAATAGTCAAAAGGCACATACCTACTTTGTAAAAAAAGGATCTTTATGACACAAGGTTCTTTGTAAGTAAAATATAGGATTATAGGACTTTTTAGGTTTGTGCAACATTTGATTGTAGCAATAATAGTTGAGAGTTGCTTATCATGATAGCATGCAATTGAAAAATTACTGAAGGAATATTGTTTAAAGAGTAGACTTTGATCTACCTTTGTAGTTCAAGATTGGCCAAGAAAAAACCTCTTAAGCTCTGTATCATCCATCCATCCATCCGTTTTACTATGTGGCATTTATATGCAAGAAACTGTATGTTCCACAGGTCATGTATTTAAAAGTTTGGGGGAAAAAAAGTTTCCCAAGATCAAGCACATACATAATAAAGGAAGACTGTTAATTAGCGATTCCACAGATTTTGCTTTTTCCTCCCTTCCTTAGAAACGTTTGTTTCTCTTACTTTTAGCTTCATGAGACCCACACAAACAAGGGAAACTATACAAGGTTTAGCAAAATTTGCTGTTCACGTTTTGTTAAATGTACATGCCATTTTTTTCTGATCTTTTTGTAGACTACTTTGGGTACTACAAGAGAATGGCTCAGTTAAGGGTTTCTCTTTCAATGATGAAAAATATGCTTGCACAGTGCATGCATTCACTGGTTGTCAGAGTGCACTTGAGTTTTTTTCTGAATATAATTCTGACTAGAAAACTGGTCCCTTATAAAGCCCTGAATTCCTTCTCTTTTTTTTCTTTTTCTTTTCAAGATCTCTTAACTGATATTTTCTTCTTTACACTCGCACACAGGACAGTTTCTAGTCTAAGAATGAGAAACTTGTTTCCTAAGGCAGCCATCAGTTATCTATTTAAGGATGGAGGACAATTTTTAATGCTTACTCTTTCTTATCTGCAGATACTTGCACCTCACAGAACTGAATCTGCGTAGAGAATAGCAGACCGCTCACCCACAATAACAAAATTAATATCTGGATCAGAATAGATCTTGAACTATCCAAAATCAAATGAATGGAAGCTTATCCAAAAAAAAACCCCAACAACAAAAAAACTCCCTACCCTTGTAGTTTTCCTGAATGTGAAAAAATGGTGGGTCATTCGTATTGTGTGCTGTAGAGAGGTTTTGCCCAACAGCAGATTGAACAAATATTGATTTGACTTAATTGGCTTACATCAAAGCTCTGCACTGTACTTTAGGGCTTTGGTAAGAAAGTTGGGCATGCAGGAATTGTCAGAGACCTGCCAGCCTTACTTTGATTTTAGGGCTTCATTTAATATCTTCATAGTGCTAATAATTTGTAAATAAGGGTTGGTGGACTTAAATCTTCCGAAGTTTGAGAGCGTAGGCAAAAGTGTTTCATGAAGATGTTTATAATTTAATTTTTTACATGTACAAAACTTCAAGTAGCTTCCCCACCCCCCCAGTAATATGCCTCTAGGCCTTGAACTCCTTTTTTTTTTGTTTTTTTAATTTCAAACTCTAGAAAAAGTACACATTACAAATAGTAAAAACTTTAACTTAGAAAGTCGGGGGGAGAAAAGGTATGTGCATTGAAATGCAAGCCCCTCCCTCAAGAAAACCAAAACCCGACAAGGCTTACAAGGTACCTTTACACGTGCCCCAGGGTGTGGAAGGGAGCTCTTTAATTAAAGCAGCTCTCGTATTAAAGTGCCTGTAGTATCTCATGTCTTCAGCATCCTGTACTACAAAATGGTGGCAAGAGCACTTTAACTAAAGCTCACCTAACAAGCTTTAGTTAAAACACCCTCACCCCCATTTTGAAGTGCAGCATCACTGAATACATGAGCTCTCAATTAATGGAGTCTGCTGTGATGCACTGTAATCACAGCGTGTTGCAGCAGCATCCCCACGTGTCCGCGGGCATTCACTGCATAGGCAGTTCAAAGGAAGCTTGTGTCGGAACAAGGGTGTGGAATCTGCTCCCATTTCCGCTCAACTTTGGGCCAAGCAGGTTGTCTTCCTGTGTGTGCTTAATTTACCAGCCTACCAAATCATGAATATTACTTGTAACCTCCCTGAGAAGTAGTGAAGATTAATTCATTGGAACAGGGGTGGCCACCCTGCAGCATAAGTGCCAGAAGTGACATTGGCAGCGCCAGCGTCGCATGCAGCAGGTTGTGGAGGGGGCAGGCAGCAGGTTGGTCAGGAAGCAGAAGGGGCAGCAGTCTGAGCAGGGAGCGCAGCGCAGGAAGCAAGGGAGGGCAAGAGATTAGGCAGGGGAGGAGTGTCGGAGCAGCACTTGGAGGCTGTGGGACTAATCGGTTGCATCCTTGCCAAGGAGGTTGGCCCCTCACTGCATTAGGGTTTGCAATACACTTGATGGCAACTTCCATTTGAAAAGCAGTCTAGGCAATTGCAAATATTTAGTTAATTCAACTCAGCTTCTCTATTTTTTGTACCAGTTATAGGTGAATAGTTGTTAGAAACAAATTGACTTTGTTAGCACTTACTTCGCTATCTGACTAACTAGAGCTCTTAATGCTGGTTTATTGGTTCTTTAGTTCTAAAACACTGATTGATTTATTTTTTTTTTCAGTTCCAGGATCATAGTTGGTTCAGATAGTTAAATCGGTTTGGTCATAAAATGTGGTGCCTTTCAGCTTCAGACTGTCAGTTTGAATTGTGGGTGTGACTGGAAGTTACTGATATCTGTTCTCGTGTCCTGTAAGAAGAGTTAAGTTTCATTTCATTTCTTCCACGCTGGACAAGTACCAATCCCACCACTACAAATGGCCTTCAGTAGTAGATTTCACAGTGTTCTTGGAGCAATCATTACACAGACCAAGACATCTGGCTTAGCTTCTTGCATGGCTGGAAACAGTCGTCCCCCCCCCCCCCACACACACACACACAAACACAGTTAATGAATGTGATGATTTTTATGGACTATTTTTCCCTGATGCTGCTTATTCTGTTTCCCAAGCTCTATGAGTCTGGGGACTCAGTTTTCAAGACTGTTCATCTGGCATTAAAAGAGGTAACTGCTGCACTGT
>JAGPOW010001296.1:27661991-27684068 GCA_030014935.1 Caiman crocodilus | reverse complement strand
ATTCTAGCTTCAGGCTGGTCTTTGGAAATTATGGTAAGACCTAGGCCTTCACAGAGCTGAAGCTAAAATTTTCTCGTCTTCAGTTACCAGTAAGACTGGCTCTTTGTTTCTGTGTTCTCTCCTTTGTTCCTGCTAAGTTATTTGGTAAGATCACTTGCACCAGGCTCCAGCAGCAGACCCTCTGTAAGACTGGTAGTTATCCCTTGCCAGCTCAGCAAGCTAAACTTGAATTTTAAACCTGAATCCCCAGTGAATTTCTGTTAGCCTCAGTGACCACGTCCAGACAAGTGAGCACATGCCTGTTGTGGCATCTCAAAGCAGTTTAAGATGCCGCAAGATACCTTGGAAGATTGAGTTGCACTGAATGGTTTGTAATTCAGCAGGAGGTTCTGTTAACCAGTGCTGTCATTCTGGCACCTGTCCTGCAAATGAAGTTGAATTGGGAAAAATTGTATTTAAGAAACTCATATTTAACCTTTAGTGCAAAAGGCTTTGGCAGACAACCATGGATTATAATATGCAGTTTTGTTTTTCATAGCATGTGTTCGTGCCTGACAGAAGGTCAATGCCAGCAGGTCTGAGCTTGCAGCCTATTACTCCCCAGAGTCTTCAAGGCAAAACGGTGAGTGGCATTTTTATGAGGTACATCAGGTTTTATATCGTCTATAAATGAAAATATGCAACACTATTGTTTTTACCCCACTGTTTGGGGAGCAACGGTTACATGCAGGCTTTGTTTTAAATAGAGATTTCCACCCTGAAGAAAGTGATTCTGTTTGGTTACTTGGAGGATTTGCAAGGATTCTCCGTCGTTTTTATCTTAGATTTTCTTGAGTTCTTTTCTGAAACATTACAATTACCTTCTTTTAAAAAATTCTGTTAGCAAGAAGTTTTCTGTTTTAGACTTCTCCAGCATGGCATTGTGAGAAAGAACTCTTTCTTTCTGAATACTGTCTAGTCAGAAAAAAATATTTTCTTATTTGCCCATACTGAGCATTTGTCTTAGTAATAGGATGATGTATTTCCTTTGATCAGAATTTTTTCGTGAATATTGATTAATGAACCTGTGCGTGAGTTCAAATGTAACTCAGTCCTCCCTCGACCCTTACTCCTCGAAAAAGTCTGATGTTGACTTAAAATTCAGGCAATGCTTAATCTGCCAGTTTTAAAGGGTTTTGAATTCTCCATGCCTACCCAAAGTTTGTGACAGATTTAAGTTGGAAATTGAACCTTAAATCCATATATGACCCAGCAAATCTGATCCCTGACTCTTGTATCCATCCTCACCAATCCACAGCAAACTGTCTTAGCTGCTCCTTACTTCCCTTTTTAGCTGCCTCCTATCTCTACCATGTAGGAAGAGAAGTTTCTTGGGCTCCCTATCTCTTCACTTAGCCCTGCACTGTGGGGCTGGACTGAAGCTGCTGAATTGGATAGGAAGAGAAGGGTACTCAGTATAGCAGCAACAGCACCTGATGGGGAAAACTCCTAAGATGCTTGCGTGTTGCAACAAAAGCCCCCAGAACTGGCTTGAAATCACAACACTCAGAGTAATATCGGGAGTTTTTTGCAGTGGCATGAATCTCAAGCTGAGTTTGAAATCTGAGACTTGCAACTAGCATTTGTATTAGTATGCTATAAAAATAATTTAGCTTTAAATGTACAATTTGTTTTCCAAATTATGAGTAGATCTATGTAAAACACCCATATGCAAATGCTTTCAACCCTGCAAGTATTTCAATTGGATTCTTGCATATCAATACAAAGATATTACTGAAATTTCTGTTTTTCTATGAATGTCATGCAGACAAAGCAGTTCCATTTCAGATTAAATTCATTTTTTATCCAGCAGTTAGTCTGCTTTTGCTGGGATCAAATTTGAAAGTATGTTGTAGTATGAAAGTATGTGGCCTAAGTGCTTTTTACATTCTTGATGTAAGAATTACTCCAGCTATTGATCCTAGAGCAAGTACAGTGCCAATACAAAAATAAGCTGTTTTATAACTTGACTTTCATATTGTTTTTCAGTGAAAGATAAAGGTTTTTGATACCAGTAGTTATGTTACAATTCCTTGCACCCTCTAGTGGACATCTTCTAGCTAAATAATTCTACAGTTTCTTTTTTAATTCTTACTGTTTTGCGCCTTTTGAACGAAAATGCACAGACTTTGCAGAAAATGTGGATTGCTGTTCTTTTTTTTTTTAGCTGACTTGCACAACTGCCAAAAAAGCTGATCACTCTTGTTCCTAATTTTTGTTCTAAAATGTTCTGTTTAGAATTATCCGGGAGACTGCAACTGCTCATTGTTTTCATTTGTTGAGAGGTCTTATAACTTGTAGGTGATTTATAAAAGTATACCAAGCGTTTTGTAGATTTGCTGCTTGTAAACCCTTGGGGAGGATGGCAAAAGAAACTCTTTTGTGCTTGCGATGTCCTGTTACGCACATGTGCTTGCAGTTTGATTATTCTTAGAACTGAATAATATGGCTTGGAAGTATGTCTTGGAAAAAGGTTGTTGTATTAACCGGGCACATTTTAAACAGCTAAAAGGGAAAGTGAGGTCTGCTGGCCTTGACTGTTCTTTTTTATGAATAGTAAACTTCCCTTTTGCTTTGTTTTTATTTTCTCTTTTCCCCATTTCCAAATAAATGCTGTGGTACAGATGATGATTTCTGGTGGGTTGGCATTTCTTCTTCACCTAAAGCTATGCGACTGTATAATGTGCTTAACATTTGTAGGCTCAGTCGTCGTAGGGACTACATAGATCATTTTTCCTGCAAACTGCTAACCTTCATTTTGTCCGCTATAGGAAATGCAGCCGGGACTATTTCAGGTTCAAGGGCTATGAGTTATTAAAAACTACATCTTGATCTTATGTCCTAAATACTCGTTGGGTCCTTTTAAACATAGTATAACTTTTGGCATATTATTGTAAACAATTATGAATTATGAGAAAATGCCAAGAACCCATAGTTGGACTACCTGTTGTTTAGGACGCCAATTAACCTATTTTCCACTCTTTGGCTTCTCACACTGCACTCCTTCAGCCAGAGGAGCTCACACTGCTGCTAATAAAGCTGAGACGGCAGCAAGCTGAACTGAGTAGTATCCGGGAACACACACTAGCACAGCTCATGCAGCTAAAACTTGAGGCCAGCAGCCCAAAGGTCAGCTATGAAATGGTGTGTGTCATGTACCATCCTCACTAACTTTGAGCCATTCATAGTCAAAGTGTGCATTGCTCCATTAGTGCAAAGTTCTCTGATTAGCTGTGGATGTAGCATAGAATGCCATCGTTTCCTTGCATACATGATGTTCTGCTATTAACCCTTTGAACACAACGCTTATGACTGGTTTACTTAGTCAAAATGTAGGTAGGAACACTTCTAAATATATCGCTTCTGCAGTATCTGGAAGAAAATTATAAGCGATGCAAATTGATGAGGTAAAATATTATCCTCAAAGTGGTAGTTAACAGATGCCATAAACAAGTGTATTGAGATAGGACCATAATATGAATTTGTTTTCTTAATATTCCTTCAGGCCAGATGCAACTTTTCTATCGTTCTGCAAGGGCAGATGATCCTTAAAGCATGTAATCTTATCAAAGGGTTTATAGTTGTCTATGTAGTCATATATTGAATTTCCACATGGGCATACTGATTTCTTACATGTGTTCTGTTAAGCAAACAGCTAAATAATTCAATCAAGTAAATTGCACAATAGTTTCATTAAACAAAATATACCTACTTCTTGTATCTCTGCTTCTCTGTCTGATGTACTTGGCTTTTTTGAAATTGTACTGTAGCAGTTCATAGTTAAATCGCAGCCAGTTTTCATAAACAGTTCTTACTTGGGTGTAAAACATGTTAAAAGTTTACCCTCGCATATATAAAATCTTAGTATTACAGCTTCTAATTAAACTGAAAGATGAGGAGCTGTTTTCATAGCTTTTCAACTGACTTTTTCATGCATTCTGTACCTTCTGTCCCTTTCCTTTTTCTTCTGTTCTGCTGCCTGCTAGAATGAGATTCTTTCACATCATCTTCAAAGGAATGCTATATATTTGGATCATCAGGTGGGATTTGAAGCTTTTTTTGGATATTTACATCCTTTAATGCAACTTGCTTGTTACTGCCAAACTAGACATATTTGGGGGAGATGCTTAAATATTTTCTGTTAATTGGAGATGTGTTTTTATGGTGTTATGCAACTTTCTTTACAAACCCTCTTAAATTTTAGTGCATGTTTAGCTTGTAATGAAATTTTAAAATAGAATCAAACACTAGATATTTGCAAGGCTGCTATTTTGCTGCTGCTCTTTGCTTTCCTCTAATGTAATTAGCTTGAAATAGTCTCAGCTTTACCATAATAACCAAACGTACAATGTTTTCAAACTAATAAGCATAACACACAAAATGTATACAGTGCTACTATTGATTGTTTCAGTTTGCTTAGAACAAACAAAAAAATCAAACGTGTTTCTTTAAGACTTGAATTTAAAACATTTTTCAAGCTTCGTTAATATAATGGGTGTGTTTAAACAGAGGATACCTTACTTCACCGATTTTCCATTTCTCCCTTTTGCTAAACCTTTTGTTCAAGATTTATGAAGAAGTAAAATCTTATTCATACATAACTCCTGCTGATTTCCAAAGTGAGGGCATAAACTTTTTTGAACAATATAATCTGTTGCTCTGAGAATAGTTCTGATGTCACACGCAGTTTTTGGCTTCACTGCACGATTAAATGGGAGCTGGAGATAAGCACTGTATGAGAGCTCTTTAATCATGGAAGTGAAATCTTTTGACATTAGAAACGGAAAATCATAAGTACTTGAAAGGAAATGCAGGCTAAGAGATGTCAGCCTTTGAGTTTGACATGAAAAACTCTAAACTTTTTCCAAACACCGTTGTCTCCCGAATTTTGTATTTGGAAGCAGTTAAGTACAAATTTTGGATCTTGGTTTCCCATTCTGTCACAATACTAATTATATTTCAGTACTTAAAAACAAAAGAAACTTCTTGGCTCGATCTTTTTTTTTTTTTTTTCACTGCTTTCCACCCTGTGTATTCATTTGCACTCGCTTTACGCTGGCATCAGTGCCTGTATAAGGTGCAAAGCAGCGAACAAGAAGGTCATCTCCTTCCTCGGTGTTAAGCCAAAGTATTTCATTCAACTCAAACATTTTCAGCTTTAACATTGTTAATGCCTATATCAGATGTTAAACCACTGATCATGTTCCCTATTACTAATTGGTCACAAAGTTTGATTTGTTAGTACCTTACAATAGATTGCTTTAAATGGAAGAAAGTGATTTATAATTTGAGTCACCATTTGCTTGCATTACTTAAAAAAAATATTCAAATGAATTGCATTTCTTGTGGAATTTTAATCAAAGTCAGTGGCTTGCAAAAGTATTTCTTTATTTCTGTGTTTGTTGGGTTTTGTTATAAGGTAAATACCATCAATGAATTTAATATCCTGTACCATAAATATAAAAAAAAAAAAAAATAGATGAAGCCTCAACCATAGATACAGGAAAGATCTGACCCTCATTTACAGTAAGAAAGTAGCATCATTGTAAAGTATAAATTCCCTAGTCACCGTATCATGTAGAACAGGTGTAGAATACATGTCTTGGGTTATCTGTTCGATTCCTCTTCCTCCTCTTTCTTTTGCATTAGTAAAAAAGGTTCTCTGTACGAAACAGATCCCTGAGGAGTCTGTAATCTACTTTAAACACTTCTTATGGCCAGTGTCTCAACTCTTCCCTTTGCTAATTGGTCCATTAAAATGACCCTTCTTTTAATCCTAATGCCTGACATAAAATTGTGGTTATGTAATTCCAGGCCACAATTGCTTATTATAACAACTTTCATGATCTTGAATCTCTTTCGGTTGCTACATGAGAAATATATATATATAAAATATATAATTGCAGATTTCTTCTCTTAACTTGCATGTAATCTCCAAGTACAAATTTCATTAAACTCTCTTCTTGGAGCATAAAAGGACTCGAACCTTTTATCATTCTTATCCCCTTATTTAGATGCAGGGAGTGTAGTACTTTGTCATAGAGACTGCAGAGAATATTTCTATTTTAGATGCAAAACCTCATACATGTATACATGCACATATAGTGATTTGTGAGGACTATATGATATAAATATTTTATTGCAAAAATAGTTCCTTGGTTTACCTGATTTCCTTCTTTGAGAGAGTGAGTGGCTTTGTGGATAGAGGGGAAGCAATGATTCCTGTGGCATTCTAGTAAGTGAAGGAAATATATTCTAGATCAGTGGTTTTCAACCTTTTTTTTTCATTTGTGGACCTGTTTGGAAATTTCAAATAGAGGTACAGACCCATTTAGAAATTTCAAACAGAGGTGCGGACCACTTTTGAATTGTAAGTATGTGTATTCACATACTTCTGATTGATTGTAGTAATCTTTCATGGACCCCCTTAGATCCTGGACCACTGCTCTAGATGAAACAATTGTAATGTGGATATATAACGTGTTGGATCATCAGTGTCACACTGGGAGGAAATAGAGAGTGGGGTTCCCCGGGGGCTGGTCCTGGGTATAGGACTTTTTCAAAAAGAAAAGTAGTGTAGGATGGAATTTTTACAGGTGAAACTAAGCTGGATGGGGTAGCAGGCACTTTGGAGTATAGAACTAGGATTCAGAATGACTTTGATGAATTAGGAAAATGGCATGAAACAGGAAGAAATGTGGACAAGTGCAAGGTACTACATTTCAGATGAATGATTAAATGCACAAAATGTACCAACGCTACCTACGTTGCAGTACTGCAGAAAGGGATTTGAGGTTTATAGTGGACCACAAGATGATCGAATCAAGAGTGTAATATTATTGCAAAATAAAGCTAATAACACAAGACTATATTAACAGGCAAATCTATGCCGCTTTTCCTCTCTATTGAGCCCAGGTCAGGCTTCATGCAGAGTACTGTCCAGTTTTAAGCACTGACTTTCAAGGAGGTGAATGAAGTGGGCCAAAGAAGAGCTGTAAAAGTGATTAGAGATTTAGAGTTGGGAACATTTAGTTTGAAGATGAGACTGAGGGAGTGTTATGGTTCTTCAAATGCATGAATGATGGTGATAAACTTTGTCTTTGTCCGGAGAGGGCAGGACAAGAAACAATAAGCTTTGCAATGAGGAAGATGTAGTTTGGATATCCTGAAGAACTTTGTAACTGTGGGTGTAGTAAGTGGACCAGAACAGTGCTATCCTCAGCACAATGCATGTTAAAGCTTCCCAGTGCAGAAAGTTGTTAAACAAGAAAATATGAAAATGTGGCATGAGAAGGCAGTGAAAAAAGATAAATATCTTTTGGAAAGGGAGTGAAAAAAAATCTCTCAGTCGATGTTCCTTGACATTTACCAAAGCCTAGTTACATTAGCAGTGTTCCTCTGTATTCCTTGGCTTTATAACATTGAGTGAAATGTATAAAGCGAGTACAAAAAGTAAAGTAAAAATAAGCCAGTTTGGAGGAAGATAGAGCTGTCTACTGGAAATAACAGGCAGTTCAAAGGTAGGACTGGTAGTTTCAAACTCACTTGGCCCACCCCAGTGCTGGGTCTGAATTCCTCAGGGGCGACCATCTGCAGGGAGTAATGATGGTTAACGCTACTGATGCTCACCCTTTGCTGCTGACACGCATCCTCTGCAGGGCTCTGTACCCTGGATAGCGGTGGTTGGGTACTACTCATCCCGCTCCTGAACTCCCAGCCCTCCTAAGAACCCTACCAGCCAGATGGGACACAGCTCCACAGGTTGGATCCAGCCTGCAGGCCATATATTTGACATCCCTGCTTTGTGACCAGGCAGCTGGCTAATTCATTTTTTACTTCAGCTTATGTTTGCAAAACATCTCACTTAATGTTTGTAAAGAACTCTGAAATCCTTAGACAAAAGACACTATATTGGGGTAGGCAACTCCTGACATGAGTGCCAGAGTGTGGCATGCAAAGACATTTTACTTGGCACGTGTGCCTTGGAGCGGCTGGCAGAAAGGGGGCCAGGGACGTGCTTCCACAGCAAGGATTGGGTCCCTTGCAACTCCCTGGCAATCTGCCACTGGCAGACCAACATCTTAAAAATCAAGGTTGTGGGTGTTTTTGGCACTCTGTCCAAAATGTTTGCCGACTCTTGCACTGTATAAATACTTACGTTATGGAACATAAGGCTAGAAGGACCCTCCTGGTCCAGCTCCATTGTTCACTGGAAACCATTTGTTCAAAAGGATCCAGAGAAATGTCCTTTCTATCTCCTTTAGCCCGTGCTAGCTAGAAAACACCTTGTGGTTTACAGCACTGTCTCTGGGTAAAATATTTTCTTTGTTGCTGTATAAGAGGATTTGGATTTATTTGACAAATAATTATTTTTTGGAAATGAGGGGGAAAATCAGAAGCACTCTGCGTGGTACCAGCATATTTGCAGGTAATTGTATATGGGTGGATTAATGTTTACAAACGTGGCAGAAAGAGGTGGAACACATGTCCTATCACCACCTAACTATTAATAAAGATCTGATTGGTTTCTTAGCCATATTTTTTTTTGGGGGGGGGGGTATTAAATCATAATTTTTGGTTCTGTTGTGAAGGCTTTTTGACCAGTAATTTGTAGTGCCATGCACAATATTTAATTGCCTATATTTGAGGGCATTAAAGACTAAAACTGCTATTGAATAACAATTACCTTCACATTGAATTTTTGGGTGTAGTGTTAAGCTAAAAGTAAATAATATAGAAGGAGTTTAATCCACCCAGGCAGAGCTGAATTAAGAGCAGTCTAGTTGAGACTAATTCCCTTCCATGGAATTCTAGCCTGCACTGGGAAGACTGGTGCTGTGGGTAGCCCCAGCCGGCAGCGGCAGCATGCTGTCATGGTGCATGCAGATCTGGCGGCCCATGCCCCTGGGAGAGCTGCAGGGCTGTGCCACACTCTTCCTGGGGAGCGCAGGCTCCCGGATCTGCGCACGGGATGATGGAGCCAGCAGCAGCACCAGTCTTCCTGGTGCTCAGCGCAGGCTGCACCGATCTGCTGTTCCCAGCCAGTGGCGGCAGCCTGCTGTCGTCCTGCATCCAGATCTGGGGGCCTGCACCCCCCCCCGGACAGAGTCCGGCATGGCCCTGCAGCCCTCGTGGGGAGCGTGGGCTCCCCGGATCTGCGGGCGGGATGACGGCAGGCTGCCGCTGCTGGGAAGTGATACGAGTTTTTCTTTGAAATGTTTGAGGAGCAGGTTCCTATAAACCCCTCTAGCTATCTCCTTGAAACTTGGCAGGCATCGTGCCCTCAGAAGGGACTACTGTCCCTACAAGATTCAGCCGAATCAGGCAAGAAATGCCAAAGTTATAGGCATTTTCATGATTTCCCTATTATAGCCTATGGGCAATGCGTCAAAACAGGGAAACAGTTTTGACAAAACGAAACGGATCAGGACTTTGAAACAGCGAAATAGAACGCTGTCCCTTCAAAACGGCAAAACCGAAGTCAGAATGAAACGGTGCTGGTTTGCAGAGCCCTAAAAAAGTCCTCTTTCAAAATGCATGTCTGTGGTTTTGGACAAAAAGCTAAAAACTTCTGAATATTTCCAAACAAAATTGACTCTATTCAAAGTCTTTTTTTATGAGAAGGAGATATGTCTTCGCCAGCTTGACTGAGCATCCTGTATAAATTTTTTTTTTTTTTTTTAAGATTTTAAGAACTCGCAGTATGCTGGTATAAGAAAATTTAGGTCATATTTTTTAATATATGACCTACAAGTATTAATATTTTATATTGAAAATGTATTTAGAAATGTGTTCGTATTTTAATGTATAAATATTGTGAATGCCAGATTCTGCAAACACTTTCTTAATTGATCACAGAATCTGTTTTAGACACTTGCACTAATGTCAATAAGCACATAATGTTTATCATTTCAGACATGGCAGAAAATGTCTAACCTAGCTGAATTGTGCCAGAGACAGTTTAAAAAAAACCACACACAAGGAGCTGGGTGAATACAGTAGCTAATATGATAATAAAGAGCGTGTGTAAGTGCATGCGCGCGTGCAATCACACTTTATTATCATATAGAAAGAACATTACAAGATGCAAAATTGCTTTATGTTAGGGTTGGCGAGTGCCACTATAGACAGTAGTTCTCAAACTTTTTCCTACCGGGACCCATTTGCCAAGATCAATAACTTGTCCTGACCTACACCCCTCTGGCCCTGCTGGTGTGTGACCCATAGTGCCCTGCCCCCCCCTTGCTGCAGCCTCAGCACCCTTCTCCTGGTGCCAGGTCTGGCTGTGCCCCCAGCAGCCACTTGCAAGGGAAATCCTCACTTTCATGCTTTTTTCTGGCGCGGGCTAGTGACCTGTAGAAATAATTTTGTGACCCACTTTTGGGTCGCAACCTGGGTTGAGAAACGTTGCTATAGACCATTGTAAACTTCAGTTCAATGCTTGTGAAGACTTAGATTCTCAAGATGTGTATTGAAAGGATGTAGCCAACATTTTGCTCTTGACAAACTGTATCAACAGGTTTTTCAGATAAGAATTTAGAAGTTTCTTATCGTGTATTAGTTCCTCTGTTTCTGCTTTAAATTATTGCAAATCTGGGTGCTTTGGGGGGGGTTGTTTTGGTTTGGGTTTTTGTTTTTTCTGGGGGGTTTTGTGTGTTAAAGTGTCATACATGGTTTGGCCACTCCGTATTTTGTTCATTTTTTCCTGTTGTTTACTGGTTGGGATTTCAGGTTTTCTGGTAAAACATCTGAAGTAATTGGACTGATTTAGTAACACGAACCACAATGGAAATAATGCAGCTTTTATGAAATATTCATATGTTTAAAATCTTCTGATGTTGTCTTGCCAATATGAACTTGATTTTACATTATGTTTTTCAAATATTTAATTTTGTTAAATGATGCAAACAATAAAAGCATAGGATAAAATGTAAACTACTGCATTATTAGAAAAAAAAAATAAAGTAGAGGCTATATTTACAGTGTCGTCTTTCAAATCTAGCCATGCTGTAAACTGATGTTTGCTGTATGCTCCTCCTGATTTGAAATAGATGAAAGAGAATGAACCTTTAATCACCATGGTTCACACTATGATTGAGAACTCGGCGCTAAGACCCCAACTGTACCAGCAAGTAAGGTCTTGGAAAGTGAATGAAATTGCTTTACCATCTGCGAAAATTTTCTTCAGTGACAGTTTTTGGTTGTTTCTCAGATTTACCCATAACATTGGTGTTTCTCTTATTTATTTTGGAAAACCACAAGTCATCCATGCTTTATTAAATGCTGCAGTATTGTTAGCATGGCTTTTGCTGAACGTTTGTCATTGAGTATTAAGTGTACCCTTTTGGATAACTTTCTGTCTAGAATTTTATACCAGTTGATGTCTAATTAGATGTCCAGTAAATTCGTTAAGTATCCAACAAGCTTCCAGCACTTGTCTAGCATGGTCCTATGCAATTAGTTTTAAAAGATGCTTCTTTATTTTGATTATTACAAAAGCATGCCAATGATGTTTACTTGGTTATTTATGGCATTTTTTTACATTCTAGGAAGTGGATTTACAATTGCTTTGTTTGCACTTACTTAGCTTTTAGCTTTTGAAGGAAAACAAAGATCAAACTAGCTTTGATCTGGAGATTGTAGATCCAAAATACAGTGTTTGTTAACAAAGTCACAGCAAACCTAACAGAGTGTACACTTCTAGAATATGTAGTCATGGCAGGTATGGGTCTGGTGAGACATCAAGAAAAGGAAATGTGCTGAATGGAAATATGACGTAGTATTGATACTTGCACTGACTTATGAGCATGGCCAATATAAATCTGTCAGCACTGCAGGTTTTATGTGCGTGTGAGTTTTTGCCGCACAATTTCTATTGTATCTCAAAAATTGTTTTAAAGAAAAAATATAGCCCGAGCCATACCAATCATTTTTCTTACCTAAATGATTGAGATTTTGACAGGTAATGAGGTATAAAAATGTCTCACTGCCAGACAAAAGAGAATATATTTGTTCAGTTCCTTCAAACTTGGAGCTTAGGCAAGCACGGGCATAGTTATAAAGTTGTCTGACTAAAAGGGAGGGAGACTAATTTCACACCACAGAATAGACAGATGAAATGTATGCATTTTCACTATAATGTTGGTCTGAGATATATATGTATATATATGTGTGTGTATGTGTGTCTATATTACTTTAAATGAGCGTATTATAAATCAGCTCCACAGTGTAGATTATATCTGGCGTTCTGTTAATTGCCCTTAAGGTGAAGAGGAAGTGCTTTGAAACTCTAGAGACTCTCTTGACTGAAGCACTGACATGCATTCAAGTCTTCTAGGAAAATGCCTTCCACCTACACGTGCCAAAAAGAAAGTCTTAATATGGAACCTTGAAGGAAGGATCTGGGCTGGGAGTGGGAGAGTGACGGTGCCTTCAGGCCTTAAATAAATGAGTTTTAAAAAAAAAAAAAGCTACCCCCCCCTGCTGTGAATCTTTCAACAAACATCATCTGAATTTTCAGGATGTTGTACAGCTGGCTAAAAATAATCCATTTCAGTTTTTAAGACCATTTTCAGATATGAAAAACACCGTTTCACAATTGAATTAACATCTTTCTTTTGACATCCTTGTCTGCAAAACTATGAATGCGAAGGGTCATGAACATTTGGATACACTTTTGTCACTAGAGATACGGTCCCTCCAGAGCTGTGTGTTTGAGATGTTGGCAGGCTAGTCCCAAGGAAAGTGTGTCCTGCATAAAGAAGGGACTGTCACTTTTCACAGCGAGCCATTCTGCATTTCCTTTAGAAAATTCAGATGGAAGAAATAAAACATCAGCCAGCTTGCCAGAGTAGACAAATATCAATGATTTTTTAAAAAGGTGGGGCTAGGAGGGGTGGTTTGTTTAAAGAGGATTTCTTTTAAATTGTGCATGTATTGTTTCTTTCTTTTTTTTCCAATAACTTTATTTAAAATGAAGTTTTGGAATTATGGCAAGCTAGAGTAGGACCCAAAGTGATACTAATTAATTAGAATAGTTTAAATTTAAAAATACTCTCCAAACATTTTTTTTAAGTCCTACTTAACTGGGGGAAGTCACTGGCAAAACCAGTTTGTTCAATTGATAAATTCGCTTCTGACGGCTTCAGTTTTTATGCAGGTACATCGGTGGATAGATGTATTGGGAACTGAAAAAGCAGAAAAGCTTGTTTTCCTTCTGCAGTCTTTAATTTAAAGCTGTGTTTAAGGTGCTATAACCTAATTACCAGCTGCTAAAGAACATGGTCTACAGTAACAATTAGTTTAAATGACTAGGTACAGATGAAGGTTTCTTTAATGAATCCGTTTCAAATATGAAACCTATTTTGATAAACAGGTATATTCCCTCCAGCATATTTAACCTTGCTTTATTTAATTAGAAAAAATAAATAATACTGATTTTCATGTATTTTAATGAATTTCAGGTTCTCTTTAAAGGTAACTCAACATACCTCATGAGTTAAATAAAAAATTACTAAATAAGTCTCATTCGTCAATTTTCTAACAATAAAATGTATAAATGAAGAATCTGAATAAAAGGCATCAGAGTAAATGTGTGCGTATAGTTGCCTAGATGTCCGGTACATCCTCCCTGTTAGCAAAAAAAAAAAAGCACCAAATTTAATGTAAAAGCTATGTATAGTTGCAAATCAACATTTCAGTGTTTATGAGCTGGTGAAAAACTGCACATTAAGAAAATAATTGAAAAATATAACTGCAAGACAGAATTTAAAATCAATGTTTAAATAAAGATGTCTTGCTGGTTGATTTTAAAATTTAAAATTGGTGATTTGAATTCATCTACTCTGCAGCTTCCCATTCTCTGCTGTTTGCTGTGCTAGAAATAATCGGGCTCAATGTATTTAACCAATACCATCAATGCTTACTCAGAAAACCAAAAACCTGGGGAATGCTTAGTTTTAATCTAACAACTTGTACCCATCTCTAGACCAGTTGGCCTTTCCTGCATGTTAAGTAAGAAATGCTGCGTTGCCTAACGGGGGTTTTGTTGGTGGAGCAGAACTTTTTTTAAAAAGCCATAACACTTGGAACAGCTCCTAATACTAAGCTGCATATTACTTAGTTTAAGTAACACAAAGGATTTGAATATTAATGATTTACAGTAGTTTGACCAATGTGGACACCAAAGGGGAAAGAATAAAATCTGGGTGAAATGAGATGACATGACTGCCTAATGTCAGGATACGTTTGTTCTTGATACATTTGGAAGCATGTTTTAAAACAGATCTTTGTATTCTGCTTTTCTAGAAGACAAGGACCTCAGTTTGCTCGTGGTCGCCAGTCTCACAAATTAAATGTGATCCTGGGCTCTTAGATTTTAAACTTGCTGTTTGTAAATATTTATATTCTTATTCGGGCTGCAGCTGATTATTTTTTCCCTTCCTTTGAAATGCTGCATCTGTTTTATTATGTAAAATAAAGTTTTAAATTACCTACCTGGCGTTTAATGAAGCTGAATCATAGCATACCATTGCTACTACTAAAGATGTAAACTTGTAGCAGCTCAGTTACAGCTGAAGAAATCACTGAATATGCATGGGCAGCTTTGGCCATGTGCAGGTATTACTTTTCCCCTGGAAGAATAGCTGTTCTCCTGGTAGAAATGACAAGTGTACAAACATTCACTCAATTTCTTCCAGGGCAACCATGCCCCTTCCTTGAGAGAGATCTTCCAGGTGTCGACCTGCAAGATCTGTGAGTTTCTAGGTGTCGACCTGCAAGATCTGTGAGAGTTTCTCAAGAGTGAATACTTGTAAGCTCCCCTCCCCCAGTCTGGTCTGGGACTGGGGTGAAGAAGCAAGGCAATGCTCTCTGCACTTACCTAGGCCAAGGACTGCCCAGTTAGGTAGAGGGGCATTGCCCCACTGGTCCTGTCACTGCTGGACCAGTCATTACCCCCTCTGGAACCAGTGGGGTAATGCCCCCTTAGCCCATTCCCCTGATTGGGATCCCTATTCTGTAGAGCAGGCAGGGGGCTTTGCTGCACTGTTCAGTCTGCTCAATTCCAGGGATGTAAATACTGGTTAAATAAATATACGTTTACCTATGAAATGATTAAATGGTTGGGTGCAGGGATGGGGACGGGCACAGCAGCACTGGGCTCCAGCGCATGGCTCTGTAAAGTCGGGGCGTGTTGTGCTGAGCCCCAGGGGGGAGGAGGGGATGTTAAGTCCCAGTGCCTGCCCTGCTCCTTCCTGCCCTGGAAGAGGGGCTGCACTTACCAGCCCCAAGCAATGCGGGGAGAAGGGGTCAAAGCAGCCCTACCTGGCAGGCAACACAGCCCAGGAGATTCCAGGGGGCAGCAACCAACAAGGGACTCGAGCCCCTGATGCATGGTTTCCCAGTACCAGCTGCAGCAGGGGAGGAGGGGGCTGCCTGCCTGGCAGGGCTGTACTACCTGCCTCTCCACCCCCCACCCCCCGTGCTGCCGCAGCTGGCCCCAGGAAGGCTCGTGCCAATGGCTGCACCCCCTTGCCGGTTGCTGCCATCCAGGCCTTCCTGGGCTGTGCTGCCTGCCACAGTGCAGGAAGCCCCAGCGCACAGCTTCCTGGGACCAGCTGTAGCAGCAAAGGAGAGAAGGGAGAGGAGGGCAGCAGCCAGCAATGGGCTTTACCAGCCCACTGCAGCTGTTGGTCTGCTGCAAGGGAGGGAGCAGGCAACCCCTCTTCCTCCGTTCTCCCTTCTCTATCCCCTTCTCCCTCCCTCCCACCTTTCTTCCATCCGTGGAGTGTAGCTATTAGGTATTAGTTACTCCTCCCCTCTTGTTCCTCTCTCTTTCCCTTCCTCCTGCCACCTTCTGGTTCCTGCTGCAGCACCACAGGGCTTCCTTTCCCCCCCTCACTTCCTAAACTGTGCTGTGTCCCATACCCAGTAAGCTAGAACTGATTATCACTGAGCTGATCGGTTAAACAGTTGGTTAACCATTCACGTCCCTGATCAGTTCCTAAGTATAAAAGGTGCACTCAGAGATGATAAGGCCAAAGCAGAGAAGCTAAATAAACTTTTTGCATTAGTTTTTACTGAAGGGTATTTTGGAGACAACTCCACTCTGGGTCAAAATTGATAAAGTTAACACTAATAAATTACCAGGACCAAATAGTTTTTAACTGCAAGCCCTGAAAGAATTGAAATGGGATATTGTAGCACTATTGGCAATTGCAGGCAACCTTTCTTTACAAATGGCCTCCGTGCAGAAGGACTGGTAGGTTGCCATCCTAAGACCCATCTCAAAAAAGGATTCCAGAGGTAGTCCTACAGATCAGCGAGTGTTATTTCTATCCCTGGTAAGTTGCTGAAATGTATAATAAAGAATAAATCATCAATGAAATGGACAACTATGATAGGCACTGGGGAAGAGTCAGCATGTCGTCTTTTTTTTTTTTTAAGGGAAAATCCTTCTTCACCTATCTGCTGGAGTTTTTTTAGTATGTTAACAAGCATGTGGACAAAGGGGATCTAGTTGACCTAATTTATTTGGATTTTCCAAAGGCTTTTGACCAGACCTCTCTCCAAAGTTTCTTAAACAATACACCTTGCCACAAGATTGGGAGAGAGGTTCTTTCATGGGGTGAGAGGTGGTTCAAAGAATGGAAGGAAAGGGTGGACCTAAATGGTCACTTTTCAGGATGGAGGAAGGTCAGCGGCATGAAAGTCGGACTTTGGGCTGGTCCCAGTTTTGTGTAACATTTTTATCAATGACCTGGAAAGGGGAGTGCACAAAGAAATCTCAGTTTGACTCTCACAGTGATGGTGAGGAGCTGCAGAAAGGTCTCACAAAGCTAAATAAGTGGACAAAGTGGCAGATGAAGTTCACCATTGACAAGTGAAAGGTAAGGTACATGGGAGTGAGGTGGGTAAACACCCTCAACAATATTACATAATGCTGGCTGTGAACTAGGTGTTACAACTCATTTTGCGTCATTCCAAAAATACCAGCTAAGTGTGCAGTGGTGACCGAAAAAGCCAGTTGGGCACCATTAAGAAGGGCATCCATCATTAAGATGATGATGAAAACAAAATGGAAAGTGTACTTGTGACATTCTGCAAGTCCATGGTGCACCCACAGTTTAAATACTGTTTGCAGTTTTGGTCTACGTATCTCAACAAGGATGTAGTAGAATTAAAAGAGAAACAGAAGGGCCATCAAGATGATCAGGAGTACAGAGCAGCTGCCATACCAGAAAAAGTCTAAGATTATGGACGGGCATTACATTTTTAGTGCTAAATACGCATTTGTGGCACTACCAAAAATAAGCATACAGCCCTTCAAATGGAGTGCTTGCAGGCAAAAAAGTACCCATCCTCTTTCACTATGGGCTGGAGAGCTGGCCTGAGAGGTAACTTTGTCACTCTCCAGCAACAGGGCTTGAACACCTCTGTGCTCCCAAAACACTACATTTTTGCAATGCTTTGAAGTGCAGAGACACTTTGTAGTACTACAAATGAATGTCTGTCTATACTCTAAAAAGACTAGGACTCTTCTCTTTAGGAAGCAAGTTGTGAAGCTACATGATGGGTGTGGACAGAGTGAATAGAGACTATTTTCCAACGTTGTCCAAAACTGACTTGCAGATTTGTTGAACCCTTGAATAAGTGCTGCGTTGTCAGGGATGAATTTGAAGGGCTTAGTTTAATTCTAGATTCTTTAAATATGAAGTAAATGTAAATGTTGCAATATTTTCTTGTGTGGAGGTAAAGTGGTTGGCTGCCTGCTACAATAACACATTATGTAGTGTAACACTAATAAAAGACCGTAAAGGAGTAGAACACTTTCAGTGTCCTTTTCAAAATGTAGAAGAATTTGAATAAGACATATTAACAGTTTTGAAGTACACAGTATATCCTTAAAAACACATTTTGATTTTTCCAAAAACTTACTGTGTAGTAGTATTTTGGAAGTAGGAAGTTGCCCCATAAACCTATTTTAGGCCAAACTATAATTAAGATTGAGCTGCTGCCGATACAAATAGTGAACTTTTAAGCCTTAAAAAATACTTACATTATGTATAGTTCCTAAGTGTTTGGGAAGTATGAATTTGGGATTTTAAAGATGGACAGACATCTCTGTTGCATTTCATGGAAATAACGTGCAGGTAAGATTTTAATCTGTAATTTGAGAGGATTTGGCCAGATTTCTATTGACCATGTTTATGAGCACTGTCCTTTTAAAATATTTCCATTCTTCAGGTTTTTTCTGTCAGAAAGATGGCATCTATAATTGGGGGGGGGGATGTCTTTTTAAATTATGGTTTCTGAAGTGTTAAGGGTTAACTCTATTTTTAAAAATAAAATAATTCTTGAGATGCTGTGGCTTTTGTATTCTGGTGCTCATTTTCATTAAATGTTCATTTCAAAGAAACTTATTGCGTGGTCTTAATGCACTATCCGTACTTTTAAATTGTCACCAGATGCATTTGCATGAGGTATGTCTTGAAATGAAACACTTAAGTCTTTTGAAGATTTATTGTATGTTCAAGATGCTTGTTTGGTTTAACCCTCCCCTGAGCTTTGCATTCAAAAATGTCCTTTAATGTCAAATTAGGCTTTAAGAGTCTCTTTCCTGCTCAATTAAGACCTATTCATGCTACAAATCAAATAACATATGTATCGGGAGAAAAATAATATGTTGGAACTAGAAAAATACACATTTTTTTACTATTAACTAAAATAGTAGATAAGATGTTTGGCATAGTTACACAGTAGCTAATGTAGTGGAAAACGAGTATTCTGAAATGGATATATAATGAATTGTGTTACATTTTCCCCTTTGAACATTTTAAAGAATTTCTTGCTCATGGTCAATCTAGATTATAAAAGTGGCAAGAAGTTAGTATGCTGACCGTTTCTCAGACTGCCCTGAAGATCCCTTGCATTGCCGACTAGAATGATAGTCGCAGCCTTTGTGGGCCATAAGTTTGCCTGCCTCAGTAGGAGAAATAGGAGGGTAGCCCTGTAGAGCCATTGCTGAAGTGCTGTGAACACTGTTTAGAAGAGCAGAGGAAAAAGTATGTGTTGGGAGATAAAGTCTACCCATAATTCAGAAGCAATTTTTTTTGATACACATACCATATGTGCTAGAAATCAAATTCTGTTCTTAGATGCTTTGGTACAAGCCTGAGACTGCTCTGGTCCCACTGGAATATCAGAGCAGACTACGTGGCAGTATTTAGATTGCACTTACGAAAAAGTAAATACTGATATATATATATATATATATATATATATATATATATATATAATGGCACAAGGAGCTTTAATTAAAGATATGATTTTGACAAGTTCACAGCTCATGCCTGATTACAGTGACTGTCAGAATCCAGGGCTTATCTTTCTGATGAAGTATGAATGTTTTAAATACTTCACACAAGTCCACAGTTTGTTTTGATTAGAAAGCTTTTCTATCTGGATTAGTTATCTGATATAATTTTCTCCTAAAAATTTGTATGCGACATTCCATTAAGTACCTTACGTAACTAAGAGTTAAATGTTGTGTAGTGGCTAAAACTGTGCAGTCATGCATCATGCGTTTGGCTTTCAAGTTAAAGTGTATTAGTAAAAGTTAGTATTGTTGTATTCAATGCTGTTCAGCTCAAATTTTTCATTTTCTTCAGTCCAATGAAGTTGTTTTATGGCTATATTATTCTTCCTTATAGTTGACACAAGAAGAGTGTAGGGGGACACTGTACAAATATAGATCTGAAGAGCTGGATATTGATGTAAGTATTTGTATTTTTGTTCTTTCTCAGAGTGATGTTGGTGGTGTTTTTGCTTAATTAGACTGGTGTCGTGACATTAGTTTCTACCCAAAATGTAACATTTGGGTACGAAAATAATGTAGTGATCCACTAATATTAAGTGGTGAAAATAGAAGGGAAATTCTCTGGTTTCCAAAGGTGGTCAAGATTTTAACCATTGTGTCTTGGGCTGAAATTTTCCATGTATTGAATCTGTTCAAAAGTGAATCGCTTTTGGATGTTTAAGCAAGGAAAAGCCCATAGCTAGATTTCAATATATTGGGGTTGGAATAGTACTGCTACTAGTCCTCGTGGATGTGTCATGTACATACTTCCACTTTAACAGGGTTAAAGGAAAAACGGCTGAAGTTTTAAAATTGAAATTTCAGGTAGACAATGATGAGTTTGCCAGGTTTTAAAATGATTGTTTTTTCCCCCTAAAAAGTTATCAGTTCTCAATTTGCATATGGCATGCACAAGCTAGAAACGATCTTATAGGTGTGCCTGAAAAAGAACTGTCTGGTCACACATGCTTAGTCCACCTCAGCATAGATTTAAGGGACTTAGCAGTCCCACAAGCAAAAGAAACGTTGCATTGAGTTTACCAGCTCTGCGCTCCATTAAGACAAGTAGTTCTGGATTTCTTGGTCCTGTTCACGACGCAGCAACTAATGCATCCCAGTATGCTGTTAGCTCTGTTGACTACAGCATTGCATTGGCAGCTCATGTTCATCCTGTGATCAACCATAACCCAAGGTCCCCTGCAGCCATCATGCTGGCCAGGATATCTCCTAACCTGTATTTATGTCGCTGGTTACTTTTCCCCAGATTAAGCACTCTGCATTTAACCGTATTAAACTACATCAGGTTCTGCTCTGCACCCCATCCCCTAGCGTAACTGCTTTTCCCCATAACTTAGTATTGTCTGCAAACTTGGCCAGCGTGCTTTCCGCATCGTTATCTAAGTCGTTGATAAAGATGTTGAACAGCACAGAGCCAAGAACTGAACCCTGCAGAGGACACCACCGGCTGCTTCCCACCAAGATGATATGCTAACACTCTGGGTTCAACTCCTTAGCCACTTCCCAACCCACCTGACTGTGGACTCTGCCAGTTTATAATCCCCCAGTTTTTTTTTGATAAGAGCGTCATGGGAGACCATATTGAAAGTCTTTTTAAAATCCAGATGTATGATATCGGCCATATCTCCCACATCCAAGCAGTTTGTTACTTGATCATAAAAGGAGGTTGGCCATGAGGTTGGTCAGACACAACCAGCCTGCAGTGAAACCACGTTGACTATCCTTCAGCATCATGCCTTCTGCCAGTCTGTTGCAAATGGACTTCTTGATAAATTTTCCCCAAATTTTATCCAGTATCAAGGTCAAACTTTACACAGATTCTACAAAAAATCAAATGGCATTTCATTTGCAAAAAAATATCTCATTGGGGGCAAGGTTGGGTATTTCATAAGATAAAGGTTTCTCGATTGGTTACGTGTAAAAGATTGTATTTGATCCTAAAATTTATCAAATTTCATTCCAGGAAGTGTGAGAATCTTATGTACCTATCTATGTGGATAAGCATAGGAATCATATCTGACTAGAGACTTTTTGTGCCTCTGCTGGAATCCTTGTGCCTATATAATGGAACTGTCTTATTACTGCTAGGGCTATTGGATTTAAGGAGCTAATACTAGACTTAAAATGGAAAACATCCCAATTTAAGAGAAGCTGCTGCTTTCCAGAGCACGCCAGCAGCAGAAGTTCAGAACTCTGCACGTAGTCTAGTCATTGCCTGCTTTGCAAGCCAGACAATCTGTCTATTGTAAGAGTAGTCCCAAATATGGATTTAATAGAATCAGGGTCAGAATAAAAACCTGCAAGGCTCCCACACTAGCACATTTGGCATTGTTAAGGAAGTGTAACTGCTCAAAACTACCTTCAGGACAGGAAAGGATGGATCTGGAAAGACTGGCTACCCCAACCAAGTCTGCAGGTGGGTTAAAAAGAGCATGACTGACTGTAGAAAAACTTGCTGGAAGATCTAGAAGATTTAGCTGTACAATAACTAGATTCTGCATTTTCACCCTTGCTGTTTGAAATTATAGCGCAGTATAACCTCATAAATCCCGCATCCTTGGGACGTAGCACCTGCTGGAAATTTGAAAATTCTGGATTTTTGAAACGGCATCTGGCTGCTTCTCTGGGAACAGCTGCCACTTTTTCTTCCCCCACAACTCTGC
>JAGPOW010001296.1:27620470-27648179 GCA_030014935.1 Caiman crocodilus | reverse complement strand
AAGAACTTCTTCACAGTTCGAGTGGCCAAGGTCTGGAAGGGGCTCCCAAGGGAGGTGGTGCTCTCCCCTGCCCTGGGGGTCTTCAAGAGGAGGTTAGATAAGCATCTAGCTGGGGTCATCTAAGCCCAGCACTCTTTCCTGCCTATGCAGGGGGTCGGACTTGATGATCTATTGAGGTCCCTTCCGACCCTAGCATCTATGAATCTATGAAACCCCTTGTTCTTGTATGCTGTGCCTCTGTCGTATCTCCTTTGCACTTTTCTCCTCTCGTTTTTATTCTCAGGTTTTTGCAAGGTAATGGTACAAGTTTGTGTTATTAAAAGCTACTGCCCATCTTTGAAAATATTTCCCAGAAAGCTTGTTTCATTATATGAGCCTTTTGAAAGAGTATGTTATCAAGAGATTGGGTATATATAATCAAAACTTATAAAAACTTTCGAGCTGCTGCTGAATGTATCCTCATGACTATTTGTTATTTTATTACTACCCTGTTTCTCATGGATATGAATACAGCACACAAATTGCAGTCCAAATAGTGCAACTCCCGGAGATCTCTCCATATGCCACGAATTCTCGTGCTTTGAGTTATTTCACTGTCTTTTTATAGTATTAATGCAAATTACTTAAGTGGGGTAATTCTACTGTTATTCCAGTACAATAATGATTACAATTTGGCCCTGTTTGACACAGTTTATTCCTCAAATCCTCACATTTCCTATCCCCTTATTCAGTATACACTTATGACTTCCTTAATGTGTTTTATGATTTCAATTTTTTTAAGTTGACAAAAACTGATGATCTCCTGTTGTCAGACACCCATATTGTATCTGAGCCAAACGAAGTAAATGCTGGAGGGAAGGCAGAAAAACAAACGGAACTGGAAAAAGCACATGAGATTGATGCCAGGTAAACAGAAAAATAAAGCTGCGTAAGTCAAAGCGGCCATGATATTGGAGTTATCAGCTGATCTGGTCAAGCAGCTAGCTTAAAGGAGCCATAATTAAAAAAATTAATTGTTATCTTTGTTAGTGTCATAGAAAAGTAGGACTGTGACCTTAGAGGCCAGGTACAGATGTTACACTTTTTCTGGTTTAGGTGGTCGGAAACCAGTCTATACCCGTAACGGGACAGAAGTTTAGAACACGTAGACTGCTTTAAAAATGGCGAATCCCGGTCTAAGATAGACCTGGATCAATGTGGTATTAGACTTAATTGATCTGGGTTAGACCAGTGAATCTAACTTCCGATACCGGGTCTGCTCATGAATCAGGGTAGGTCACTGTCCACCAGCATCCCAGTTGCCTTTGAAGGCCTTGCTAGTCCCCCATTGGCAGGGAGCCATGTGGGCTAGAAAAGCCTGCCATGCTTACTGCTGATGAGAGAGGGGGAAGGGAAGGGGGATTGCCCATGCCTGTCTCCCTATCACTGCCCCACTCTTGGTGGGTGTGCGGGACCCCATCAAAAGACCCCCATGTCTCCAGGGAGTGGGTGTAGGGACAACAAGCTGCACAGGTTGCAGATGCCTGTCATGCTGACTGCTGACGGGGGAGGAAAGAGGGTTGGTTCCATGATAGATCAATTGACCGAGCCAGGTTAAAAGGTGGTGTTGGTTGTTTTAATTTTCTGCCCTTTTGATTGCCGTCAGGAGAGGTATCGAGGAGAGAGGGAGAGTGTGGGGCAGGGCAGTATGAGAGAGGTGGAGCGTGAGAGCAAGGGAGATAGATGGGGGAGAGTTTGCAAGGGTGAAAGAAAAATATTTTCATATCAACTCCTCTCTTTTTTCTTTTGCTTTCCTTTCTTTCTAAGCTCTTTGCATTGTGAAAGCTGCTGCCTGCTGCAGAGAGATGGAGACACCACTGCCATCCCCTTGCCAAGCAGCCAGGCTATGCTGGACTTCTCCTTTTTAATTGTTTTAAATTTCCCCCCTCCTGCCTCCACCATAGTGATCATTTCCACCCGCCCCACTCTTGCAGTGCTGGGGAGCTGTGCCCCATTGCCCCCCACAGTAGCCGTTTTCCAGGCCCCTCTGCTTCTCCATGCCACAGTGCGAGGGACTGGTGGGGGTGCAAGGGTGTGTGTGGGGTAGCGGGGTGAGTTGTAAGTGTGTGTGAGCTGAGGGTGACAGGTTCACTGGTTGGGGAATTTTTCCCTTCTCCCCTGTGTGGACCCAGCCGCTTCCTGTTTCCCTGCTGCCCAAGACAGCTCCTGTTTTGAAACGAGAATAAAGCGAGCGCTCTCCCTGTCTGTGCAGGTGGTAGATGCAGGGCTGTGTGTGGGCATCATGCTGTCATGGCTGATCCCTCTTTCTCCCTCCCCCATCAGCAGTCAGCATGATAGGCATCTGCAATACATGTGGCTCCCCCATCACTGCGCCTGATCTCAGGAGGTATGGGGGTGTCTCGGTGGGCTCTCATACATCCGCCGAGAGACCACCCAAGCTTCCCGTGAGCCAGATGTAGTGACAGGGAACAGACCAGGCTGGAGATGCAGCAGCCTGGGAGGTGTGCTTACACCCCCCCACCCTCCTCGCCTTGCCCTGTGCAGGCAGTTTCATGCTCCCCCCTCCAAACAGCGAACTCCTGGCCTAAACTTAAAGCATCTACAGAAACATGCATAGGTTTGAGTGCTTCCGCCTCAGTCTTTTTAAATGTCTGTACCTAGCCAGAAGGTCATCTAGTCCATTCCCCTGCTCCAGGCAGGATCATCCCTACCTAAATCATCCTAGGTAAATTTTTCCTTAACTTGCACCTATCATCTTCCAAGGATGGGCATTCCACTACCTCTTTCCAGTGTTTAACCATCTGCAGAGTGAGACACTTCTTCCCAATATCCAACCTAAATTTCTGTTGCTGAAATTTAAGACCATTGCCCCTTGTCCTGGAGTCGTGGCCACAAAGAATAGTCTGTCACCATCTTCTTTATAACTACTCTTCCATTAGTATTTGAAGATTATCACCTAGTCTCAGTCTTCTCTTTGCCAGACTAAATAATCCCAGTTCTTTTAGCTGTTCCTTGTAAGTCACATTTCTCAGACCTTCAGGGATAATGAACTAAATTCTGAGAGAACAACCCAAGACACTAAGGTGCAGTCCTAATCCTGGCACACATTCGTGTTTAAAGTTTGGTGGAAACCAGCCACAAACATATCAAACAAAGTACAATATTTGTGTGGCTGGTTTCTCTTCCTTTGACACCATTTATTGCCTGAACATGTGTCCAGAATACTATTTAAGACTCAGTCAGTTGTATCACAAGTGTAGTGTCTGCATATGGGGCAATGAATGTGTTTTTGAGGACAGCCTTCTGCAAGAAATGGGGGTGTAGGCTTGAGGGGGACCATTGAGGGGAGGGTAAAACTATCTCCTCTGGATGGGAGGCCAGGACAGCGAGCGGGTGGGGTAAACTGGTGCTTTTAAGTTGTGGGAATGGGATATGTGGAAAGCCTGTTGTTTCTTACCTCGTGGATTGCATGTCTTTTATTGTTAGTTGCCCGGAGGAGTTCTGGGTAGGATGGGATATAAATAAATAATAATACAGGTTTTTCTCATTAGCCCGTTTTAACTTGTATTTCTAGACAAACCCAGTGTCTGTTGTGGAACAGAAATGCAACGTAACTCTGGAACTAAATGTGCTGCGTTTAGCTATCGTGCTATATTCTGAATGCCTCTGAATTCTCTTCAAATTCCTAGCAGATTCATGTTTATTGGAAAAAACATTATTTTACCCACCCTGTTGACACTAGGAATTCATTGAGGTTGTCTGCTGTGGATTGGTACTGAAGAGGGGCCTTGGACAGCACTGATTCTTAGATCTTACTCCGGGAAAACCATAAAGAACCATGCAATGCCTTGGTGTAATGGGCACTCCCCTGAACTGACTTTTGGGTCAGTTTTTCCCCCTTTCCTAACTAGTGTTTCTCCTCACCACTAATACCTGAAACATTGCTGTTGCTGTCTCAGTTGCAGGCACAGTATACGCATCATGGAGAAGCACAATATGTGTTTTGTTCTGAGATTCAGGAGGTATTCAGTTATGTCCTCTGGGGTTAAATCTTTAATATCTTTCCTTTCTTCTGTAGAGCATACCACAAGCCTACTGTGAAACACTTTATCCAAGACTGAATGCTTGGAGAGCAAGTTTTCCATGTTTCACTGCTGCTTTGTATATAGAAGCCATCTAAACTAAGAGCAGGCCTGACTCTTTGACCCACCCATCTGCCCCCGTTCTTTCCTTGGGTACTTCATCGAATTGAAATATTTCCGAATCAGAAGAGCGCTGGAGCTTTGATGCATTTGATGGGACTGGAAGTTGGGCAAATGGGCCTTCCTGTAAATGCTGGGTGGGGCTGCCCCAGAAAATCGGGACATTCTCACCACATTGCGCCCTTCACCTTTCCTACTGCCTTTAATTGAACAGCCTGAGCACATAAACGAAAAAAACCTGTTCAGTCACCAGTTTATAGTTTTTACTCCGAAGTCTAATTTTATAAGGTAGAAACAAAAACTGAAACTTTTTCTTTTGAATTCAGGTTTTCAAAATTAGTGCATGTTATGGGAATGTGTCTTTGATTTAAATACTTTGCAAGTCGCAGCATGGACTTTTTGCTTCTTAATTGAAAAAAAATATGCAGTGTTATTCCAAATGAGATGTAAATGTAGTTAACGCTTGAAATTAAGCTAGCATGTGCACTAAAAGTAGTGCCTTTCTTTAAAACTAGTTTGCAGAATGTGGCCCCAGTTGCAAACCACAAACCTGAAACTAGACCAGAAAAGAATGAATCAGCTGGAGTTCAAGAACAAGAAGGGTTTAATTCTTCTTTTGAGTTATCGGTACAGACATCAGCAGGTATGGAAAATACATTTGATTAGTCAATTGCCTGGAAGCATGGATTGAAATTAAATTTTACATACATGGCACATGGTCTGAGGTTATATTTTGATTGCTCTGAAATTCTAGGGTAGTCCAAGGAGAGCTGAGCTAAACTTGATTCCATATGCATATTTTTGCATCTGAGGTACAAAATAGGCCTGACTAATTTCCCAGTAGATGACTCAGAAAAACCTTTTTTTTTGGCCGAGATTGTTTTTTGCGGGGGACAGGCTCATTCAAGGATGAGAGAGTTTCCAATAACTGGGAAACGGGACAATTCCTGCCAAGGTGGTGCTAACTCTTCTTCACTGACCCTCCCCAGTTCTTACTGGATTTTCAGCCTGCCTGCTTGCCGCTGGTCCCAGTCCGTTCTTAATGTTGCTGTTCATCTTCCTGTGCGTTCCAGTTAGAGATACGATACTACAGTGGTGAATACTGTATAGCTGTTTAGTTCCCAATTCAGCCATCAGTTTATGAACCAGGAAGACGGAACTTGTTCTGTCTGCTTGTTTCCATGTCTACGGGAAGGATGGCAAAAGCAGAGCACAGTGGGCACCTATACATGGGCCGGATGTCTGCTCCATGTGCAGTTTTGAAGTGCAGGGACACTTGAACTAGAGCTTATCAAAGCCACCATTTTGAAGCATGGGATGCTGAATACATGGGATGCTGTGGACGTTTTAATTAGAGTGGCTCTTGAAAGTGCCCCCTCCATCCCAGAGCCGATGTGCTTAAAGCACTTTTAGTGGCACACCTTGCAAGAACAGAGTGTGGAGGGAATATCCACACACTTTTCCATATGCACATTCTACTGCGAATGCACACGCTCGGCTGTCATGGCTTCAAAGTCTGGCTTTCCCGTGGAAGTGCCAGGCACTGTTGAAGAAGATGCTCACTGACAGGGCAAAACGTTTTAACTCCAAAGCAGATAAGATGAGATTCTGCTCATCCTTCAGGACTCCAGGTCCATCCTCAGGGTCTGGGACAGACATCACATAAACTGGTTTGACCCAAATCCGTTCAGTCTGGTACTACATTCAACCAGGTTTATCTTGAACCAGTTTCAGCCATTTTCAAACTGGCTTATGTATGCTGAACATCTGTTCTGTAACAGGTTTAAACCAGTTTCTGATCACTTCAACCAGTTTGTGTAATGTCTGTCCCCAGCCCAGGAGACTAAGAGCAGGCTGAACCCATTTTCTGCTTTGCCATTCATGTACCACTCTCCAGAGTCCTCGAGGCCGTCAGCACTTCCCTTCGTAGATGGTTCCATCGACTCGCCAGTCTTTGGACGACAGGCAGAATCCTTAGTGCAGCAGTCCAGAAATTCAGCCCACTTCCCACTTGTCCCTCTCCTTTCCCTTTGGTACATTTTTGGCAGACACAGGCCGTGTTACAACAAGCGTTACTGAGATACCATCATGGTTAGCTCTACCTTGGATGGGATGATACAGTGGGGGTTGTTCCTCCTTTGAGCAGGGGGTTGGACTAAATGTAGATGACCTCCTGAGGTCCTTTCCAACCCTAATTTTATATGATTCTATCATCCAAACAGCATAGTGCCTACTCCCAGTCAGATCCCATTTTCCCATCCTTCTTAGGGACTCTTCTCGCAAGATTTTTTTATCACAAAGGGGAAGAACGTTCTACAATGGTTAATTCCTGCTCTGAAAAGGAAAGGAGAATGGTGTCCCATCACAATTAAGAAAGTTTAACTCCTTTATCCACACATTCCAGTTCAGGGTAGTAGTACTGGCTGCCCTTATCCCCTCCCTGAAACCAGAAGACTGATTCACATCTCTTGGTTGTGAGGGAGCACAGTTTCACATTGCTTTTATGCCTTCATGTAGAAAATGCATCCAATTCAGGGTAAGCCAGGACCACTACCAGTGCAGAGTACTTCCATTTTGGGATTCTAATGGACCCAAAATGGCGCAGGGTCTTTGCAGTGTTAATGATGTTTATCAAAGGAGCAGCTAGGGGAGGCACCGCCGTCACTGAGGGGGAGGAGAATTTCTGCACCGTCCGGTGCTTGTTCCATACCCTAGATCTCATAGTGCACATCCAAAAAATGAATCTGGTCTTTGTTCGAAGACTGGAGTTTTTACAGGGGGTCACTCTTGAACATGTCAGCCACCTTACCATCCTCAAAACCAAATCTGGTCTTTTCTGGATCCCATCATGTAGATCCAGTAAAATCCAGACAATAGTCAGACTCAACTATCCATCCTAGGACCCAGTTTCTTGCACCTATGTGATGCTGCACACTGGATTGCACTGATGCTCACAATTATGTTTACTATCCATCACTTCTACTAGCTATGGAAATAACAGTTCCCTTGCTGCTCAGGTTCCTCTTCACTTGATGCAAGGATTATGAACAACTGCAGGAGGTTTTGTTTCTTCCAACCATCACTGACAATGATTGGATTGACACCACCAGTGCTAGTGGCTATGTGGTGGAGTTTCTGCCGATCCCATAGGGGATCTGAGTTCACATCCCAGTCGGGATGACTTAGGGTGAGTGAAGTGACAGGGAAAAATCCTTCTTGCAGTGTAAAGGGGTCATCATGTTTGTAGATTAGATGGGTACTTGGCTGGGGTCCTGTGACCCTGGCACTCGTTCCTGCCACTGGTGGGGGGTCAGACTAGACGGCCTGCTCTAGGCCCCTTCTGACCCTAGGTACTGTGACAACTGAGAGGGGTGCCTCCCTGCTAGACTGAAGGGCACGCATGAATGACCATCGAGTACAAAGTTTACATATCCGTGTTCTGGGAGGCAGGGCAGGCTACAGAGCTTGCCTGATACTTGTACAGTGGAGTACCACATCAGTTTTTTATATTGACAAACAAGGAATGAGAGAGATCTCTTCCCATCCTTCAGAGTACCTGAATGAACAGTCTCAGCAAGCATGTAGGAGATCCTGAATCTGTCCTCCGGGACATTTTCAGGTGGGACCATCCAGAATGCCTTTGCCTCGGGCATCAACAAGAAGTGGGTTTTTTGCTCCAGGGTTCCCTTTGTGACATTTGTCTCCTGTAGCAGGGAAATGGTCTTTCTGCCTTGTGCCTCTAATTCCGTAGGTGCTGTGCAACACGAGAGAGGACTCCACATGACCAGTCCTACTCACTCTGGTCTGATCAGATAATTTGCGTATACCTTCACCTTCTGCCAGTTGTTCCCAGTCTTTTTCTGCTCTTAATTAGTGCACTTCTGGCTAGTTTGCAATCCCATTTCCAGTGCGAGTCTTGCCCCTATTATTAAATCTAGATGCTGAAACCTAGCATGACTTCTAGGTTGTGCCATCACAGAGGTTCCTAATGCAGATACCGCATTCAGCAAATCAAGCCTGTGGTTATTGTTTGTATAGGATTCTGAAACTTGCCTTCACATGTTTGGAGGCATTGCTCTGGAATTGCCTACATAGGAACAAGGACTCAAAGGAGAAAGACAGGATATGCCCTAGTCTTGGATTTCCTTCAGCTGTATTGTCCCTAAGTGCATTCTGCATCCTGTTGTCCTTCCTGTCTTGCTCAGAGCCCCTGGCATTTGGGGATTTTGCAAGAGAGATGACCTGAGCAGCAGGAAGTGCACATCAGTTTTCATAACCGGGTTCATGTCTCTGTCTAATAACCTAAGTAAAGAATCTCCTTCATATTTTAAAAATAGAAGTCCCACCTCCTCTATACTGCAAGCCACTCCCTCCTGTGTGTCATGTATGTTCCATGGCCATTGCACCAACATGTGTGTAAACACATGCCTTCCTTCAGAACTGGCAGAAGTAATGCTAATTTGGTTGTGTAATGCTGGCTAAGAACAGTCATTTTATCATTTTTAGCTTTTGTGTTCTGATTATTTTGTTTGAAATAATAGCTTTGAGTTGGTTAAGCCTTTTGTGACTTTTATTCCTGATTTTCCTTATGTGATTTGCAGTGAAAAGCCTGTCCTCTTCACCAGAGTCCCCATCATCACCAGCTCCATCAGCCCAACCACAGCTCACTGAAGGATCACATTTCATGTGTGTATAGCTACCAGAGAAGTATGTCTTTTTTTTGTACCCAGCATCTTAAGTATTCTCTTGTTCTTTCTGAGAAATTTTGGTAGGCAAGGCGGATGTAGCTGAGATATTAAATATGTCCAACTGTCAGGAGATTTAAATAGAGAAGTGCATTGATTACTTGTAGATAATCCATAACGTTCAGATAGGTTGACAGTATGTAAAGATGGAGAAGACCCATTAGAGCATCAAGCCCAGTTTCCTATAATGGCACCAGAAGAGTCCCTTGATAAGTATGAGATGCTAGGCTGTAAAGAAATACATAATTACTTAAGACATAAGTGTCAGTGTTCAACTGGAGTAGCACCTAAAGGCTTCGGTCAGGATCAGAGTGCTGTTGAATGAGGCGTGTACCACAGAAAGATGCGATCTACACTCAGGAAAGTTTGTCATTTCAGACGAGACGCAGCAATGAATGTGATGTTACAAATAATAGAAGGAAAAAGGAGGAGGAGGGTAGCCGTAATAAAACCGTACGTCACAGATCCCTCTGCAGGGTAACTCTAGAGCCCCGCTTTTCTCCCTGCTGTCCTAGCTTGCAGACATTTATTCCAAAGGATGGACCAAGGTTTGCCCTGGGGTAACTCCATATTCCCACAGGCCTCAGGTCCACTCCCCTTATACTGGATCTCACAGCCACAGCAGGGGAGTCTTTGCCCACTCCAGGTGATTACCCTTTAATTTGTGAAAGAATTATAGGGCTAGCTTGGAGTATCATTTTTCCTAAGGGTTGGTTCTGCCACAGGCAGCCAGTAAGCTAGCAACATGACAAAAGGATTTATTGCACGTATTCAGAAATGTTAGGTATGTACATACATTTTATGGATCCTTAAGTAGGACAAGCATGAATCAAAAACACCTATTTTGCACAAAACGAAAGTTCAGTGAACTGGCTGGAGCTAGCATGGCTGGTGTAGAGCTCTGCTAATCCACATGTAGATTGGCTGTAGCAGTTCTGTAAGGAGCCGGTCATCTTTTGAGTAGTCTCCCTGTGACATCAAGCTGGTTTTGACACCCATGCCAATACTGAGATTATCAGATCCATTTTCTCTGTAGTTATGCCAGACTGAACCGCAGGTAGCAGAGGAGAAAAGCTGGTATTGCGTTCTGTTTTATTGCCTTGTTCTACCCTGAGTCCTGCTATTGCTGCGAATGTGTCAGTCAAGGTGGCTGTATATCTTGACAGTGTTGCTACCTTAAATATGGCGTTTACACAAGTGACGCTGTAATCACTGATGACAAACATAATGCATTCCTGGGACGTTTATAACAAGAAACAATTTTCTGCTTCTAGGTCCTTAGTCTTTGTGAGGTCTGCGATTTGAAGAAACTAAAAATAGTTGCCCTCAAACAGTTCTTCATTGTCTGAATTGAATTGGGGGCACTAGTTCATTCTGAAGCATACACATCACGAGTGTAATCGATGCACTCGTTAAGTCTCATCAGCGTGCCCCAGCACAGAATAGGCACTAGAGATCTGGGTCCGCACATGTGTTGAAATGCAGTACTCCTGTTCCCAGCGTGCTTACTCTGAGTGAAGTCTTCCTCCCGGGCTGCCCTTCTAGCACATTACTTAGGCACAAACGCATTGCAAATGCCTGTTAAATGTGGGATAAATTAATAATATTGTATAAAAAAACTGTAATTTCCAAGTGTAAAGTAGCTAGAATATGGGGCTAACCTGAGCTTTTAAAATTTCTCCTGACTTGCAGGAAGGGAGTCTCTTATTTTAATGTAGGAATTCGGTTGCTCAGTAGAATTCAGTTTGCTGGGAAATATGTATCAGTAGAGATAATTTCTAAGTTGAGTGTTAGTCATAGCTGAGTGATTTTTTTTATTTATTTTTTTTTTTAAGGCAGCATCTGGAAAATGCATGATGCGGATGATGAAGTAATACCTATATATAGTTTTTACAGACAGTAAAGTGATACTCCTGGCATGATGGAAGTAGAATCTGACATAGGAAAACTGCAATATATGATATCCTGGAACTACGGAAAGAGAACTCATTGGGAAGGGCTACTTTCTATGCCATGGCTCTGATATCATAGAGGAATATTTTTGGATCTCTATCAATAGCATATTGTTACATTTTAAGCACATGGATAAAAAGTTTAATGGAGTGATGATAAATTTTATATAGTACCTTTCATCCCTGAGTTCTTTAAATCCTTTACTAAATAACTGTCAGCAGCAACTGGAAATGCATTACTTCTGGATGGAATACATTACCTCTGGAGGGGAATACATCCCATATGCACTACAGCACAGCAAATGAAGAATACTGTATTCTGTTTCTCATCTGCCCTTAGGTGAAACATTCAGGGACTTTGCTATTGCTGTTTATTTTATGTGGAAGGCAGTCTGATATAGTGATAAATAATGCACAGCAGTATAAAACTCTTAGATAGCTCCTCATACAAAAATATGTTTGATTCAGTTTACATGTGTTCATTGCCTCCAAATAGCCTTAATGCATCAAGAAGAAGGTTTCAGAAAGTTTTATTTTCTAGATGCTTTAATATATTGTGTTAATAACTATTACCACAGTGTGCTCAGAAACTTCTAATCCCAAGAATTACTTTATACAATATTCTAGTTTTGGTAAAATAAAGTAACTAGTTCCATGTCTGTCTTTCAGCTGTAACAGCTTCTGTTGAAACAATTCATGGCTGAGATGTATGGACGTGTGGAAATGTAAGAAGATATTGTACAGTATATTTTAAATCTATGAAATTCATAGTTCTGATGCTTTTGACTGCAGAGCATCATTTTATCACCTCCTGGAAAATGTTTATTCCAAGACAGCTTTAACGGCCCATATATACACTCAACAATCTGAAGATTATTCTTCTGATACCAGCTTGCTGCTATGATTTCCATGCACATAAGTAAAGGTTCTTGTAAATGTGCGGTCCACTGTCAGAACCTTAGCTGACGTTTTCCAAAATTGAATTTTTTGGTTAATTATGGTATCATTTAAGTTTTCATTTTTGCTTCTTTTAGATGCGTACAGAATCGGTTACTTTTGCATATTGCCACTAAACCTGGTTTTACACTTTCTAGACACTACAAGATATTGTTTTAACTTTTAATTTGTAAATTTTTTATATAAATATATATATATATTTAAAATGTGCCATTTTTATTATTGCTGAGTAAAGTATGTCCTGTTTCTGCTGTAATTATTTCTCAGTTGGGTTGCAACGTCAGCAGTTACTGCCACACTGTTGTCAACATATACACGAATGTTAGTGCTTACTTTTTCTTAAATAAATGAAGTTGTAGGTATTTTGAGGTACTGGGCTTTTACTTGGTTGGAATAGGGTGTGTACAGCAATAAGCAGGTTTTCAATCCAGTACTTAGTTTGTGTACAAATGTAATTATGTTCATTGTGTATATATTATACAATGAGCGCATACAATGTAAGTATAAGAAGCCACTTACTATTGTTCAAATGCAAATGTTCATATCTCATTTATTTTATATCATGTTAAATAAATGTTGATGTTCTTAAGGAATCGTATGGGCAGTATTTTTTGCAGCCTATGGATATCTCACAGTGCACTCAGTTTCTTTGTGCGAGGCATTCAGTGTTTTGTGTTGCAGTAAAGACACCACCTACCAGAGGGATTCTTGAGGGGTCCAGGCTTGCTCTGTTGGCAGGAGCAGTGCCCACAGCACAGAGCAAAGGGGCAACCTCATGACTAGGAACTCAAAGTCTGCAGGTTCAGCTCCTGTTTTCAAAGACTTCCTGGATGACCATGGAATCACAAGCAGGTCCAGGGAGGTGATCCTCCCCCTCTATGCGACGCTGGTCAGGCAGCAGCTGGAGTACTGCGTCCAGTCCTGGGCACCGCACTTCAGGAGGGATGTGGACAGCATGGAGAGGGTCCAGAGGAGGGCCACTTGCATGATCAGGGGGCAGCGGGGCAGGCCCGGCCCTACGGGGAGAGGCTACGGGACCTGAACCAGTTCAGCCTCCACAAGAGAAGGCTGAGAGGGGATCGGTGGACATCTATAAACTTGCCAAGGGAGACCAGCAGGCTGTGGGGGAGTCCCTGTTCCCCTGAGCACTACCGGAAGTAACAAGGAACAATGGCCATAAGTTGATTGAGAGTAGGTTCAGGCTAGACATCAGGAGGCGCTACTTCACAGTCAGGGTGGCTAGGATCTGGTACCAACTTCCAAGGGAAGTGGTGCTCGCCCCTACCCTGGGGGTCTTCAAAAGGAGGCTGGATAATCACCTAGCCGGGGTCATTTGACCCCAGCATCCTTTCCCGCCCATGGCAGGGGGTTGGACTTGATGATCTGCTCCAGTAGCCTTCTGTGACCCTACCAACTATGAAACCATGAAAAGTCACTTAATCACTTTATGCCTCGGTTCCCCATCTATTTATATAGAAAGAGATAATTGCCTCATAGAGTTACTATGAGAATTAATGTAGTAATGTTTGCAACGGGGATGAATACCCTGCATGACAGGGATGAGAAAAGGAATGGGATGGTTCCTTAGAGCTCTGATATCTGCAGAATATCTTCCTGAACACATTTGTCACGTGTGTCATCTTCGTACACACATTACAGGCTGCACGCCTCCATTTCCCACCGCTGTCTGAGCTAGTGTGAGTAGAAACAAGGTTTTTAGAAAAGTCTGATGGAAAAAGATGGTGTAAAGAAAATCTTTTGGGCCTAGGCCATCAACAATCTGAAACCTTTTAAAAGTTTAAGCAAGGATCTTATTTCAGTGCATCCAGCATATATCTTCAGTGCATTACAAATTATGGGGCTTCCTCCGTAATTTTTTCTTCTTGTCACATGATGTGTATCCCAGTTGGATTGCTTGTGAAGATTTGATCCATCCTCAGTAAAGACACCAAGGTACAGCAATTGGTGCCATTGATGCCTCAGGCCAGTTTTAACACTACTCTCCTGAAAAGGAGGCTTGTGTTCCCCTTTATTTCCTGCCACAGCGAGCCATTCCCTCTGTTCGTGATTGGGATACCAAAAGACTTCCTTATAAACCAAATAAGCAGAGAATCTTTAAGATTTTGAAGAGTCCTTTAAGTAGGCTGTGGAGCTGGAGAGAGATGCCATGCAATGGCAAGCTGAGGGAACGCGCTTCACACTTGTAAACAGGCATTCAGGGGCTTGAACCTGCTTTCCAGTGATCGTGGAGCCTTCCCTTCTTCCAGCAGCGGCCTGAAGTGCCCTGTTTGCCTGTCCAGGTGAGTAGAGCTGACAGAAAGTGTTAAATTCATGGCCCTGCTAATTGAACGTCTGCATTCAGTCACCGCTCTGACTGAGCTAGCACAAGATTCCTTATTTTACCAACCCTAACGCGTCTCAAGCCTGACTAGTGTAGGTCATCCCATACAGAATAAAAGTTAGATCAGCTTTCAGGCCCGTGCCATTCTTTGCTTTGCTGCTAAGAAGGAACTAGAAAGCCAAATGGGTGAAGGGCTGGACAGTAGCCAAGGAACAAGCATGATTAATAATCTGGAACAATTTTAAGTTTTAGCTGCACGTATTTTGCCAATATGGTCATGCCTACATGCTCTCTTAACACGCGTGCAACTTTTTTTCTAGTTTGTTATCTACATTTGGACTTCTGTTGGTACACCAATGTCAGAAAAAATCACCCCTGACAAACATGGTTAGGCTTACAAAATTTAAGCATATACTGGACCTTGACTTTCTTTGGCATTTACAGAGATCTGGGGGTGTTATTGGGTACTTCAAACTATATTGTTATAGCGTAAGGGGGAAATAAATTGCAGCTGCTTCTGTCCTGTCTCACCACCGTTTCTCTCAACTGCGCTTATTTTTTAACTCCCATTCCAGTGGTCGTGCTTGCAAAAGATCAACATCTGAATCCCGATATTGTCGACCTACTTGTGCCTAGGGCTGGGGGGGGGTGCATTTCTGATTCATCGCTTTATTGCTGCTATACTGACATTTGCATGTTTAGCGCGGACTTTTCTTTTTCCCCCTCAAGAGCAGAGCCCTTAGGAATAATATGCCGCATGCTCTACAGATGTGCATGCTCTTCAAAATCAATTAATCTCCTTACGTCTGGAGCTTTTGTTCACCATTTTCATTGTTGCAAGAAGACTTAGTGAATTAGATCTTTTCAGATTCCTGAACAGGCTAACGTTACCAGAAAAGTTGTCGTTGGTGCCTCGTGAGTTTCTTGTGAGAGCAGATGTGGGCCTGTTCGGAGTAGAGAGACCATTCAAAGGCTGAAACCCAACCCTTGATTTCAGCATTATGATCAAGGGAGGGGGAACAGGTCTCTATTCAAAATTATATTAAAATGGAAAGAAAAAAATCTACCTGATTTGTGAAGAAACCTGACAAATACTCAGAATAAGTTTTCAGGCAGTCAAAACTGTTTCCTTTTATCTAACTCTTGCATTGAATTGAAAGTGAATTGTTAAATTATTTTGGGCCTACTAGATATAAGCATAAGGATACGTTAAAAAAAAATTAGCATTTATTCCTCTGTCTAGCATGTCATTCTCGTCCCAAGCGATCAGGAATTAAATGAAATGCTAGGAGGGCTATGGTGCAGGGGAAGACGCTGACTGATTTGGGATTGTAGACTGGATGTTACAACTTTTTTTCCCCTGCATCTTTTATTACACAATGAAAAAGAGAGAGAGAGACCTTTCTTGCTTTGATAAACTGAATTGTAGAGTATAAAGTAAAAGGAATCAAATTTGTAAGACTAAGATGAGGACTCTAAGAACCAGATCGTTATGGATTTCCTTTACAAATAACGTAATTGGGTATCCTGTCCATACAAGGGCAGTCCAAGGGGGTGCAGTGCGATGGTGTGATTGCACCCCCATCCCACTGTTTATCAGACCCGTGTGAACAGAGAAGTACTCCATTTGGATGCAGACTCAGAGGACAGTGATTCAGTTCAGATCACTGTCCTGAACTGATTCGGCCAAATCAGCTTGGAAAGATTTGATGCTGATTTGGAGATGATCAGCTGGGGAGAGGCCCGGCAGGCCCAGCCGAATGGCTGCAGGTTCTCCTGTGGCTCCTTCGACGGTCTGTCTCTCCCCAGGTGCGGGGAGCCGTGGGAGAAACTCTCGTGGCCGCCCTGCCCAGCCCCATCCCGCACCCAGCCCCAGCCTCCTGGCACTTCAACCACAAAGCCCCACACTGGCAGTAGCAGTGGCTGGGGGCTGGGGGGCCACACGCAGCACCCACTCCCAGATCTCCTACCTAGCCCTACCCGATGGCTGCTCTGCCCGGTCCTAGCATCCCAGCAGGTTAAGAAACGAAACAAAACAGCCCCTCGCTCACCGGCTCTGGCAGCACCGATTTGAGCCTTTGGGGGCTTGTGACCAGCTGCCCAGCCGGGATGGGGGGTGCATTACTTGGGAGGGGGCAACAGCAGTGCTGGGAGCGGTAGCTCTGCCGCTTGCCCCCTTCTGCCCGGAGCGAGCCACACTCGCAACCCCTCCGCCCAGGTGGGCAAGTGGATCCCCCACTCCCAGCGCTGCTGTGCCCATGTCCCGCACCCCGTCCCCCTTGCACCAGCTGGGCAGCTCGTCCCAGCCCCAAACCCTCCCTCCCCCGGTCCCAGCAGACTTGCCAGCAGGAGGCAGCTGTCAGTTGCCTGTTTAGTCTATGGCCAAATCTCTGAAGTGGCTGGATCTCTTCCAATTTTTTCTTCTTAATTGATTTGGATGCTTCAGATAGATCGGGAGTTTTTCCTTGGCCTCCTGATTCAATTCAGAGATTCAGTCCCTTCATTGGGCTGAGCCCTCTCCGAATCAAATGGGCTATCGAAGCCTCGCGCAGCACGTTGAGCTCTCCAGGTGGTGTAGCGCTCTCCACCCCACCAAGGCGGGCGGGCTGTGACTGACCTCTGCCCAGCTGCCTCTGGGTATACGTGCACCAGCTCCAGCCGCACCTTGCCCCATCCCTCCCCTGGTTTGAGCCTTGTTGCTTCTGCCCAGATTCCTGAAGCAGAAGGGATGCAGGATCACAGGGCAGTGGAGCAACCAGCATGTCGTCCAGCTCCAGGCTGAGCACCTTCCAGCGCCTGGTGAAGCAGCTCCAGCTGCAGGAGTGCATGGCACAAATCAAGGCGGCTGTAGTGGGTGGGAAGCTCAAGGTGCTGAGAGTCAGGGTTTGCCGCCAGCCCTGCGGTGCTGGTAGCATCTGCTACAGCCTCCTTTTCAAAAGCTCATATTCGTCTTTGCTTTCTCCAGGGCTGGACTCTGTTACACGTGGAATTTGTGACGTTATTCTGGGCAGCCTCGCGTATAACCACGTGGATGCTCCAGGAAGCAGCAGAATGGCCCTCCTTTCAAAAGAACACATTTCAAATTGACTGACCTTGACAAGGTAGCCAGTTCCTGGTGTTAATGAGAGAGGATTTTGAACTGTTTTGACAAACTATCCCAAAGAAAAGCTGGTTTCCCTCTTTCCTAAAAACATATCTAGTTATTCTGTGACGCCGTGAGGAAGGCTGCTATAAAGCACAACTGAAACGACCGGTCCCTGAAGCAAGCAACCATCTGGCCCAGCGTGGAGATGAAAAAGAGCTTGTTTCTAAACTCCACATGCGCGCAGCTTGTCCCCACCCCATCCAGATGTGTCAGTGCTCAGACATGTTACTTGTGGGCTAAAGAAGAGGGGTCGTTTCAAGCAGCGTGATTCTCCATTGCAGTTTAAGCCAGACAGAATAAGATGTAAGATTCTAGGTTTCCTCATCCTGAATTGCACTGACCAGGCTAGGGACAGAGAGAGACCCAGGATTGCAGCAATAGGGGTGCAGCCCCACACGTGCAATGAGCTCTCTTTGCTGCTCATGTGCGTCACAGCTGAAGGGTGCGGGGCTGCAGCCCCTCTGTTTGCTCATGAGCCCTCAGCAGCTCCTGCTGGCATGGCTCCGCATGTATGGTGACCTCTAACCATGGGGTCTGCCCAGAGCCCCTTCTTTCAAGCAGCGCCGCAGCCTGCCGCTCTTTACTCTTCCTTTCCCCCCCAGCTGAATTCAGCAGCAGCAGCAGCAGCAGGGAACCTCTGAAGCTGTTGCCTGCTTGTCGTCTCCTTTTCTTTGCTCCGGGGGAGGCGGGAGATGAAGAGTGAGGAGCAGCAGGCTACGGAGCTGCTTGAAAGCAGGGACTCGGCAGAGCGCACGTTGACCAGCAGCGAGTTCACAGACCTCGCTGCGCGTGCAAAGCGCTGGTGGGAGTTGCACTAAACTGCTGGTGGACCCTGAAAGCTCCCGCCCCGCGCTGGGTGTGCCCTGGGCCGGATCCAGGCCGGCGCACAAGGACGTGGGCAGAGTTGTGGGTCTGGCCTCGAACGTGCGGCAATGCCAGTGACTCCAGTTCCAGCTCGTGCCGTGCAGGGATGGCTCCAGCCTCCAGTGCACGTGCTCCGCTGGAGCCAGCGCTGATTCCACTGCACGCCCCGGGCCATGGCAGCAGCTCCAGCTGTGCACGTGGCAGGGGCCAGTAGCCAGAGTGACCTACAAAGTAGCCAGAAAATGACTAGGCCTTCAGGATGTCAGCCCTTGGTCTCCTGTTGCCAGTCACCATGTCCGCAGGGGCCTGGACTCTGCAGCACGCCAGGCTGTTGCTGGCGCCCTCAAATTCTGGGGGACCGCTGGTAGCCTGCGCGTTTGGCAATCCCACACGAAACTGGTTTTGGTGTTAAAGGCTTGGGACAGACATTCAAAAAGCCGGGGCCTGAATTGATTCAGGCTTTGCAGGCAAGTCCCTCTTGCCCAGGCTGAACCAGTTTGCACCAGGACAAGCGTTCTCTCTGGACGGAGGCAATGCAGGCACGTGCCGGTGAGGACAGGAGCCCCGGGGCGGGGAGCGCTAGTGTGTGCCCTCCGTTGCAGGGAAGCTGTGCAGCGGGGCACGGCCAGTCCGGGCTGAACCGGCCAGAGAGGGGTATAATCCCCCCTTCCCTTCCCCACCAGCAGGGACCGGAGAGGCATCTGCCAGACACTGCCCCTTGCTGCTGGAGCAGGAGGGCACCATGGCCCCCTCCCGCTGTCCCCTCCACCAGGCAACAGAGGGAGGAGGGATAACCCGTGTTCCTGCCCGGTCCGCCCTGGGGCACCCTGCCAGCCGTGCCCTGCCTTGCCACTGCAGTGCAAGGGGGCAGGGCCCTTGTCACAATGTGGGGGAGCACCGGCCCCTTCCCAACAGGGGCGCCGCGCCATGCCGCGGGACTGGCAGAGCTGGAAAGGGGCTTGCGATCCGGGATCCTTGATGGGCATCGCCGTCCCTTGCTGCTTCCGTTGCTGCAGAATGGGTCTGTGCTTAGGGCACGTGCCCTCCTGGCTAGCGGGGCTTATTCCGCTGCTGGCCCCAAACACAGGCCAAGTGGGCCTGGCAGACCCCGCTGCGGTGCCACAGCAGCGGAATAAGCCCCGTTGCCCCTAGCGTGCTTGTCCTGAGCACAGACTGAGCCCGGGGGGGCTGAGCCCTGCCCCTGCCCGGCAGCTGGAGCAGTGAGCGACCGTGACAGGCAGCAACCTGAGAAAAGCAGAACTCCTCCGGGTACTGTGCTCTGGTCCTTGAAGGGACAAACCAGTGAGAAATGGAATAGGAGAACATTGGGTTGGGAAGGAAATACCGTCTCGGCAGCAAGCTCTCTTATCCCAACTCACTAGCCCACGCAGGTGACTTGAAACCCGTGTGCTGATTCCCACGCTGGAGCTGGCAAATCCAAACCGAAGTAGACCAAACTGAGCGTCTAAAATCAGTGGTGGTACATGCAAACACGGGTCGAGGTGACCTGTCCAGAGCAGCACGGAAATTGCACAGACCAAGCAAAACATCCAAACCACGATGCACAGACCTTAGCTCCTCGCCCTTGGTCCTACTTGCTTGACGGACAAGCAGACTTCCCTGCAAGTCTAAGCTCCCAGCATTCGCATGTTTGTTTTCAGCAGATGCAAACCCACAAGCAAACTGTGAGAGGCTTAGGCGTGTTACCAACAGAATGGTGTGGTTGTCTCTTGTGTCTGCCTCAAAGTGGTTACATTGAAAAGAAAAGTGGGAGCCACAATTATTTGCTAACTCTAAACTCGTAACGGGTTGCCACGTCGTGGTGTGAATTTCTGTTCCGTCTAGACACTGATTTATTAGGCAGTTAAATGATTGTTAAATGTTTTGTGTAATTTCCTCCCTCTCCTGTGGAGAGACTTCCCTTAGTCAACAAGTATAGGGAAGATACGTTCGCTGCCTTTATGCCCTTTCTTGTCCCATGCCAGTGACCGCCTGTTTTGGAAAATGCTATTAGTGGATTGTGCTTGTATATTTGCCTGTTCAATGCCACTGGTTTAATTGCTCAGAGTTGCTAGAAAAGTAGCTCCTGACACTACAGCTGTATGTATCAGAAATGTTTACTTGCCTGAAGTTTGCAAGCCTTGGACGTCTAAATTGCCTTAGCTCCACTGAAGGGCAGAGCAAACCCTGAGGAGGGAGGAGGTTGCCCTGGCTGCCTACAGCACAAATCATGGTTTCCTACGTTAGAATAGCGGCTTGAAAGGTTTGGCAAAATAAGGGAGAAAAATTGTTTTCCTACAGCTGCCTTCCCTAATTTCTACTTGTCAAATGTATCATAACAACTGCTTCTGGGCATTATGTCTGCAAATAAGAAGTGGTGCTGTAGAGGCAGTCCAAGCAGGCCGCGGATGATGATGTGTGCGGGGCGGGCAGCAGCAGGGAGCGAGAAACCATTAGACAGCTGAAGAATCAGCCTCTTATGCCCACGAAGCAAATTGTGCCAGGGAAGGGGAGTTGGCTAGTACACAGACGAATTAGGGCTTATAAATGACTGTATGGACTCTGCAGGTTAGCCACAAATAGCCTTTGAATCGGACACAGTTAAGTGGGTCCCCATCGATTCTGCGAGTGCGTACCCGAGCTTACCTAGAGCACCGCCTGCTATTGCATTCCTGGGTTTCTCTCTGTGCTTCAGCAGCACCAATTGTTTTCATGCTCATTAATGCAGAAAATTGAGCGTTTCCAGGCACTAAACTCAGGCAACCTGACGTCTGTGACCTCTTGAGAAAGTAAAACTCTAAATGACTGGAAGGTGATTGTACAAAGAACCAAATTATAGATAGACCCTCAGCATGCAACGGGTTTGTAACCAATTCTTTGTCCAGCCATAGATAGGTGCTGTCTTTGTATCTGTATGAAAGCAGTAGCCTTAAGATAGTCAGAGGGTCCCTTCTCATTACTCTGTAGGAATCTGCTGTTGATTTACTAGGCTCCCAATGAACTGGAACCATGCTTGGAAACTCCTAGCTAGCAGCAATCAATATAAATGCTGCAGGAAGTTTTCTCACCCCCCACCCCCCCTTCTGCTGCTTGCTGCTTTCAACAGGCACAGAATCACTAGTGCGTGCCATAAAAGTGGAATTATTACCTGTTGGCTTTGCTGCCACAACAGCAACTAATCCGAGCTAATTTCCAGTTTCTGCGTTGGAAAGATTAGCTGCGTTAGAAGCTGAAGCAGAAGATGAAGGGCATGCACACTTAAGTCCAAGTTCAAGTGCTCGACCGGAAGGACCCCCTAAAGAACAGCTAGCAGCAGCTGCTGCGGCTACTTTCCCGCGTTAGTTTTTCTCCCCTTGCCTCTCTCCCTGTGCTTTTGTCCTCATGGCGTGGCTACTATTGTGCAGTAGTTTTAAGGAATGAAAGCAAATGACTGCTGATGGGTGACATGATAGAGCTTTATGTGGGCATGCAGCCCTGTTCCAATGCTGGACGGACGCCTGACAAAGCCAACGGGCACAATACAGTAGGTTAAGAACGATTGTTAGGCATGAGCACAGATGTCAGACAAAGGAAATCATGTGATATGCAATTAGCGGCGTAGGTAAAAATGTTCGATCGTGAATCAAAATAAGTGTAAGGGCTGCCAAACAGCCTGAGTTGGGAGGTAATTGCATGAGTTTTAATTCATCCGGTGGTGTAATGAGCCATAACTGAGGTGTCATTGTGAACAGTTTTGGAAAAATAGTTGGTATCCTGTGCGTTCTGGTTGCGAGTGAATCTGGGTACTGAGCATGTGCAAGGAGTCTGGAATTACAAACTTGCCTGAACTTTTCACTGGAGACATTAGCATGCATGCACAGCAGCCTGTATGTAAATGATGTTATCTTGGCTGTTTTATATGTGTGTTTTCAGGATAAGACAGAATACTATTGTGTTAGCTAACTACCTGCAGAAAAAAATATTAGAGATTTTTTACTCTTAGACAATATTAGTTTCAACTTTTTTTTTTTCCTCCATCTGATTTTTTGTTGTTTGTTTTCATAATGGATTGTCAAATATTAAAGAATTTACCCTGCTGCCTTAATCAAAAAGGGAATCCTACACCTCAGTGAGACTTGACATCGACGGGCTCCTTTGCCAGGATTGCAGACAAATTTGGAAAAAGCTCCACAGCATTTCTGTGATGTAAATATAGGATTTGCTTCCCCCAGCACCGAGGCAGCCAGCTTTGAGACGTAACGCTGTAAGTTTTTAACAGGCCACAGCAGCAGTATGTAACGACTGAGGACAGGAAGTAAAGAGCTGTTATGTTATCAAATTGGAAGCATAGGGCAAATTTAAGTCGGTAAAATTAATTTTCCTGAAATCAAATTTGACCAAGACAAACAGGGTTAATGTTCGTGTAACAGACACCAGTTCAGCGAGAAACAAAACTCTGACGTGAATGGGACAATGCGTGTGTTTAAAGTTACGCCTGTGCCGAAATGGGGACGTAGCAGACTTCCTCTTACGTCCCAGCTGAAATGTAGCATTGGTGGTCCTTAATACAGTCCCAAGGTAAATGAGAAAACTGGCTTTCAGATGCTCTGTTTTCGTGCATGTCAATTTGTGAGTCGATGTGTATTGTCTAATGATGTTATTTCAGAATGACCACGATTTAAAAATGTAAAAGGTTTGTTCATCCTGCAGGGGTTTGGGCTGTGGCCGTGTTGGTCTAAGGACACAGGCAGACAAGGCTCCTTGGGTGAATTTGATATCTTTTATTAGACCAACCCAAATGGTTGGAGAATAGTTATTAAGCAAGCTTTCGGGTTCAAAGCCCTTCGTCAGGCTAAGGAAGCTGCAGCAGTTGGTGTGTGCTCTTCCTGGAGCTGTTCATCCTGGCATTTTTACTTTTAATTTTTGGGATATGATACTAATGAAATCCATAGTGAAAGTAAGTTGTCAGTACAATTTTCATGTGTGCAAAATAGTTAACAAATCAATATAGCAATGTACAAAAAAGGAATGTTAGAAATCCTTAGCTCGAGTAAAGTGATTATTCCCCTCTGCTCGGCATTGGTCAGGCCACATCTGGAGTACTGTGTTCAGTTTTGGGTCTCCCACTAGAGAAAGGATCTAAACAAACTAGAGAGAGCCCAGCATAGGGCAATGAAAATGGTTCAGGGGCTGGGGCACATGACTTCTAAGCAGAAGCTCAGGGAACGGGGAAGAGAAGACTGAAGGGGGATTTAATAGCAGCCTTCAACTACCTGAAGTGGGGTTCCCAAGAGCCTGAATCTAGACTGTTCTCGGCGGTGGCAGGTGACAGAACAAGGAGCAATGGGCTCAAGTTTCAGCAAGGGAAGTTTAGGTTGGATATTGGGAAAAACTAACTAGGATGGTGGTGAAGCATTGGATCAGGTTACCTAGAGAGGTGGTGGAATCTCCATCCTTGGAGGTTTTTAAAGCCTGGTTTGACAAAGCATTGGCTGGGATGATCTAGTGGGGGATGGTCCTGCTTTGAGCAGGAGGTTGGACTAGATGCCTCCTAAGGTCCCTTCCAAGCCTTAGTTTTCTGTGATTCTATTAAAATAGGCCTTGGTTTCACAATGCAAGAAGATAAAGACTAAAATCTGAGCATACTGGCTTGGAAATGATAGATCCTCTCTAAACATGTGTTAGAACTAAAACAAATGGTCAGTCGTTTCAGAACTGTGAAGTGCGGCGCACACAAATTTGCTTGAAAAGAAAATGGGGAAAAATGGGATTCCTGCATTTATACAGCCACATTTTCAATCAGCCACTTTACTAGACCCTTACTTAGTAAATTAGGGCAATGAAGATGAAGGAAAGATGGATATGAATTACAAGACTGCAGAAAGCGTGCGCAAGTTGCCAGTGCCCATGAGGCCACATGCTACAGCTGAGGACCAGAGAAGTCGTGGCCTAAAACCTACTGGAGGCAGAAACAATCTTTCTGGGAAAGAAGTAGGGCAGAAGTAGATGACAGCTTTCTCATTGAATCCTGCTGTATTAAAAGGTAACTTTTCAATGCTTGAAGTACGCTTACTACATAATACATGCCTGGCTATTGTACCCCGCAGACAGGCACAGCATATATCAAATGTTCCTCTGAGCTTAGTCTCAGCAGAATTTCTGCAGGCTAAGCAAGTTTATAGGAATAATTGGGTTACAATAAGATGTGTCTAAAAATAAACCTTTTTGCACCCTGCTGCAAAGCTCATTATAGGAAAAATGTCTTCTATTTTATCTGAATAGAAATTGAAACGACTTAAGCAGCATTGCACCAGATATAACAAGTTTCTGATTTTGAGCAGCCTGGCTAGGAATCCAGATGAGAAGATCATGGTCTTGATACATGCTTTAGCTCAAGACATTTAAAGATTAACTGCTCACGTTGTTTCTGATATTGGGGACAGACTAATAAGTACTTAGTAATAACCTACCATAGCAAATTTTCATACCCTGTTTTAAAAAGTGTGGCAGGTTATTTTTAGGCACTGAACTGTCTAGTAAAAGAAGTGCTGAAGCCTATCAGTTACTAGGAAACCGATCTAAGTGTGTCAGTAGGCAAAAATTATTGGAATGTACCATGGATTTTTTAATTTTGGGCCCGAGACAAGATACTTAAGGAGAAAGGGATGAGTAGTATAAAAAAGTTATTGTTAACAATGTTGTTGGCTGTACTGAGAATACTGGGAAGCAGCTTTCTCTCTCAGTTACAAAGCACTGGTTACACCTTAAATGTCCTTGTGCAATAGGTCCCATTACACCCATTGTACCTATAGGTACACTGATGCATAGAAAGATTAAACGATTTGTATGAGCCTGTACGTAGGAGCTTGAGTCAGTCAATGGGTTGGTAACAGATCTGGGGTTTTAACATAGCTGTTTTGCTATGCTTCAGAGGTTTAGCAAAAAACTTTCAAGCAGTGTGGGGGATGCACTGGATGCTTTGTAGTAAGGTAGTGATTTTCTCACTTTTCCAACCCTACACCTTTTATTAGACCAACTGAGTAATGGGACAAAAATTCTTAGCAAGCTTTTGGGTGTTGTCAGCCTTCCTTCAGACATAGGGAGTCTCTGCTGGTCTAAGACCCTGAGTGCCTGAAACTCTGAGCACCTGACACTTTCTGTCTATGGGTGGGCGCAGACATTACACCTAACACGCTTTAAGCACGCAGAAACCACTTTACAGTTGTAACAGAACAGATGTGCATGGCATATAAAGCACTTTAAGAATGGTGGACTGGATCCCACTTGAAGTTAAGCATGGATGAATGTGTACTAACCTGAAGTGCTTTCTGTTAGAAGGCTTTATCGAACGTGTGTGCCAGATCCCATGGAAAGTTGATATAGAGCATGATTGCTACCATCCCAGGCAGTGCTGCCCAGGGCTGCATCCTAACCTCAGACAGAACTCCTTTGCTCTGTCCAAGCGGAGGGGCAGCCCCGGCTGTCACTTACCCAGCCCTGTGCACAGCCTTGGAGGGAGGTTTCCATCCTTGTAACTTCCCTGGCCCCATGGTGTGCCACAGCCTGGTGCGGGGGGCACTGTTCAGGAAGGAGTTTGGGGTTTCTATCCCACTGCTGCCTGCCTGGGGCTGCTGTGAAGACAGATCCAGGAGCCCTTCCCCTGCAGATCCCTGCAGAGCTTCTGCCAGAGGCTTTTTGAACATGTGTACTTAGCCTATGTGATGGCAAATGCTGAAGAGCAGCCCAGAATCTCCAGTGTTGGGTCCTGACATATCCATCCTGCACACTATATCAAAGCTTGCTAAGGTGTCCTCAGCGCACTGTGGCCATCTTCCTCAATTCAAGCACCATGGAAATTTGTTACGAGCCACACGCAGGTGGAAAACCCAGGCCCTGCTGAAGTCAGTTTTGCCATTCATTTCAGTGAGGCCAGGATTTCCAGGGTTTTCAGAGAAGCCTTCACCTTGGTTTGGCCTTTGATCTGATCTAAAGGGGCCACTGCAGGAGTAATAATCTCAACATAGGTCCCCTGACTCACGCTACCCTGGCGCTAGAATCAATTGTAATGAGCATAAAACAAGTTTTCAAAATTTCACATGCACGTTCCTCATTGCTTCAAGAAACCCAAATGTGGCAGTTCTAGCAATCTGCACACAGCAGCACAGTACTTTATTTTACAATTCAAAGATTACAGCTGTGCATCCCATCATTTTCTGTCACTTCTGACTAACAAAAGCTCTATTGAGATAGTAACTGCCCTCACCCCCAGAAATGTGACTCAAAGTGATCACACAGCATGGCAGTTGACATAAATGGCAAGCTGCCCAATTGCAGGATGAATGAAAATAACTTTATTTGCCTAAGCAATGGCCAGAATTGACCACAGAGGATAGGAGTTTTGTCAGAACATCACTTCAAGCTCTCATTAAAATTTTAACTGCCATAGAAATACCACAGCGTTCAATGGAAATTGCCTAAAAATACTGAAGTAACATTAGTGAAATGTAGGCACGGATCTGCGGCATTTTGTCCATTTTCCACACATGTAGGTTGCATTCTTTCGCAATGCAAAGGGAAGGCAACAAGAAAAAGGGGAAGAGAAAGAGGCACTTGCCCTTTATTAAGCGACATAGGCACTTGCATGAGAAACAACAGTATTTTGCATTTTTGCAAAATAACCAAGCTATCCCAGGATGAGAGGAGAGAGTAGGAAAGTTTGCAGAGTGAACCCAGAATGACTTGGCAATCTGGCATGTCCCTCTTTCTTTAGTATGCAGACGCGCAGTGCTGTTCCACTGGCACAGAATTGCTGCAGTGAACTGATGAAGATCTTTTCAATCCCCTGGCTTCCCAGTGCTGTCATGACAACAGCCACTTTCTCAATCCTGTTGAAACCCTTTTCACATTCTGTGAATGCTATGCACAGAAAAGCAGGTTTTTCTCATCAATCTCTCTCTGAGATTTAACTGAATAAACATAGCAATCAACACTGTTATGCCTACAAAACTCAGCAGAATCTCTCAGGTTCACTCCCTTTCAATAAATGAGATGGATCTTTAACCCTGCGTGTTCTGGAACCTTAGAAGATAAACGTATGATCCATAATACCCTGCATTAGGTTTTGCTGGCTATGGTGCAATCATTTGAGTACTCGCTGAAACTGCTTTGAATTATTCTAGTTCAGGGACTGGCGAACTATGGTCCTCAAGCAGAATCCAACCCACCAAGCAATTTCATCTGGCCTGCGAAGCCCAGACATCAACGACAGTTTGGCAGGGCGGGGATTGAGCAGCATGCAGCAACCAGGTTGTGGGCATACTGGCTGCAAGGGAAATTGTCAGCCAGGGAAGTAGTGGCGGCAACTCTGCCTTTGACTGGGCTGCATTATTTCCGCCTGTCATTCCTAAAAGGTTGCTGACTCATTTTGGTGAATAGGGGAGCTAATTCTAAAAAGACATAGCGAGCGCGTCTTGTCTGCTGATCTGACTTTCTGTGAAGTTCGAGGAAGTTGACTGCTCATGGTC
>JAGPOW010001296.1:27591197-27609981 GCA_030014935.1 Caiman crocodilus | reverse complement strand
TTTTTTTTTAACATTTATTTCTAGGAATAGAGAGTTTCCTGAATGTACTTTTGAGGTCCTACTGCATTTCTTCCCCCCCACAAAAAAGGAGGCATTAATAACTTATTACCTAAAAGAATTAGTCTCACTTCAAGAGTATTTTTTTGATGGTTGACTGTTTTTCATTGCCACTAGTTTTGAGAAGGTACATACTTGCTGATCTCAATTGTCAAATAGCTGAACTGATACCTTTCTCAAAGAATGTATAGACAGCTAGAAAGTAATTGCTTAGGACATGTCTTCACTTTTCATTTCTGGGAAGTTGTTTCACTACTCCCTTCTACTCAAAGACCTCTGACCTGAGCTTGATGCTGTCAGTTTAGGCTAGCTGTTCATTTAGGGCTGTAAGACAGAGCTCAGGTAGCTCTTTCATTTGGGGCTGCTAATGCTTCAGTTTTGTAACAGACAAAGGCTTAACCATGCAAGTGTTGTGACAGTCTTTTGGGGCTTCCATACAATTTCTGTAGAATTCCTGGAAGGACAAAGAAGTCCTCCCACGATTAACTGGAAAAAAATACGGCAGTTTATCTTATTGTAGGGCTAAGAATCACTGAATGTTCCTCCAGAAACACAGCACTGTAACAGGTGAGTACAGGGCTTTACTAGATTCAGCAACTTGGCTTTGGCTATAACTTGGTAATGCAGCCAGTTCACACCCATGCTGGCTAATCCAGTGTTTAGATGCGTGTAACCATTATGTCGATATCAAAGGCTACCGATATAAGCCACTAACATGTAATTGTTAATACTTGCTTCTGTAATGAGACAAATGTAGCAAGCATGTTACAGGTCTGTAACTGACAGGGTTGCAGTGCGTTGGCTAACTTGCCTGTTCTGTAGCAATATGTACTGTAGCAGCTGATGCATGCTTCCAAGTGGCAGCTCTCCTCCCCTCTTCAAAACCCTTAAGAGAGATGTTTGTCCATAGCCCCAGGTATCTGGACCAATTGCTTAAGGCATGGGTAGCCAACCTGTGACGTGGGCAGCCTCTGTACATGGCATGCATCAGGGTAGAGAGGGGACAGACAGCAACTGGTGGCAGTTAGAGCAGGAAAGCAAAGCAAAGCAGCAAATGTAGTAGGTGCAGGGAAGCAGGGCAGCAAATCAGACAGGGAGCAGAAAGTGGGGCAGAAGATCAGGCGGGGAAGGGGATTGGCATGGTACTTCAGGTGTGCGGCTAACAGCACATCTGTCAAAAAGCTTGGTCCTCACTGACCTACGGTAATTCTGCTGTAGAGAGGTATCCTTATAAATAGTAAAAACCATTCTTGAAGGCCAGTTGTAAACACTGCATTTCAGGAATTATGTAAAACATCTAAAGTTTGCTAGTTTTTTTTGTAAATATTAGATTGAATTTGTCAGAAGTAAATTTTTACTTTGAGAATGTATTTAGATTGAATAATCTGTGGAGGGACTAGGTAAAAAAAATGCATATTGAATCTGCAATCTGAATGAGCACAAAATGTTTCAATTGAAAAATAGTTAAATTTAGCATTCTTAACTTCATTACACTTAATATGGTTTTACGGGAAGAAATTGTATTCTATTTGTATGATATTTTAAAGCAATTCTTTACTTTTAACTAATGGTTTTCAGTATGATCCTTAAGCTCTTTTCCCATATAAAGCCTCACTGCATCCTTTTGGAGTTGGTAAGAATTCTTTTTACAGGTGGCAGACCTGGGAGATGCCAGCTCTACCTGGTCCCATAGTGGTAGAGCTGGACATAAAAATTAGGAATCCTATTTTAATTTTTTTTTAATTGTTTTTAAAGAGCCACCCTAATCTCTGATGTCTGTTGATTTTTACTTTTTTCAGTTTATCATTGGATCTCTAAAGGTTTAGTGACACTGATTACCCCTTTTTCCTGCTTTTTAAACTACCAGTTATAAAACAGAATCATCTTGTAAATTCACTTTGTAGAAATATGTGAATTACGGTAATGTTTACAAAGCAGAAATGCAATCTGAAATACAAAAAAGACGGCAGAAGATACTAATTCTCTATATTATTGTGATGCATTAATGTGACCAGCTTGCAGAATGTGCGAGAACTCTTTGGTATCTTTGTGGAAATTACACATCTTACTCAGAGAGTAAAGATCATGTGTTTTGTACCCACAGCAGGGTGGTTAAGATAATGGGCCCATGTATATATATATTTATTTATTTATAGGCCTATAAATAAATACAACCAGGAAATAATAATAGGCATTTGGCTAAACAGGTTTTTGCTTATAATTCAGGAATCTTGATGGAAATTACATTGGCATTGATTCTTTGGAAGCTATTTGTGAAAGCATCTTGCATTTTCCTTTCAGATTAGGAACTAAGACATTGTACCATTTTTTTTTAAAGGGAAATCTGTTTTTGTTTGTTTGTTCTCAGAATGGTTTTTTGGCCTACTTGGCACTGGAAAAAAGTTTGTTTAGAAACAAATAACTCTAATGTTAGGAAGGCCAGTTGCATCTCTTTAAAATGTGTTGTTTGTTATAATTATTCATGGGTGACAGTCTTTGTGGATTCATTGAAAGAAATTGATTGCATATACTGTGTGCCATTATCTGAAGCTGTTATATTAATATCTAAATTTTATCTAGAATCTGGTATTAATACTTTAGCCACCTACTAAAGAGAGACGTGAGATGCAGTTCATATAAAAACAGTGTTGACCCATGCCATTATTTAACATTGAATGAATGAGTTTGTGAGGCTTTATACTTGCCTTCATAAGTAACGTGATAACTCTGGACCCATGATATCTGTCTGGTCAGTTCAGTGATTTTGGGAAACATTCTTGGCATCTGGTGGAACTGTGATTATTTTTTGGAGGAAACTTGACAATCCTAAAAGGAGAAATTACATAGTTATAATTCTGTGCATCTGCATGTGTGCAGTTACTAATAAATCAGATTGTTGTATAAACCAGTTAACATCTTTCATCATACCTGTGCTCCCATTTAATCTCTGTTCATTTTCCCATTGATTTAATGTGTTGTGGTGGTGGATAATGTATTCCCTTCCCAACAGGATGGAAAAGAAATAACTTATTCTGGGGTATGAGCAGGCTCACAGAGGCAGAGAGGGAGGGAGAAATGAGGGCTTATACGGTATGGGTTAGGGGATTCTTTTAAAGGTTTGAAAGGGGGAGAAAAGAGGGATTCATAGATGCTAGGGTCAGAAGGGACCTCAAAGGATCATCAGAGGAGAGCACCACCTCCCTTGACAGCCTGTTCCAGATTCTGGTAACCCTCACTGTAAGTTGTTTCTGATGTCCAACCTACAGTATGAAGGGAGGCATCGTGGGGGACTAGGGAATAGGGGTACACTGCACCTTGTATGGGAGGAAGAGAAATGAAGGGGGCACGACACCTGGAAGAAGGGGAAAGTAGAGAATGGTTGAGGGGAGGGGCAGGGGGAAAATGCATCATTAGAATGGCCTTGATGTGATGTCTCATAGCCTAGAGGGTAAATTCAGCCCCTGGTATAAAGCATGAGGTAGAGAGACTTGCTGGGAATTATTGAAATAGAGGATAGAAGGGAGGGAGCATATAGGAATGCAAGTAACTCTGGTGTGTGGGCAGTGATCTGGAATTACAAAGTGTATAGACCCTCCCATAGTAGAGATGGTGGTATTTATTTACAGATGTCAGTAACCTACTTACAGACTACATTTATTAGTTGTCTAGAGGTGTCCTAGGTTTCTAAATATTTTGAATGTAGCTATCAGACTGCTTTCTCTCCTGCCATTTTCATTGTGTTAAATTCACAACGTCAAGTACGTCTGGTGTTTACTTGGTATATCAGTCATACGTTTAAAAATTGGCTTAGAGTCGTTATGTTTTTCCACGTGACCTTTATCACTAGTATGCAGTACACAGAAAGGTGAAGCGTTCTGAATGTGCAGGAGCAGTTACAGCATTACAAAAGTAGAGACTGTCCCATGAAAAATTGTTATAAAGTGTACTTAATATCAAGGCTTTGCTGGTCAGTTCTTGGGTGGGGGGTTTTTGGTTGTTTTGTTCTGATAGGATGTGGAAAGCTGTTGCTTGGGATTTTGCTTTTTCCAAATTTTTAACTTCCCTTTTTTTTTTTTTTTGCAGTGTAATCCAGTGCCGAATGACTGACTTTGAGATGGCCACATTTTGTGCTTAAATATGTCATGCTGTTTGATGTTGTGAGATATGTTGCTCTCTGAAGCTAGGTACAGACGTTCAAAAAAGCCTGAGGTGGAGTTCATCCAAATTACATGGTTTTCTGTAAGGAGTGCAGTTTAGCTCAGTAGCTAACAGAGCACACATTTGCCCTTTGGGTGGGGAGTATGGGTTATGCAGGCTGCCAGTTTTAGACCAGGTTCCACTATTTTTAAGCTAGTCTCTGTGTGCCAAACTTCTGTTATAGGTATAAACTGGTTTCCACTCACTTTTATTGGTATAAATATAATTTTTGTACTGGGCCTGAGTAGCATGAGGGGTGCTACCATGAATAAAGACAGGTAAGAAAGGTGGTTTGGGGTTGGGCAGTACCCAAGTAGAGATGTTTAATGTGAATTTTCTGTGTAATATGGATACTCTGAGACTCTTAAGCATGTAGCAGGATAAAATCTCCACTACTTAGTTTCAAGGCTGTTCATTGTGAAAGACAAGCTGACTGACTGCTGACCGCAAATTCTTTAATCTGCTCCTCTGGTGCATTTCTACGAACAGAACAGGTCTTCAGCAGGTATAACAAGTTATAGAAGCATTGAAATGAGTTTTCTGTCAACTGTAGGACCAGCAGCGTGTGCCTGCACTAGAGGAACATCCCTGAACTACAGGACATAATGTGTTTTGTTTGGAGAGAAAGAGGGAGCATACCAAGAGGAAGGGAGTGGTGTCACGGCTCACTGCGTTCTAATTCTTGCTTTTGGCACTTTTAAAAGCAGATAAGTTTGGGAGAAATAGTAATTTCAGGTCAAGAAATCCTCTACAGAAAGTACATGCTATAAAAATTGAGGTGGAGTAATAAAAATTGGAGGTTCTAATATTTTAATTAAATTAAGGTTTAAAAATTTATTGGTTTCCCTGTTCTGGAAACTGATCAAATAAATCATAAACTTACAAAAATAAATTTTAAATTTTAATGGATAAATGCTGATTTTTTTTTTTAATGAATAAAATTATATACTGTGTGATAATCACTATTTAAGAAGTTGGTGAATGGTATCAAAGAATTTGTATGTTCAGAAAATGTAATAGCTATCTCAGTGCATGGGCTGAAAAACTTTAAGATTTAAAAAAGGTTGCTAAATATAAACCCTTTCTCCACCAATAAAACAAAATCCTGTCCTTATGTTAAATGTTATTAGATTTTCTTAGGCTGCCTTCCTTGTCAAGTTACAAGCTGAAAATTGTGTCAGAATTTACACGCTATACAGATTTTAGTCAAATTGGTGCCTGACCTAATTTGTGACATTTATATTACAAACATCTAATAATCTATAGACTACTATGTGGTGTTGCACTTCTGTCAATTTCTTTTTAATGATTGGTACTTTAGCAATGGTGGGGGGGAAGGGAGGGGATGATGTTCTTCCAGTTATGGCCACCTTTGGTTGCAATTTAAAAAAAGCAAACTGAGAAAACCTAGACAAAATTACAGTGTCTCTGCAACAGGGCATGTTTCCTCTTAAAGTAGGTGTGCAATGATCATTTCTAAAGTAGATAGTGGGTGGGTGTGTGCTTTCAGTTTTGTGGGCTTTTTCATATAGCAATAGGAGTGGAGGACATTTTAAAAGGATAAGAAAATGGGCTGGTAAAACTAGAGCTGCACCCATGCAGGCGTTCCTGAAACTATTGTTTGATGAGAATTCCTTAAGCAGAAGGCAAAAACAGCAGTTGTTGACAGTCTAGGCAAAACCTTTAAATGTAAAGTGTTGTGGTGTCTCCTTCTCACTTACTTTCTCTCTCATACTCTGCCTTTTTCATTTTATCTTCTATATAAATGAATCTCACTTTAAATCTGTGACTCTGCCTTGCCCCTGAACTTCTAGGAAGATAATCTGAAGATAATACTGTTTCTAGAGTGAATATCCCATTAATGGTTTATTTATGCAAAAACTATCAACAGACTGTTTTTCTTCATCCATGCAGTGCTTAACGCTATGCATGTGGACTGCATTTTTGGTATTGTAGCTTTCAGGATTTCTTCCTTCTATTGATTTATTTGTAATTCAGAATCACCTAGATGTGCCAGTCAAGATCAGGACCTGTGGTGATACCTATGGTACAAATGTGTAAAAGTTGAAAGTTCAAAGAGCCTACAATCTCAGTAGATAAGATGTATAAGAGTATAAAAGGCAAATCAGAGGCACAGAGAGAAAAAGAGTACAGGTAGTCCTTGATTTGCAGCTTTTTGAGTTGCAATATTTCGCACTTCCAAGGTTTATAAGTCGACACTGTTTCAACTTTCTGAGTCCGTTCTGACTTTATAACACTTGTTCACTGTCGTGGTATCACATCAGATCAAGTTCTCTGCATTGTCCATCTCCCTGGACAACATCTGTCCAAACTTCCTTGGACACTTTCTTAAGAAAGCAGCCGAGACTCTTGAGAAGACTCCAGCAAAGAACTCTTCAAACAGTCCAACCAAGAGCCCTTCAACAAGTCCAGCAAAGTTACCTCAAAGAAGTCCTTCCAAATTTAATATGATTGCTATTTACAGTATAAATACCTTAATGTAGCTATATTACTCATCTATAATTGATCGAGTACAAAATTCTGGGTTATTTTTCCTGAACATAGGGTATTGGGCCTTGGTTCAGGAACCAAGTCCCCATTTATAACGTTTACTATGGGAAAATTGGTTCCGAGTTGCAACGTTCCGACTTAAGACGTGGTTTTCAGGAACCAATTGTCTTGTAAATCGGAGGACTGCCTGTCGTTCAGAATTTCACTACATCATATTTGAATTTTGTTTTCTAATCTTGTTAGGTCCCTTGGTATGGTTTCTCTCCTCTGAAAAACTTGTTTGTCGCCAAGCTTCAGTATTGGCAAACTTTTTTACTAATGTGATATGTTCTTGTTTTTTACAAGAACTGAAATGGTAGACCACTTGCAAGTAGCTTTACTATGAAATTTTAACTTCCCCTAGAAAGTACTTTTTAAAAGAATTTTAAGCGTTGGCAAATTCACTCATAGTATGTAGCACATTACTCATGGGCTGAATTGTTTCTGTCCATTTTAGCTATGTTAGTTTCTTATAAGTCATTGTGATTACTTCATGGATTTTCATTAATAGTTCTGCAATTTTGGGGTTGGTTTTTGTTGTTTTTTTTTTTTTAGTACTTGTAACATTTGTGAATGTTCATTTCAGACCAACCCCAAGATTGCATATTTTCAACAAGCAAGAGTTCCATCCATCAAATTGCTTAAAATGGAAGTAGTACACTCAGGGAAAGGAGTAAGAGAAAGATGCAGTGAAAGTCTTTATATTGATTGTTGTTTTGTTTTCTTAAGTTCTTTCATCTACCCAGTAGCAACTTTACCCTTGTCTTAGATTTTTCCCCTCTCTTGTTGTTTCTGTCACCCTCCTTTTCTGCTTTGGATAATGGAAGTTACATCTTTTGATATGAGTGGATTTTGTTTTGTGGACGGTTTAGCTGTTCATAGATGAGTTTGTGTCGTAGGATGTAGTGATAATGGTCATGCTTTTGCTTCATGTGACTCTTGCATCCCTGCTTGAATCTGGGCATTTTGTTGTACTTGGCTGTATGGCCATTTCCTTCTTCCTTAACAGGATTATTTGCTTTGTGATCTACTGTTTCAGGTTGGTGGTGCATCACTGTACCCTAAATTTTCCTGTCAGTGCAGTTTGCAGAATTGGGCATAAGATTATGTTCTGCACCCACTGATGCCTTCTGTTCTGTTCAACACAAATTGTTTCCAGGAATCTCATAGGAACAACTTCTTAGAGTTACAGGCAATTAACAAGGCTTTCCTTCTACGCTTCAGATTCTGTCTCAGTTAATTGCCATTCACACAAAGAACAACTACCTCCCTGTCGTGCCATTCCATGGTAGAAGAAGGGAAGTATACATTAAAAATCCCAGATGAAGCCAAGAGAAATTTCCTTGTTCCTGGAGCAGGATTTTTTTATTGTTATTCTAGGAATTTCACTGATGACCAAGGAAAAATCTAAACTAGAATTACACTGCTGCTACGAAATGCAGAATGCCAGGTTTGGAGAAATAAAAAATATTGGTAGGTGAATAAATGTGCTTTCCTCACTCTTCTGGCAGGTGCCTACCTCATGGGGAAATCATATGCACCAAATCACATTGTATGATAGTTTACCTCATCTGTCCATTGACCTGGTTTTATTCTCCTTACCTTTGAATTGATTAACTGGTATTTGAAGAACATTGGGAAAGATCCAGTAAAACTCCTGTTTGGATAGGTGGCTGTAGTATCTATAAGCATTGTGTTTTATTGTGCATTAGTATGTTTGTGTTTTACTACTAACATAAGAGGCTAGAGTTAAAATCTACTTTGTAATAGGAATAATAATATTTGTAGTAACATTTATCTGATTTTTTTTTTTTTTTAATTTGTCTTCCTCTGCTTCCATATACTTAATTTAGAACAAAGCTGTGATGCAGATCTTCCATCTTTGACACTTCTAAGGGTCAAGTAGGAATAGGAACAGCGTTGCTCCCCTTTCCATTCTAGGCAGGGTTCATCTACGACTCCTGTGCCTGAATGAGACAGCAAGTGGCGACCCGGATGGAATTATTTGGAGTGGTTGAATCGGTAACTATGAAGACTGAGTCACACCACATAAGATTATAACTTTGATTCAGGTCTGATCTGTCCCAATAGAAATGCTTACGATCAAAAGAATGAACTGAGAATTAATCACTTTCAGATTTTGAAAGGATCTTTTTTCATGGACAGGCTTGTATGGAGTCTTTGAAGTCCACAGGACTTGGTGCATATAAACTCTTTGAACTGGTGGCCTAGTGAAGATTTGAAAAGGGTAGGCGTGCTGATAATGCATGTTGAACTAGTTCACTGGCAATCTAGAATTTTTCCGTTTTCCCCTTGAAAAGTCATGTAATATTAGGAAAAACCTGTAGGCCGCATCCAGATGTGCAGGCTGAAAAAATTCTCTTTGTGGCGCCACAAACTGCACACCTGTAACCTTAAAAGGTGCCCTGTGTTGTGGATTTTACTACTGGGAAATACTGGTTGCAAAAAAAACCATGAAAAAGTGGTGTGGTACATGTGAGACGAGTATGCACCAGCAGACACGGTGGCTCTCCTCCTGGGAGATGCTCTAGCTGCTGACCAGAACAGATCTCCCCTCTTTTCATTGTCTCCCCATGCTCTTTCAGCATGCCAGGAGGAGCAGTGAAAGAGCTGTTTTGCTGAATCGGGGCAATTTGCCGCACCAAAGCACGTGTGCAGGGGCATGCACATGGTGACAAGGAGTGGCACAAATTTGTGCCACTACTGTTCTCTCACAGCAAGTACACGCCCCTGTATGTGGGAATGCAAATGTAGGGTTTAAAATTCATTGCTCTTTGCTTTTTTTTTTTTTTTTAGTTGAATTAATAAACTGGTTTGGTAGTTACCAAGAAATTCAACTGGCACAAGTCTTTGTCTTTCTCTTTTTAATTGCCATACTGAGCTGCATGGTTGGGACTGTTCTTCAGTTCTTTTTGTTTTGCTGGTGATGATTTTAGACCAGTGGTCAGCAACCAGTAGCTCATGGTCTGTATCCAGCTTGCAAAGCCATCCAGCTAGCGGAGGGCAGAGGAGGGGAAACTTTCATGGCTCGTGCCTCCCTGCAGCTGGGCAGGAGGGAGGTGGCAATGGCTGGGTCCTACAGCATTCTGCCTTGGATCTGAACTGCACCATGCCAGCCTGGTACTGAAAAAAATGCTGTTTTAGATAGTTGCTCATCTCCTTCAGAGCTGTCTCTCTCAGTTTTTTGTCTGTAACCTTTTCTTAAAGGGTGTACGAGGCTACCAGGGAAGTAATGAAACAAATGCGAAAGACATGCTATTCCAAGCCTGTCTGTCCTTATGTGATTGTGAGGATGCGATCTGCTGAGAGGAAATAAATGATAGCAATGCAGCTGAAGCTCAGTCCAGACTAGACAAGGTGTGCAAACCTATGGAAGTTTTTAGAGAGTGTGGCACAGTCTTTTTTTGGTCATCGTTCTGTACTGTACCCACCCAGTAAGATTCACTGTCCCCAATTTCCTGGATATTGATGAAGAGTAGTAGTGCTAACTTGCCCATGAAGTTGGTTGCTCTCATCAGTCATGTCCAGTCACTTTCAGACTGGATTACCTCTGTGTACTCTGATGAAGCTGCTCTTGAAGAGTCCCCAGAAGTGCATCTAATATAGAATGAAGCAGTTTGCTTAGCTAGCACTGTTTGCTGCAGTTCTCCAATCTGTACTAGTTCAAATTTGCTGTTATTCAAGGTGGCATTTTCTTTTATAGATCTGCCAAACTTCTTTCTTTGTGCTAGTCTAAATCAGCAGGGGCTGTTCTGCTTACTAGTGCTGTATGGGAGCATCTGGGGATTGAAGGCTGGGCATTCTCAGTGAAGGGTTTGTGGCTCTGAAATGTGCTCCTGTTGATCCAAATGAAATAGTTTGTGACCTTCAGGGGCACTGTGTAAGGCCCCATCTGTTAGGGCTGAGTTTTGCCTGAGGGAAGGTTGCTCCAGTTAAGCTCTAGGGGAAGTATATTTAGCAGACATAGAAACCGTAATGGTAAATTGGATAGATTTTTGTATGCATGTTTTTTGTAGAGTCTGGCTCCATTGCATTACTTAAGTTGACTGTGGGTAGGTAATAATGATGTGTTTATGGAAAGTTAAAATGGAATTATACTGATCTCTAATGGTTTTTTAATATTCATTCAAAGCTCTTCTGTCTGCAGTTGTTATTAAAGACTGGCAAAAATGAATTTTGAGGTAACGGTGCCATTCATTAAATTGGCCAGAAGGGATTACTGCAATCATGATGAAATCAGTCCCCTTGGAGGGTTGAACTGTATCAGCAATAGTGTGCTTACATCATTATTATTATTTTTTTAATGAAATAAAACACAAGTTATTATATTTTCATTCATGTCTAATTTTATTTTATAATTCATTTTTCAAACTTGTACAGCAGTTATTGCTAGTGTGTGCATGTGGTAGCTTTAAGATGGAAAAGAAAGCATTTTAAGTTGTCCAGTTAAAGAAGGTTGAACAAGCTTTTTGAGAGCGTTTTTTACATCATCATAACTCCAAATGGCTTAATGATTTTTGTGCAAATTCTCATAAACAAAAGATTTAAAAAACTGTCACATGAGAACTTGAAAAACTTCTGGTCAGAAAGAAACCTTTGGATTTTTGTAAGTATAAGCTAGTGATTTAAAAGGGGCTTTTCAGCCTTTTCATTGTTGTTTTTTTTTCGAAGACAGGTGTTAAATTCAGCCTGTGTGCTGGATCAAACCTGCTGGACAGATTTGTGAGACTTCCACAGCATATTTAGAGTCTACTGATGTTAAGCTTTTGTATGGACAAAATATGTTCCTTGTCCTCACGGTTATGAAGATGCAACATTTGAACACTGAACTGTATGTAAATATTGTAAGCCTAAAAAAGGTACAACTGGGTGTGCATTATTTTATTTTATTTTTTTTGCTTAATGAAGATGCTTGAAGTGTCAGCACTGCCTGTTTCATCGCTGATTATTTTAGCAGATGGGAGTGAGGGAGGGAAGGCCAATTGAGCCTGTTTCACCTTTTGCAGACCATTCTGATTTCTCAATCGCATCATGCTGGGTTGGGTGGGTATATGGATGTTGTGTAAATGTGTTGTGAGGTTGTAGGGACTGGGTAACTAGTAGCACTGTTTGAACATTTCAAAATTTGGTCAGTAGTGGTCCAGGTGTTTCTAAAGCTGTGACTTAATTCTAGTTGTGGTACTGGTAACCAGTTTTGATGAATATTTAGAAATGGTGCAGAGCTGGGAACAGTGCATCTGGTGGGTGGGTCTGTGTATGTGTGTGCATATATATATACACCTAATTGCTACCAGTGATTAGTCTCTGTCCTTTGAATGATGATTCTTAAAAATAGCTATTGTGTATGCTGGCACTCTCCAGCTGTGGCTGTTTCTGGTGCACTATTGTTCAGAGTGACCCTTGAGTTCAACTTTCTGAGACCAAAAGTAATATCTAATGCTCTTTATCATAGTGTGGTCTACAGATCCATTGCAATAGAACGGCAGACTGTTTATAGGTTGGCATTGAAACTAGACCTGCCGTTGGCTGCAGAGGAATGTCTACTCCCCCAAGGTACTTTCCACTCCCCACACTGTTCCAGGGTAGGACCCTTGTGTCTGTGGAGTGGCAATCAAGTCTCCAGCAGCTCTCCCTGCTGCTAAGATTCTTTAATGAGGTTGATTAATAGTGTAGCTTAATTTGCCTGCCTAACTACTGCTTATGTCTCAGGACACCATTAGGTTTTGGGGAAATTGTTTCCCTTCTGTTTTACTTCCTGTACTTGATGCTTGAAAGCAGCTTTTTCAGGGAGAAGACTAGGCTAAAAAAAGAAAGGTGACAGGAAGATCTCTCTTGCTTAATTATTCATAGTTACCACTGTAAAATACCTTGTTGAAAGAGCATGACCTCTCCTGGCAGCATGCTTTCTTTTCTGCTGGTAATGGAGCCAAACTGGACTGGAAAGCCCAGTTTTGGTGGAAAGGAAATACAGGCGCCACCTTGGCAACCCAGCCTTGATAGTGTTGTCCAAACCCTATTTCCCATGGGCAGGAAGACAGGGAACATTTGGAAAAAACTGGGAAAATGCACAAAAGCACCTGAGCACACTGCAAACTGCGTGGGTTTCCTCAGGAATATTTCAGAGTTGCTACCACATCTTTTCCAAAGTCTAGCATGTCAAGACATGGGTGAACTAGCAATCTGTTTAGCAAGGATAGGATTGTGCTCGGGTCTCCATAGCAGAGTGCTTCTCAACTCTTTTAGACTTAAAGCACCCTTCAGAAAATGCCAATTCTTAGCTTTTACTGGTTTCTTGACTATGGGAAAGTAACAGAACAGTCCTTTTGGTGCAAAGAACTCAAAAAGACCGCGGCAGGTCAAAATGTTTTAGACGGTAGGAATATCTACATACCTGCATATCTACATACGATTCACAATATTGTATTGTGAATCATATGTAGGTGCTTAGATATTGAACAATATCGTAAAATGATCTCATGGCATTCATGGCTATAGTGTTACCCTGGTTGAGGGTCCCCGCTGTACCCAGCAGCCATGCTTTTAGAATTGGCGGCTACTTGCCCTTTGATTCATCTTGGGATGTGGTTCAAGGATGCGCACACCAGCTACTCTATTACTGTTGGAACTAGTGGAACTAATCTAGCTTTTGAGCCAGCACCACTTCTGTCATTTTTATAGGACCTCACAGGGGCTTCTGTTACCTTTTTCAGATTATGGAAACTTCAGAAAAAATGCATATCCACATTTAGTGGACAGGGATATATATAGCCAGCCATGGAGGTCCCTAGCTCCTGGAGGTTCATTCTTGAGATATTTTTTGCTCCTGCTGGGTAAGAGGGGAGAATAAGCCCAGCCTTTTTAAGGGCAATACATGCTCTGATTACTTGAAGTCTTCTTTCCTGAGCCTGTAAAATAAAACCTACAAATGTCTTTTGTAGTATAACTAGAGATAATCACAATTAAACTCTTGGTAAAACTGGGTGTTGGGGGGGGGGGGGAATGAGGTGACATGAACCTATATATATATTTTTAGGGAACAGAAGTATTCAGAAAATAATGGACTCCTTTTGGGTAGATTCTGCTGAGCATCAGTTGTGCTAATTATTATGCCAGTTAGCCATTCCCAGAAGAGAAATTTTTGGAGCTACATGGGAAATATTCCTGTTCAGATTTTAATATCTCACATAAAGATGTACTCAATAGGAAAATGGAAAAAAGTGTTCAGCTGGCATCAGTTCAGCTGGGAGTGACAGTTATATATTCTTCATCTCAAGGGTATATATTGAATGGATTGCAGAAATGCAGGCAGATGAAGCACTTCATCCAAAATCCCCAGGGAATCCCAAAACTTATTTTAAGTGCCACTTTACTACTTATGCTTTAAGCAGTATCACCTAGGATTCTGTCAAATGAATAAGAATAGCCACTGGCTCATTATCCTGCTGTAAGAATCCTCCAGCTTCTGTGATGGATTGGGGTCTTCGCAGATACAATCGAGTTTATGCAATGCCTATTCAGTTGCATAGTGGTTTGGCCTTGCATTATTACAAACTTGGATCAGATTGGGGGCTTACATGATCCAGACATAAACTACCTTTCACGGTAGTTACGTTTTCATTTCAGTTTCTCTGCTATTAAACTTCATTGTAAACACCCAGTGAAAACCCAGATTCTCCATGGGTCCTTATCACACATTTCTTTCAGCTATGAGAACCAACCCAGGTTTCTGAGTGGTGCTACTCTTCATTTGTTAAATAGGCCACACTGTCCAAAAAAAAAAAAGAGGCATACCACCTTCTCACAAACGTAAGGTTATTAATTGTAGCCTTCACACATTTTTCCCCAAAAGAGAGAAAATTCTGAAAGCAGCCCAACATCTACAAAGTTCAAACCATTTGCAAGGTCTGGAAAAAATACACAGTAGGTTTTGGGTTGGTATTTCAAGGATGTTGGGGGAACTGCTGCATTCAAGATTTTTATGTCTTTCACACTGTAAAAGGTTAAATACTAATCTCTCTCACCATTGTTTAGGGAAATTGAAAAGCCATATGCTTGAAAGATACACATTTAGAAACCCCACTAGATATAAATCATCATCAGTTCCTGAAACTTAGGAACACTTGTGTCGAGAACCGCTCTTAATTTGGTTCGACAGAAGGAGCAGGCGTTAAGATATACAAGCTACCCGAGGGAAATAACTGTGTCTGGCCCATTGTCTCTAACCCGCAGTTTCCTCCTCTTTCTCTCTCTGTTTTCTCACGTCTGCCTCTGATCTATTATGGCCTGGCTGTGACATCTCTTCATAGCTACCCCTTTCATTTATGAGGTTTTGTGAGTGGTTTGCAAATTTCTCTGTGTGGATTTGGCAGAGTAAATTTCTGGTCTGGGCTAACCTGCTTATACTTTGTTAAAAGCTCTCCATTGCACTTTCTTAAAATTATGGTAATTTTTGACAGTTGCTAACGGCAGGAGAGTTGCAGCATGTCTGCTCTTGGAAGATATTTTGGGTTTTGCTTTTTTGACTTGTGCAGCAAGCATCCCAGATAGTACAAGTAACAGGTATATGCTGCCTAATTAAACAGTGAGGCTGTTTCCCTTGGGAATTACTGCATCCATACTGTACTGTTTTGAAATGTGTGCTTCACATTGTGGGCAGACATGATGTGCATTTTTGAGATGCCTACTGGATGGTACTGGAAGTCTGACTCTTGAAATAGACTAAATAAATCTTGTTATTCCTTTCCTTTCATCCCATCAGTTCATCTTTTTTATTAGCCAATGTCAGACTGTTGAGTACTGTGACTCTTACGGTGATTGATATAACTATGCTACTGCACATAAATTTCAGATTGAACAATGACTTGAGAACCAGGGCAGTACAGGCTTCTGAACAGGAGAAAGTTGAAACAGAATAGTTACTTCTGTATGAATTTTTTCTGGAGCAGCTTTACTTGATGGACGCAGCTTTTGTGCTTTATCAGCTACCATTAATAAAATGTTGTCCCAGATATAGAATTACCTAAAAATCTGTCACAATTACTAGTATCTCAAAAAGCCACTTTATTCTAAAAATCTGTGCAGGGGTTATGCCAGAGCTGTATATGTGGAGCATATATAGGAAAGGTCATTTCATATTAGATTGGAGAAATACATGGCTTCTATTTTTGGAAACTTGTCACTCTTGTTATCTGTCAGCATTAGTTGATTAACTGCCCTGTTTTCATGGATGCGTTTGTAGCAATTGAAGAATGGCTGTAGAAAAATTTTTAATCAAACCTGGTGCTTTGGAGCTGTACTGGTTGCTTGTAGATTCTTTGGGATCAATATGGAGAAATCCATAATAACCTTGTTTTTATAAGCTCTGGCCAGATTTGTTCAATGGGTAATAGTTTCATCAGGAAATGCCACTCTGCCTATTGATAGATGACAGTTTCTCCACTTGCTCTGGGGGCCTCAGCTGACCCGCCTCTTCTGGCTTGTAAGCTCCTTGGCTGGACATTTAAACTAAGGAAAAAGGATAGCTGTGTCCTGAGCAGTTGCACAGTGGCAATGAACTGTATATTTTGAAGACTTAAATGCAGGTTAGAGTATTGGTTCTGGCAGCTGATGGGTAATGTGTAATAGCTGCTTACTGTGTTTCACATAACTTATTCAAGAGAATTATGCTTAGATAAACCATCCATCTACTTGCCTCTTCTTGTTCTTCTCTACTTAGATGCACTTGAAGTCAATAAGCGTCATCCTTTTGTCATCTTACACTTGGTGCATAGGTTGACCAGGCATCTTCTTCTTGCCGGTGTTTGTGGTTGCCAAAATGTGTCGGGTGCCAAGAGAAGGAATCAAAAAGCACAATTAGTTACTATCTAAATCCCAGTCTCTGTGTCAAAAAAAAAACAGATTTATTTTCTTTCTTTTCTGTTTTTTTTGTTCAGTTTTAGAATTCCCTTTCCATAGGCTTTCTTTAAACTGGGTGACTTCGGAAATATTGTAGTAAGATTTTTCTCCCCCTCCCCCTTCCCCGGACTTCTTTCCCATATGCATTGGGTCCCTGGTGGTGATGGTTTTGGAGTGGTGATTGGGACAACCAGGATTGGGATTGGTGGCCTGGTTAGTAATTGCACATACACTTCTGCAGGCAACTGTCGGTTTGCGGAACCGTAGTCAAAACTATTTCCAGCATCCTGTTCCCATTATTCCCTATGAGACTTTTTCTTTGAGAAAGCTATGTATTTATTTTAGTGACATGAGCATTGGGTGAGTGGGGTAAAAAGATATGAGGAGTTGGAAAGTGACTGATGTCTGATAACAGTTGAAGCTGAGGAGTTTAAATCTCTCCCCCCTTGGGGAGCAAATACTACCACATTTATTTGCATGCTACACCCAGCTTTCTTGTGCAAAATAGACTTCTGACATTTGTGTGCATGTCTTAAATGGATGAGCTGTATTGTTTTGTTTTGTTTTTTCTGAAAGCCAGAATGGAAGGAAGCATGGAGGTGCTGTAAAGTGACTGCAGAAGTGGCAGCTGCTGCTGCTTTTCTTGCATTTTACTCGAGCAGCTGCATGGAGGGAGGGGCAGAGTCCAGCAGCGGTGGGAGAGGTGGATACACAGTGGTGTAAGGGGGTCACACCTTGCTTTCATTCCTCTTGCACCCAAAGTGTAAAAACCCAGCACTGGCTTTTCTGTTCAGCCAGTGCTGAGGGAATTGATTGACTTGATGGCTAATTATATTCTACCCGATTCCTGCTAATCATTCTTTTTACTCCGTAGTTGTTAATAACCCCCTGCTCCTTTTCAGTGGTCTTGGTGTTCTACTAATCAAATTATCCTAGGTTTGGAAATGTTGCCGTCTACTACCTACTCCTAGTCTCTCTTCTTATGTTTTACATTCCTGCAGACTGTTTTTAGCTCTTTTCAAAATCCTAGGTTTTCCCATGCAGTCAGTACAGTTTCAGCTTCCATCTAAGCAGCCAAGAGCTGCTGAAAATTCAGTTGCAACAGAGTTAAAACTGTAGCTTTTGCCTGAGCAGGAAAAGGAGGTTGAGCAAGCTGAAGATTAGGTTCTGTGCAGCCGTAACTATGGAAAAAAAATCTTTTTTTTCTTTTCTCTTTCCATTTTCCCATCCCCTCCTCCCTCCCTCCCTCCCTCAGTCTGCCTTTCCAAAAATAAAGTGCATTTCTTACCTATGGTGTATAGTGCACAAGAAACTATGTTGTAGTGTGTACCATTTGGTGGGCAAGCTCGCTTCCATAAGCTGAGTCTTGGCCCATGATTTAGGTTGTTAGAAGGTGCATTATCTCAGAATTCAGCAGCAGCTCAGCCTTGATTGCAGAATTAGCCTCTTGTTTCAGCATCTTTCTCAGCATCCGTGAGGATACTCTTCATGAAGTGTCTGGATTTTCGTGGTTCAACAGCCTGCTGAAAAAAAGGCAGTTTAGTTCATCCTAATAGCTGCAGCAGACCCTGTAAGCTCTCCTATAGGTAGGGACCTACCCAGTGGTGAAAATCAGGCAAAAAAACTTCCTAAAAATAAAATACTGTCTCTCCAGTGGAAGGGGAGGCTGCTGGTATGAAGGGTGGCAGCTAACATGTCAATTAGTGGTGAGGGACAGGGCCTCTTGACAGAGTGTCCTTGTGGTCAGTAAGTGGCGAGGGGCAGGGCCACGGGGGTCCCTCGGCGGATCATGATCTGCCTGTGAAATTGGCTGCCTGCCTCCTGGATTTGGGTAGGTGTGTACCCAGAGGTGTTACTGTCCCTGGTATTTCTGTAACACAGCTGGAGCTCCTTTTCTTAGTTGCAGTATTGGTTCCAGTCCCAAATGTTGCTTCCTTTATTCTTCTTTGTTCTGGTTCATTCTCAACAAGGGTGCTGCAAGATCCTTTTAAGGATACTGGAGGGTACCATGCCATGCTAGGTGTTCATACACCTACCAGTATATGACTGACCAGAAGAAAACAGA